>VXAK01019617.1:37614-58453 GCA_013399435.1 Arenaria interpres | reverse complement strand
GAGCGGAGCAGAGGGGCAGAATCCCCCCTCTTGCCCTGGTGGCCGCGCTGCTGGGGATGCAGCCCAGGATGTGGTGGGGTTGTGGCTGGCGGCTCAGGGCTCTCCTGGGCTCATGGGACTTGGACTCCAATGGCTCGCCCTTCTAAAGACTTTATGGGGTAAAATGGGCCTCTCAAGTCTGGATATTCTCAGGCAAAAAAAGTTTAGGTCCAACTGTGCATCGCTCACATGATGATGAATTTTGTAGGGATATGGGACATTTCCGCTTTTTTGGGGAGCATTTGGGTTGGACTTGAATGATGACAAGCAGATGCTGGCGTTCTCCCTATGCGAGGTGACACCTGAGGTTATGGCCAATCGGTGTTTCCTCTGATACGAGCAGATTTAGCAGCAGGGAGGGAGATGGTATTTTAGAATCACCCACATTCAGACCCCTTTCAGCTGGTGGTGGGGTTGGAAGCGGGGTGAGGTGCTGCACCCATCGGCGACTGAACCCATCCCAAATGGACCTCATCTCACCCAGTGCTTGTAGGGTCTGGTCCCTGCATGAGGGCCGTGCTTCCTCCTGCTGGTAATGCCAATTACTGGAGCTAATGAAGAGAGGGGAGTTGGTCACCACTCGCTTTTACTCCCCAAATGTCAGAGCTCCCGAAGCATATTCTGGCATTTAAAACAAATGACTGCAGAGGAGTCTCATCAGCACAGGGTTTTATGTGGCTCACAAAGTGCCATCTGCGCTCCCGGGAGGCTGGTCCCGTGTGTCCCTTCTGCCGTGGCAAAACCCACAGGGATTTGCTTTAAGCAGACTTGGGATGTGGAATCCTCATCCTCATGGGGATGGTGCAAACATGAACCATGACTCACACCAACCTTAAGGCACTTTCTGCTGGGTCACTTGTCCCTGGTGAGAGGCTCAGACTTTGTTCTCAGATGATGGTTAAACCCCTTATATTTCTCCGAAGCCAGATGGGTTTGCAATATTTTTTCCTTCAGCTACCCAGACGTAGTCCTCTCGAGGACCCTCAGCAGACTTTCCCTCTGGCTCTGCCTTTTGCTGTCCCTTTTGCTGCTGGAGAGAATTTCTCTTCCTGGAGGACAACTGGAAGATGCAACGGTTTTGCTGGTGCTTTGGGTCTTTTTCCACCTGCGGACACCTGCTCCAGCATTGTGGCTCAGATGCTGCAGGGCAACCATCTCAGTTTGCTTTTGGGTCCCTCAGGGACACGTTGCATTTCGCTGGCCCTCAGCCCAGCTGCTGCAGCCGGGCTACAAATCAGATTGCTAGATGGATACGGACTTTAAAAGTGAAATCAGTGCCTTGCTCTGTCCCTTGTCCTCCTTGGAATATTTTGGGGCCAGCCCCACTTGTCAGCTGAGGTCCTCCATCCATCCATGCTTGCCCCAGAACTTGGCCACGGTCCCTTGTGCACCCATACCAGCCCTGAGGTGTCTTTTAAATTTGATGTTTAGACCTTTGATAGTTGTATCTTTGCAACCAAGGGGAAGAGATGCTTTAAGTGAGCAGGTTCTTTGGCAGAGAGGCTGTCCCAAAAGTACTGGGGAGGGGGTAGAAGGGATGGAGCAACGCCTCCCTCCCAGAGGCCCAGGCTGTGGATGTCCATCATGCAACACACACAGAAAAATTTACCTTTTCAGGCTTGAGAACTGATCAAAATGTTGGCTGGAAGCTCAGTTTCTGGTGTAAGGAGTGGAGAACTGAAAAATAAGCCATGGGTCTGAAAACCTCACAGAACACTTTGGTAGGGTGGCCGCACTCGAGGTCCCCCGCTTACTTTCCCCCTTTCTCAGTGATAGTGCCCTGGATCACACTGTGAGGACCAGATCCCAAACGCTGTGCCTGGGACAGAAAAGGGAATAAAAGACGGAAAACGTGAAAGGAAACATTATTTCTCTGATGTTTTTCTCCCAGAGGGCCGAGTGGATGGGCTGTCATTGGGATGGGAAGGGCTTTGAGCATCAAGAAGGCATAAAATAGGCTGGATTGTGGCTCAGAAATGGGACCTTGAGCTGTGACATGTGGCTTTTGAGGACCTAAAATGGCTGGTGTCTGAAGCTGAGACATCTTTTTTGTATATAGATATGTGACCACATGCACGTGTGTGTATTTTTCTGCCACCCCCCCCTCTAGGCAGGCGTTAAGGACATGACGCCTTGGGCAAAATCCTTGGGTGACAGTGGCTGGGGTGACCCTTTGGGTGACCAGCAGAGTGGAGAAGTTCAGAAGGGGTTTGTGGTTGCTCCCAGCCTCTTCTGCATGGATAGAGCTGTTCTAAAGCATACTGTCTGCAGGAGGCAACTTTTAATTACTTTAAAATAAACATGTATTCCTGGCCTTTTTTTTTTTGGCTTCGGTGAGCAGATTTCTTCTCTGCAGAGGGATGAAGCAAACCCAGTAAATAATGCTCTGCCGCGGCCGGAGCTGGATGGCTGCAACTGGAAAGGTCTCGGTGCGTCTGGAGGGAATGGAATAGATTGATTTATGAATTTAACAAGCATGGCTGGGTAGGGAATCATGCCTATATGGTTTTAAAGTCATGAAGAGATATTAATCAAAATTAAGGCTGCTCTAAGAAGGTATCCGAGCCAGTGGTCTGGCTCCCAGCTAATTGATTACACAACTAAAGCAGAGTTGTCCCTGCAGAGACAGTCAAAGGACAGCTTGGATGGGGGGTCTCAGGGTTTAATGCCAGATGGGGAAGCAGAGGGTTGGAACAAAGGGCGTAATGAGGAATAATAGGAATCGGTTAGAGGGACCGTGCACTTGTCCCCATTGATTAAGCTCCGTGTGAAGGGAGAGAATGATTAATAGAAACGCGTAAATGAGAAGCAGCAGTGACATTTCTAGAGCTGCAGCCTGAAATTGCAGGTCGGAAACGCCTGGACAGGTAGTGAACATCGGCAGCAGAAAAACAGTATTCTGGGGGCAAAAGCCCGTCCGTGTGCCTCCGGGACCAGCCCTGCCAGGGCCGAGTGTGTTGCAGCCGAGCAGTCCCACCGGGCTGCCTCCTCCCCTTACTGCTGCATTAATTGTCATTCTGATGGAAAATGCCTTACAAGGGCTGTTGACAGGGCTGTGTCCCACCCTGCTGATGCTCCCCCAAGGCTTTTCCAAACCCTGAATTCTGCCTGTTGTGTTTTATGGTGAAGATCAGGCTCAAAACCTTCCATTTTAGGGGAAAATTGCATCTGCCTTTCTCTGTCTTGCCTCTGTCCGGGATGCACACCATGCTTTGCCCAGTGTGGTTTGACATTCCATTGCCCTTGGTCTTCATGACACAAGGCATCTCTGGACATTTCTCTGAGAAGTGGGAGCTACACGCACAAAGCAGCGATGCCAAATTAACCTCCTTCCATGGCTGAACTCTTGCAATGGTGCAAATATGCCAGGAGGTCTTATTGCAAATCTCCATACCTTTTGGACCCGCTGAAAGGGTGGGCTGATGGGCTGATGGCCCACTGATGGGCATGGATGAGTTGAGTTCTATGTGAGGCTTCCCAGTGAGGCCTCCAAAGTTCTCCAGACATGCTGAGGCATTAACTCTTCCCATTGCTTTGGGCTTGGAAAAGTCATGTTGGTGATCTCACAGGATCAGCTGTGGAGATCTGGGCATTTAAGAAGTTTCCAAAAGGTATATAGGCTTGAGTGCTCAACCGAACCAAGCCAAACCCCTGGTAGTAAAATTTATTTCTACTCCATATTTAATATGATGGTGGCCCAAGACTCTAGGCTCCTGCACGTAATGAGTTTTGCAATTAAATTAGATCTTAGTTGCACTGAAGCCACGTTTCCTTCTCGAGGTTTGGCCAGCCGCCCATGGTCTTCCTCAAGGGTCCCCAAACCCAGTGCCTGCACCCACATCCAAGGACTTTGGTGGCCTTTCTTTGGGGTGGTGTGCTGGCAGCTGTGGCAAGGCTCCTGCCCAAATATGACCCCTGGGTTCTGTAGAAGAGTCTCTGAGATGCAGCCTCTGAGAGCGAGATGCTCATGTCCTGCAACAGGGCTTGTCCTCGACTCTGCTCCCATCGGGTTTTTGCAGTGATACCAGCTGAATGGTGGACGTTTCTTTGAACCTACGGGATGGATGGAGAGTGCTCAGAAACAGGGGTTGAAGGATAGCGGGAAATGCTCAGNCAGTGATACCAGCTGAATGGTGGATGTTTCTTTGAACCTATGGGATGGATGGAGAGATGGAAATGCTCACTTTCTGCCATTTCTTACACTGTCACGTGTGCAAGGTGATATGGGTGCCCCTCAAGATGGGTCGGTGCTGCTTTTGCACATGCAAGCAAAGGAACCGTGAGTACAAGTGAAAACCTGGGTGCTTACACGCCAATTTGATGAGACTTGCTGCTTTGCAGGTGCTGAGCTCTTGCAGGTGCATTTGCAGCTTCCCTGGTTGTTTGCTATGGTTTTATTCCTCATACAGCACCTCGTAGAGTCAGCTGTGCCTGATCACTCCCGGCTGTAAATGAGACAGTATCTATCAGTGATTTATCCTGCCTTTTCCAGCTTTGGACCTCACCCTATTGTATACAGCGACATGGCTCTGTTCGGTGGGCCTGGTGATTTTTGCCTCTCAAAAGCGGTGTTCTCACTGACTTTGAAATGACCTCCCCCTTTTTTTTTGCTTCCTCTTCAATCACAGCCCAGGCATAACTCAATGAGATCAATAGTTACGGCCGCGAAAGCGAGAGAAGGATGGATCCTCTGTGTGCATCCGCAGGGAGAAATGCTGCATGTGCTCTATTTCCTGCAGCTCAGCTTCCAGCCCAGGTGTCCATCTTCCCAAAGAGATAACGCCACGTACTTCAGCCTTTCTTGGCAGGAATGCTGCTCTGACACTGGGTCCATCAAAGCTGATGGCAATCTGCCCTGTTAAATTTATCGGTCCCCAAATGAGCTGCAGCACCTGTCCTCATGGACCTTTCTTCTCCATCTGTTGGATAATGCAGAAGACCCGTTGTGATCCAGCAGCACCTTCCCCTGAACGAACCCTCGTACCAGACCCCCATCTCTACCTCCCTTTAGCTCCTGATTGCGGGGCAATATCATGGTGCCGTGTGCTGGAGGAGCAGCTCTCCTGCTTGTCCCTAGGCGGGGTGGTGGATCGGTGGTGTAGAACCATCTGCACATCATGAAATTCAGCTGCAAACCAGAGCAGGAGCTGCAGCCAGAATATATAAATCTGCAAAATACTTCAGCGTCCGGTGCCTCATACCAGGGTCTCGAGCCGCCTCTCCCTGTGGAGGACAATCTTACCTGCAGAAGCATCCAGCTCAGCCAGTGGCTAATAACCACCATCAAAATTTTATATGGGGCTTGCTCAGGGTAAGTACTTGTCAGGTACGAGAAATGCAGTTTTGAAACAAAACTCATTTTAAAGCATCCATAACTTTTTTTTTGAGCAAAGGCACAAGAGGGAGATTAGGAATTGTTTAGGAGCTGAGAGAGGGATGGATGGTCACCACCTCAGGATCAGTCCAAGAGCAATGCAGCCAGGATGCCCCGGGGTGAGCCACTGCTTGCTGCAGTCCCATCAATCTTCTTGCTGCAAAATACCATATACCAAGAGATGACCAGGTACCTGAGCTTGGGAGCCGGTTTGATACCTGCAGCCCCTCATTCTCACACTCTCCTTGCTCCCAAAGCAGTTGCCCACCTGCCAAAGGCACTGGAGTAATTCTCCTTGTTAGAATAAATTATGAAGATCACAGCCAGCTGCTCAGTTAATGCTAAAATCACAGGGAGAGGAGACTGGCCACTTTGGTCCTCACTGACCTTGAAACCCAGGCTGGCAAATGCAACCTTCCATTTCTTATTGCTCTCTGGGATTAGTGGGATGAGGTCAGCCTGTAGCACTAATTCACTTTGCTCTTAACTCATTTCATTACATTACAGGAGAGCATCGCACTCGGCAAGTGTAATCTCCAATGCTATTCTCCTCTTGTCTTTGCTTTTGCCATAAATTAAATAAGCTACTGTCATTTTCCAACTATAAAGATTGATTTTTTTTTTTTTCTTTAAAACTATACTGAGGCAAGCGTTGTTAATTTATACATCTTGAAGTTGCCCACTGAGTTGTCTCTCTAGCTGGTTATTTTGTTGGACCTTGAGCTGGCTGCTTTCTCCTTTTCCCATGCTCTCGGGTGGCAGGCTCTCAGAGAAGAGATGTTAAGTCTTCGTGTCTCCTGCTGTGAGAAGCACACGCAGACCTGAGATGGACACTCCTGTGAATACCAAAATGAGAGCTCGTGACAAGAGGATGCTGACCCTTCCAGGGAGATGCCAAGGCTTGCTCATGCGTGATTGTTGGTGTACATCTGTGTTGGCTGTATGGTTAGGCGATCTCGTCCCCATCATGAGCAAAGAGGATGCAACGTAGCTCGTTGTCCAAAACGCAGCATCCGAAACAACCCAAGATGAGCAGCATCCACCTTCCAAGCTAAGCGTTGAAGTTGGGTATGTGTGACACGCAGATTCAGTATTTGAAGCGTGATAATAACCCAAAAGAACATGACCTGGATTTAAAGCCCGGTGGTTGGTTTTAGAACTGAGCAATGCCTTGACAATGGTATTGAAAACTGTTCTTGATTGTGAACGACAGGCTCTGGGATCCACCTGTCCCCTGACATGCCTCTGCTTCCAGCTCCTCCCAGGACAACTGTGTCTGACAGAGTCCTTGAACAGATGGTGGTGCCTCCTAAACCCAACTGAGGTGACTCCAGTGCTGTGGTCTTTTGGCCAAGGTAACCAGCACTGTCCTAGAGTGGTGGCCATGAACTTGCGTTGCCCATCACCGACAACAAATCATGTGCCATTAAGGTTTTGTCTTCTTTCTGAGCAAGCAGAGGGCTGCGGGGGAGACCCTTAGTGGGTGTGGGTCGCCTCTGCCAGGCTCCTGTGGAAGACCCACATGCTGTGCTGGGTGTAGACACAGAAAATAAGCCTTTAAGTTGGCTCAGAAGTGCTGGTTTTATTTATGCATTTGTACTAACAAAAGAAAGAAGGGCCCGGGGTGGATGGTCAGGGAGATGGTGACCTCTTCGTCATAGAAGGTTTTTAAGACAGGTCAGATGAGGATCTCATGGGAATGTCTCAATGAAGTTGATTGTGGCCGGGGAAGTGGATGAGCTCAGTAACTTCTTGATCACCTTCAGCCCCATGGATCTCTCTAGTGTTTTTCCAACACTTATAGCATAAAGCTGTTCGCAAGGCTGAAATCCCCTACTCCCTGCACTCAATTCATTTCCCAAAAAAGCTTTAAAGCATCGCGTTAAGGCATTATAAAGATGTTATGCTTTTAGAAACAACTGTGTGATTGCTCCGCCAACGCCTCGTTGCAGCCGTCCTAATGAACAATGAAACTTCATTGTGTTTGGAGATGTAATGCGTGGTACCCGGCGGCCGCCGTCGCTGGGCTGGGGGACGGGAAAAAGCCCGGCAGCGCCCCGGCACGAGGCTTCTCCTCCTCACCAAGCTCGTCCTCCGATTTGGGGAGCAAAAATTGCATTTTAACAGATATAACCTACTGAAAAAAAGATAAAATATTATCAACAAAAGGGAAAGAAGATTAACTGCTTGCCTGGAGGCAACGTTTGAAGGTTTTACAGATAGGGCTGTGCCTGCTGCAGCCGGCACTCCAGTTACAGCAGGTACAGCTGGGAGATGCGGCGCATGATATACCAAATAAAATGGCACCGTTTTTCATTATACCTCGCTGGTAATGCTCTTTTTTTTTTTTTTAAGGTGGTCCATCTGTGAGCTGGATGCTTCTGGAAGCGGAGCCGTTTTCAGTGCTCACTGAGGACTTGTTTACCTCTATTTCTGTTCGAAGTTCTTTGGCAGAGGGAAAAATCACACCTTTCCTTCCCAGCTGATGCACTGGGGCCACTTCCAAGCATAGCTGTGAGCTGGCAGCAGACTCGCCGTTGTTTGGGGTTGGCTTTGGAGCTGAACCCTCAAAATTAGGAAGCGGGTGATGGATTTCACGTGGATATGCTTTTGACTGATTTAGCGCTCGTGCTATTGCCCACCAGAGACCAGGAGGGGCTTTGCCAGTGATCATGCCTTTCTTCTCAACTGCTTTAGGACAGGAATAATTTTATTTTCTAGTGCAAATTGTGTAAAACTCTCAATGTCAGAGCTTTGGACGGTGGATTAAAGCCACCTGGGACCTGTGCTGGTTCTGCAAGACCAGCGATTTCTATGCAAAACCAAAAAGGACTACTCAGGTGAAAACTCCTAAGCTCAAAGACACAAGCTCATTGCAAGCAACACACACACACAGAGGTTCAAGATGCTCTTGGGTGTCTCAGCCTCATTTGACATGGTCACTCCCAAAATGTGTGTACATGGGATGGCACTTTGGGCTGTCTCCCTTTCCTCTCAGGTCTGGGAGCCGACTGCAAGGACAGACATTTGCTCTCTCTTTAGTAGGTTGGACCGTGTTTCCCAGCTTGGATTCCTAAGGAAATGAAACAAATGCAATCGCTGAGATTTTACTTAATTCTCCAACTTCCTGGCTGATTCCTACCCTATTTGACAGAAGAGTGGAGCTCATCAGGGGCATTACGTTTCCACATGTTATGAGGACAGCTGGCTGAGCAGAGGAGAGAGACCTTTTAATAACACTCCTCTGCGGTGAAGGATAAAGCATCTGCAAAGCCCTTATTAGAGAGAGAAACCGCACAGAAGAGCAAGGGCCGTCACGAACAGAGAAAATACTAGTTTTTTAATGTTTTGCAACTTGAAGCCATGCAAGGGATGAGCTCAGCCAACGCTGAAAAAAAATATGGCAGCAATCAAATGGGGAAACGGCTCAACCTCAAGGGTTTTAGGGGATGAACACCTTTGGCTGGGCCCCAGTGCTCTCCTACGTTTGTCCTGCAGGAGATCAGTGGAAAACCTGGTTGTTTGCCTTCATGAGTTTTTGGGCACAAACAGCCTGGCAGGACCTCTTCCACGCTTTGTGTGTCGCTGTTGATTAACCATAGAATCATTCAGGTTGGAAGAGACCCTTGGGATCATCGAGTCCAACCATCAACCCTACTCTACAAAGTTCTCCCCTCCACCATATTCCCCAACACCACATCTAAACGACTCTTAAATACATCCAGGGATGGGGACTCAACCACCACAGAGCCCTTTCCTCTCCGCAGGGCCTGGGATGCTGCGTTCCATGTGTCCCCTATATCTAAAAATCCAGTTATGACAGATGTCCTGCCAGGACATGGCTCGCAAGATTACAGCTGCCCCATTACAGCTTCAGCAGCCGCTCTGGGCGAGAGAGGGAACAGCAATACATCACTTCAGTGAACCCAGCCCATGCCCCCAGCATGAGAGCAGTTTTAATCTTAACTTTGTCTCCTTGTGCTTTGTTGTATTTAGAGCCGGCTGCTTTTTCTGTCATTATTTTGCTATTTTCTTGGAGGGCAGCCATTTCATCTAAATGCCGGCTAGCTGCTGCCGGCGAAGGAATATCCAACAATTTGCTTTTAAATAGCTCTCTCTTAAAAGTTAGTGGTCAGCAGAGGCGCGGATGATTGTGGCGGTTATTCAGGGCCGGTTTCCGTGCTTTGATGCTGGTGTTTGAAGGGGTTTAATTCAACTACCACCACAGAAAGAGAGTTTCTTTCTTTATTGCTCTCTTTCTTTTAAAACCCCTTTCTCCCCCAGACATGAACTACCCCACAAGCGCTTGTTATGTTTCCAGCAGGAGCCTTACAATGCCGTATTGGCTGGAAGATGGAGTTTGGGCAGCTATTTAAGCTAGTTAATGTAAAACTGCTTTTTACAGCCTCCTGGAAGAGTTACTCTGGAACAGAAACTCATAGGAAGTACAAGGTGGCGGGAGAGCAGGAAAAGGCAAAGGAGCGCCTTGGGAGCATCCCGCTGGAGGTGGCCTTGGGACAGAAGGAATCACAGAATCATAGAATGGTTTGGGTTGGAAGGGACCTTAAAGATCATCTAGTTCTGCCCCCCTGCCCTGGGCAGGGACACCTCCCACCAGACCAGGTTGCTCCAAGCCCCCTCCAACCTGGCCTTGAACCCCTCCAGGGATGGAGCAGCCACGGCTTCTCTGGGCAACCTGGGCCAGGCTCTCACCACCCTCACAGCAGAGAATTTCTTCCTGAGATCTCATCTCAATCTCCCCTCTTTCAGTGTCAAACCCTTCCCCCTCGTCCTATGGCTCCCCTCCCTGATCCAGAGTCCCTCCCCAAATTTCCTGGAGCCCCTTGAGGGACTGGAAGGGGCTCTAAGGTCTCCCCGGAGCATCCTAAATGCTAATCTAAATGTTAAATCCTTGAGTTTATCACCCTCCTGTCCCACTCCCAGGGAAGAGGGGGAGTGCTGGCATCGGGGAGGGCTGTGCCTGCAGCCCCGCACTGATGTAGAATATTTTTTGATCTTGGAAAGCCAGCTCCTTCAATGCAAACCACAGCAACGCAGCAGAATTACCGGCTTAGCCCCGGGCGATCGACGGATTGACAAACCGGCCTTTTATGTCCGCAGCCTGTTTTGAAAGGAATATTAGAGCGGCGACATCCATAAAACACCGGGTTTGCAGGCGGGGAAGGAGCCAGAGCGGGAGCCATTCTGCTTTATTTCTTCCCAAGAGCTGCTCATAGAGGGAGACTTAAAAAAATGATGCTCCATCAACTCCATCTTCCCACAGACAGATGAAAACTGCCCTGACCCAACCTGCACTTTTTTGGGGGGAAAACTCTGATGGGTCCTGGTGTGGATTCCCAGGGAGCTCCCACAGCCCCGTCGGAAATGTGGTGTGTTGTATTTCTAAGAGCAGGAGTGTTGACGGGGGGGAAAGAAATGGCATCCTGCATCCCAAGTGGACAAGGGATAAGGCTGGTGCCTGATGTTAATGAGGGTAAATTATTGCTATTGCCTGCCCAGATGGTGGCAGAGGGGGATGTGTGTGTCTGTGTGTGCACCAGGATTTCAGAGATTTCCCCGTGTTGTGTCTCACTCCCCCGTTGCTGCTGCCACTCACTGCTCGTGCCCGTAAGGGGCTGTAGGTACGTTAAGCCGACCAGGAGTCCATTCTCCTCCCTGTGCAAAATACATCGAATTATGCCCCGCCTGCCTCTGGCGAAGATAACCAGGATGCACCTTTTCCCCGAGCATCCTCACGGGTACTACGGAAAGAAACCGTCATGAAGTCTCGTAATCGCTCACCGCAGCCCGCCTAAATTCATTTCACCTACGAAAAATCTAATTATAGGAAGTGGCTCTTGCAGTCATTAGCGGCTGCAGGGGCTCGTCGTACAGGGTAAACTCCGGCTGCTGTCTTGGGGAAAAGAAAATGCCTCCGGTGCGTTCCTGCGCTGCCGTCGCAGATGTGCCCATTAGAGAGATGTTTATTGCCTTGCTCTTCTCCTCGACAAAAAACCCAGCCCTGTGCAGTGAATCCCGATGAACCTTTAGCAGCCCGGACGGGACTCCGAGCACCCCCTTGGCCAATGGGGAGGATTAGTTCCCTAAAAAGGCCCTTTGGATCTAAAAAAGCAATAACTCCTGATGCAGGCATAGGTCAAAGCTAAACTTTCTCAGTGAAACTCGTTGCGCTTCGGCGGGAAAGGGGGATGGAGGATGGGAAGGGGAGGGCTGCGGAGAAAATCAGGGCACGCCACTCGCAAGGGAGCAGAAGTTGGAAGCCGAGCTGTCTCGGGAGCCCTGACAGAGGCTGTGACTATTTCTACACGCAAACAAACAGCTACTCTACGCAGAGGTAAAAAAAAAAAACCAAAAACAAAACCATCATCCCTTTATAGTCGAGCATCCGCCTGAGGATGACATTTGTAGAGAGAAATGGCAAAGGGAATTTCAGGTGGTCCATGACAACCCTTACTGAAAACATCCATTACCACTTCCCTGCACATCTTTTCCCTATTATTCTGCATTTTAGCTCACCAGCTGTGTGGTAGAGCCCGGCTCTTCTGGGGTGACCCTGGGAGCTGGGAGCCTCCACTGCCTTTTGTAGCCCAAACTTATGTTTGGGTGTCACAGGGAGTCAATCCTCAAAGGGTTTCTTAATGCTAACTTTCAGTTCACTTTAATTAATGTTTCTAACGACCTGTGATGCACAAGTCATGCTCAGCAAAGATGCAGAATCACCTCCTGATATTTTCTGTTTCCGTGCAGTAAATTTGCCATCAATGAGTTTCCTACACGACGTCTGTCCCCTCCTCCTGCCTCTGCGTTTTTTTTAGGCTGTTGGATAACTAGGAAGGAGATAAAAGCAGATTTATCTGCTGAGAGTGAAAACACAAATAAAAAATGCCAACTGAGCCATGGGGAGAGTTAAAGCAGCGCCGACAGCTTGCTCCCCTCATCTCCCAGGAATGTATTAATCTTTAACAAGTAAATGAAACTAAGTTTGTGAAATGGAGTTAAAATTGCATAAGGAACATTCTCTTGCTCTGTGTGTGCTGTGATCTCCGCTCGGCTGAAAATCCATCAGGGGTGTGGGATCCATGGCTGGTGATGGGATGAAATATGGATTAAATACTTAAGCCTTGGATGGGAACCTGGAGAGCTTTGATACAGCCTGGAATCTCAGTTCAGTGGGATCTTTGGTTGGAGAAGGAGTACCCTCCATCACTCTCCTGCCCCCTGTGCTGCTCCAGGCAAAGGTCGTGTGAGTTGAAACTTGTTTTGGAAAATTGCACAGTTGGGGTTTTTTATGTTTTTTTTTTCTTCAGTGCACACACTGACACCTCACCTGAGAATATCTGCTCAGAGCCCGTTCTCATGACAGCACTGCTGGGAGGATTATTTGTGAGGGTGGTGAGAGCCTGGCCCAGGTTGCCCAGAGAAGCTGTGGCTGCCCCATCCCTGGAGGGGTTCAAGGCCAGGTTGGAGGGGGCTTGGAGCAACCTGGTCTGGTGGGAGGTGTCCCTGCCCAGGGCGGGGGGTCGGGACTGGGTGATCTTCAAGGTCCCTTCCAACCCAAACCATTCCATGACTCTATGATTTCTGCTGTAACGTGGGCTCCACCTTTCCTCTTCCCCTTTCTTCCAGCAGTTTTTCTCTCTCTCTCAAGCCTGGGGACACCGATGCTTCCCCAGCAGTATTATCTCCCCAGGTCCAAATATTTTGGTGAAGCTTTGTGAAGCGGAGGCATAGGCGGGAGCTGCCCATGTGGCAGGAGCAGGGGACACCCCAGCCCATCGGGGACACCAAGCCGCTTCCCTCAGCTTTTAATATCTCACCCCCATTAACGCAACCCTGTCCCTGCAGGTCTTTTGGCAGGGATTATAAGGTGATAATTAGCTCAAAATGCTTCTGCCAGGGTTTTAACAGCCCTGATACATTTCTCTCTATCCTGCCATAAATAAGCAAATTGGGAAACATGTTTGGGCTGGCAGTGCAGCTCCATCAGTGACGTTGGTGACAGGGACGATGAGCCCACTGTGCCTACACAAGGTGTCTCCCAGAGAACATTGGGCATCTCCTGGATGGCAGCTCGCAGTCGAGTCTTTTTCTAAGGGTTTTGGGCGTCTTTTGAAGGGTTTCTGAATTAGTTTATTCCTGAGGACACGTGGGATGGGTGTTCCTGGAGGAGGCAGGAGTTATGGTGGATGTCAACACCTACTGAAGAGCTCGTGCTGCTCAGTCCAGTGGAGGAAGACAGTCTGGAAATCACCCAGATGGTACTCACCATCTGCTCCACAGGTGTTTCTTGGTTTCGCTGAACATTTTGGGCAAAAACCTTTCTGGAAAGAGTGAGTGCAGCTGAGCAGGTGCCATTTCCACTTGGCAGCCGATCTGCGCCCATCGGTGGATGGAGTTTGGCCCCAAGCTGCTCGGAAAGGCCACAAATGCTTTGGTAAATAAATCAGGACGAGCTATAAGGATGCATCCAATTGTATCAAGCCATCTATTGGGCTGATGTTTTCAAACACACCCCTTTGTAAGAGAAAAACACGAGTCCCTGCACTCCCACCACCACCCAAACATCCTTGCAGGAGCACGGGGAAGGACAGACACTTGGACACTTTTATTCCAACCACTTTGCTATTTATTCTAAAGATAGATTTTTACAGGTTATTTTTTTTTTTTTTGTGAGTAACCTGCAGTCCTGTTGATGTCTTCCCCTTCAATCTTCATTTCTCACCCTGTGTTTCCCATCCCTGGGTCAGCCCCAGGGAAAGGGATGCTCAATTTGAGCAGCTCCAAGTCACTTCCTTCCTCCTCCACTCGAGTGGCTTCTCCTGGCTTGAGCTCCCGAAGTGCAAGCCCCTTCTTCCAAATTTAAAACTGGTTTGATGCTTTAACCCCATTGTTGGCTGTAAATAATGCTTTCCCCTTGGCAGAGCGTGGCTTGTTACTCCCATGGCTGCTTTCTAATTGCTGCTGCGTAGCGGTGGTGTGGAAGAAAGAAACCATGGTTTCTATTTTGGCTGATGGTGAGCAGAGAGCCTGGGAGTGCTCAGGGTTTTGGGAGGTGGAGCCGTGTCCCGGGGATGCTGCCCGTGGGATTTAGTGACCAGACCCTCCCCTCTGCCTTGGGCCTGGCTGCAAATGGGGGGTCTGAGGGGCGGGTTGGGCTTGATCAGTGAAAAAGATAAAAGGCCATGAAGGATGGATGTGGTGGCAAAGCAGACGTGGAGTCACTCTATGAACTGATCACCGTGACGCTCCTGGGCATCCGACCCAGCTAAATCCTGCTCCGTACTAGAGGTGAGAGCAAGATTTGTCCCTCAGGGACAGGGAAAACTTCAGAAATGCAGGCGTCCTGCCTCCTTATGTCTCCCTGGGGCAGGGAAGGGGCTTTTTAGAGGTGCTTTCAGGGTAACACAAGGACCTGTGACACATGTGAAAACAAATGGACAATAAAATAAATGCACAGACTGAATGCACTGTTGCAATCCCATCAGATGCTGCAAACCCAAATCCATCTCTCCTCTTTGTCTGCATTACTTTACATGATTTTTTTTCCCCCCTATTTTTTCTTAAACCTTAAAGCATAGGGGAAAATGGGGGTGAAGAGCCAGTTGCTTGGGAGGTGAGGGAGAACTGCCCGTGTGCCATGTTGCTGAATGAGCTTTGGGGACCAAGCGATGTCTCTAGGTCCCCCTGGCTGCAATTTTGGCCTCATTTCTGAGAGGTGTGAAAGCCCCTGGAGGAAGATGCTATGTGAGAGGGAGGTTTGTTGTGCTATTTCTGGTCCTCCAACGGCGGCTCTGTGGGGACCACGGTGCTCGGTGGTGAAGAAAAGGGTGGCTTCTGGGTGGCAAAGGCTTGGCTATATCTTTTTATGTCTCAGCCCTACACAGGTGTAACGAGGTTGCTCATTCTCAGATGCTGCTTTCCAACTCCTTGGCTTATTAGCCTTTTTTTCCTTTTAATCACACGTATATTCATCTCCTTGGCTGAAATACAATATTAAAGAGATATTACATTTCGCTCAACAAGATGAAAATAGATTAAATTAATGTCAGTTAACTGAAATTTAAAGGGAATTCTGATAGAGCTGGCTCTGGAGAAGGCACTGAGCTGTGCTGGGAGATTTGCTCATCTGCAAGGGACCAGTGGGGCTGTGATGGGTGGTACCCAGGCTGTTTCTGGGATGAAGGGTGCCTGCTTGGCCTGGCAGGATGCTGTTAGCTCCACGGATTCCTCTGGATGATGCATCCAAGCTGAAGAGAGGGGTCTGCATTTCAGAGGTGAGGATGTCAGTAGATGGAGCTGTTTATTAATGTTTCCCAGTGATTTACAGTGCAGAAGGATGCTTGGGTGCTGCGTGGAGGCTGCAGGCATTTACAGCCTTTGGGAAAGGTCCTGTCCCAGTTTCACTGAGCTTCATGGGGTTGTTGGGAGCAGGGGGCAAAGGCTGTGCCTCCCTTCCTGACTTCCCAGGAAAGCTGATGTCCTGGTTTGAGCGACACAGGACTATTTTATCTTTCAGTAATCTTACTTTTCAGTAAGGTCTCTGCTAATGCTTGGGAAAACTGCACTTTTAGAAGACTCTGGTGGCTGAATGCCTTAAAATATTGACTTTATTGCCAGCTCTGGGATGCAGGTTCCAAGGTCTCAATGTTTCCAGCTCCCCAGGTGCGGGGACGAGGAGGAGCGAGACCCAGGCACTTGCCCCAAGCTACCAACAGGGTTACTTCATATCATGAACGGCACATTCCAGAGAAATTACAAAGTTTGCTGCGAAGTTCTCTCTCTCCCTTGATGACTGTGATACCAAGAGCTTCTTGCCCCAGAACTTCTTGCACCTCTTCTTCATCCGCAACTGGTCTCTGGGTCGGGGAGGGTTGTACAAGGTCACAACACTGAGGGTTGTTCAAGGTCACCCTCAGTGGTACAGACATGGGACACCCCAAGGCTGGACACGTCCAACGGCAGCAGAACCTTATTCCCCACATCCTCCAGGTCTGTGCTCTCCTCTGTGCAGGCATCTGAGAAATTATCCCTGGCTGCCACAACACTAATTTTAATTTTCAAGAAATGAGCCATGAACTGTTGAAAATAATAATTTTCAATATGAACACCTGAGAGGCTGCTGTGGATATCTGCCAATTTATTAATTCTATCTTAAACTCCAACAGGCTGAAAATCCACTTATTAGTAACATAGAGAAGAAATATGTTGAAGTATGAGTAAGGCAGCTGGGAAGCAACTAAGGAAAACCCATTCTAGTAGGGCTGGAAAGAGGGAACCCTCCCGTCCTCCTGCCTTCATTGACGTCTAGCGGAAAGAACTCATTTCTTCTTTGAAAAAAGCAGAAAGTTGGGAAACTGGGAGAGGGAAACCTTAGATGATACAAAAAAAAAAAAAAAAAAGAAAATAAGCAAAATCAAGAAGAAAGGCTCTGCTTTTACTTTTGTGTGATCAGATATATCATTTTATTACCTGCAGGTCAGCACAGCACTTAATTTCTGCTTAATTTTAAGTGCTTGAGTGTTTTGCTTGGAATATTAATGAACTTTGGCCTTGGCTGAGGAAACCTTAATAGTGTCTTGAATTTAAATAAACAAAAAATGCCATGGAAACTGCAGAACCTAAGGGTGACCCTGAGACTTCTGGTGCTGTGCTGGCAGGGAGGTGTGGCACCACCACAGAGAGACCTTTGAGTGATACTATAAAGTTGCCTTTAGAGTCTGAAGAAATATAATTTGTGTTAATAATTTTACTGAGTAATTACGTACATACCTACTGATGTTATAATCTAATATAATGTTATCTGAGTTAGTTAGTTAATCTGTGGCTGGGTTGCTCCATGGAAGGTCAGAGGCAGAGGGCCCTCTGGTGTGATGTGCTGGTGGTGGGGCGACCCACCAGGTTTCGCGCCTGCTCTGCAGCCAAAAAGGACAATGGAACCGTAAGGCAAAGCTTTCCAAGTTTAGGGGCATATTTGGATTATTTTGGGATTGTCTTTTCCAGCCACAGCACTGGAGACCCTTTTAGAACCACTTGAGGGTTCAAAGACCCCATGGAAAATGATGATGTGGTTTTGCTGCATAGCATCAGTGTATGTGTCATTTCAACAGTTCCATGGACTGGCTGGTTGCCAAAGAGATTGCTCAGGAACAAATGTTTCACCCTGAGGGTCTGGAGGCACTAGCCTAGGTTGCCCAGAGAAGCTGTGGCTGCCCCATCTCTGGAGGGGTTCAAGGCCAGGTTGGAGGGGGCTTTGAGCAACCTGGTCTGGTGGGAGGTGTCCCTGCCCAGGGCAGGGGGGTTGGAACTGGATGATCTTTAAGGTCCCTTCCAAACCAAACCATTCCACAACTCTATGATTCTGTAAGTATGGGGCTGATATGCAGTGCACATTGCAGGATGAAGTCTTGGGAAACGCTAGACGATACATGTCCTGCTGCGGTCAGCAGGTTATGGACCAAGTATTAGAATTTCAGCAAACAAGGGAACTATTTCTTACAGGATTCCTCTTACCAACATAGGGGCCAACATGTGGCCCTCACCCCTGCACAGGGGTGGTCATGGCATGGAGTTTTTTTGGAGGCTTCTCCAAGCCGAGAGGGTCCCTTCCCAGCACCTCCCAGCCCCCGTCTTTGCCCGGCTGGTGTGGACCCCCAGCTCCAGTGCTGGGGTCAGCTTCTCTGCCTGCATGCAGGGATGGAGAGAGGGGCTGCCGAGATGTGTGTTTCCATGGAGCAGCTGAACTGGAGAGGAATATTCCCCTGAGCGCTGATAAGATGCTGGGGTTGCTGTAGCAACATGTTTGGAAGTATTAAAAAAAAAAAAAAAGCCAAAAAACAAGGTGGAGAGGACTTTTTAGGAGGGGAGAGTTGTCCGGGTGCCTGAGATGGCCCAGTGCGGGGTCACAGCAAATTGCTTGGGACAGCAAGTGGTGTGGCATGGGGCTTTGGAGTATTCCTGATGTCCATCAAAGAAAATGACTTTTCCATCCATTTCCCGAAAGCTGAATAACAAGAGCGGTTTTGATCTGCATGCTGCTAATTTGTCACGAAGCAGGAGGTAAATTTGCTCTCTGACTCAGCGCTTATGTCTGATTTAGAGAATTAGCCAGACCTGGGGAACAGCCCTGGGTGCTGCCACTCTGATGCCTATTTTGGTACCTTGCTAAAACCATTCCCATGGCCACCTCATTTGGGAGATCTTGGACACATAGATGCAGGTTCACCCGCACGGAGTTTTTGTGAAGATTTTTTAAGTGAAATATTTCACTTCCCCTTTCTGTTTGTTTTTTTTTTTTTTTTAAATTTTCTTTTTTTATTTATCAATGTTGTGAACAGAACATAGCAGTGATTTGTGAACACCCTGCGATGTTTGGGGGAGTTTTCTCGCTTCGATGGTGCTCAGCATAATTGATAGGAACTGGAGTGGTCCTGGGCATCCTTTCTTCAGTTTTTCCCAAACTGAACCACCGCAAAATGATACAAGGAAATCCTTTTCCCGGAGCTGGGAAAGCAAAGCTGGTTTCTGTCATTTTCATCCTGACAGGCAGATTTGATGGCGAGCGCTGCGGGGTTTTTTCACTTCCAGTCCCAGGAGCCCAGTTCTAAATTCCCTGCTCATTTATCTGCTTTTTTTCCCCCTAATTCCTCCTGAACGCTTCCCTCTTAGAGCACCTAACAGCAGTTAGGAAGTAACACAGACTGGAGGGTTTTTTGCTCCCGGCTGAATAATGTTGCATAACTAATGTGATCCCAAGCGGGGCTGCAGCCTGATTTTTGGAGTTGGACGAACTTTTTGGGAAGGTGCTGAACGCTCCTGTTGCTTGAGATGTGCTGGGTGGTGCGGGGATGGGTGAGGGCTACCAAGCCTGGGTGTCGATAGCAGAGGGGCTGGAGATGCTGTGCCAGGGTCACCAGGACATCCCCAGTGAAGGGCACCCTTCCAGCACCCAGTGGAGACTCAATCCTCTGCTTGTGCCCTTGGCTTTTACAGGCTGTTTTTTCATTCCTCTTTATGCAGCAGTGGTGAGACTACAAAACACATAAAACACAGCTTCCACCTCCGTGCAACAAGCTTTTCTTCTTCTCTAACTGTTTCAGTATCTAATAACAACAGGCTATTGAGGTTGTGTTGCCTTTGTGTTTTTGCTTTGTGGAATAGCCTTACTCTTCACATGATATATATCTTAATAGCACCTTGGACGAAGCAGGATGCTGCTAATTCCATATTATGGGATTATTATGAACTCGTATGAATTAATGATGCTTATAAATATAGTCCCATTGAAATCCTTGACACTGCATATTAACCTGGTAGCTGAGCCATAAAATGCAATGCATATTAAAAATCAGTAGTCTGCACTTCCAGTGCTTTCAAAATAGCCAGCCTTTGTGTGACAGATATGGTGTAAAAAGGGTTCTGGAAGTCCTAGAGGAAAGCATGGAGCACTTTTATGATGAGGGCAATGCATTTATACGGGACGTCTGTCAGTTGGCTCAGAGGTTTGGGTGGATATTAAAATATGTAGAGGCCTTTTTACCAGAATTTAGCTCCCTGATCCAGTTCAGCCAATATTTTGCCCATCGGGAAGATCCCAAAGAGTTTCAGGGTGCCGGCAGTGTTTGAGCCCGGGTGTGGAGGGGATCTCTGGCTACCTCTGGATATTGCTGCTTTGTGCTGCAGAGTAAATCTGGGCAAGAGATGCCTCTGCCCGGCTGCTCTCTTTGCACTGTTTTGCTGCAAGAGTCAATGAAACCAGCCCATTCCACCTGCTTTTGCCGTGTGCTGAGCCACCTTGAATTTTAGGGCAGGTTGGGTTTTTTATGATTTTGTTTTAAAAAGTCCCCGTTGGCATGTGCCATTCATTCCCCTCTTCTTTCCTCCCAAAGCGAGCCCTGTGCCTGGACGTGGCCGCCCTCACAGCCCGGCCAAAGCCCACGTTTGTACGGTCCACTCACCCTGCAGGCACATAAAGCTGGCATTTATGTGCCCATCAGTTAATTAAGCATCCAAATGAGGGATTTGTACATGTTGATCAGGTAATCGCTTTGGAACATCACTGAAAGGATCGGATGCTTCCGGTGTGCGGTACCACATAACCCCATGATTTAACGGCAGGGCCTGGCTGCCAGCGAAAGGTATCTGTGTCAGGATTTGGGTACCACAAGGCCATACATCGGATTTGGCTTGAGCCAGGCACCCAGCTCTGCAGAAAAGATGAGCCGGAGGGGGGCTCTCCTGTCCCACTGAAAGGCTTCTTTTGACCTGTCACTTCCTGGACCACAGCGATCCGGAGGAAAGACACTTTGACAATACAAAATCACAGAATCACAGAATGATATGGGGTCGGAAGGGACCTCTGGAGATCACCTCCTCCAACCCCCTGCCAGAGCAGGTCCACCCAGAGCA
>VXAK01019617.1:0-37277 GCA_013399435.1 Arenaria interpres | reverse complement strand
CAGGTCTTTCTCCTCAAAGCTGTTCTCCAGCAGGTCAGCCCCCAATCTGTACTGGTTCAGGGGGTTATTCTTCCCCAGGTGCAGCACTCTATGCTTGCCCTTATTGAATTTCATCAGGTTCCTCTCTGCCCAACTCTCCAGCCTGGCCAGGTATCGCACAGCCTTCTGTTGTGTCAGCCACCCAGCCTCTCTCCTTCCCCGCGGGGTGAAATCTCCCAGCAACAAGAGTGAAACACTACGTTTGTTCATGTAGCACGTGTGATGGTACAATACAGGGTGTAATGGGCAAGGGGAGCACGTCGCACGCTCCCCGGGGAGCCTCGGTGCTTGCCCACCCTCCTGATGAAATCACCGCATGGCGCCTACTGTATTTGCATCCTTAATTACTACCCCTTATGCTAATTATATTGCTGCTTCTTGCTCTCGCTCTTTGGAGCTCCAGCCTTGGCATACAGGAATGAAATGTCTTTTATAAAGATAGATTAGATGCAACCAAAAAATTGCCATGAATATTCATCCCTTTCCATTTTGGAGCGCGTTCTCAGCGGCTCCATTTGCACACCTCGCTTGTTTTGGTTGTGGGCAACTAAGTTTGTGGACGGGATTGTCAGTCAAAACAGAGCCTTTCGCCCAATTCTTGCAGAAAGCACTTTTGTTCTTGTTGTTGTTTTCATGGCCAAGGTAAATATGCCCAGAAATTTGCTCTGGGAGCCACCACTGGAGATGGATTTGGGATGGGTGGGTGAGGATATCTGTGCTCCTGAAAACGTCCCTGGGTGGGAATGGCCCTGCAGGAGTAGGAGGCTCTTGGCTGTGGTTATGGGTGCTGAGGCTTTGGCCACCTAATCCCGTGACCTGTCAGCCCAGCGGCTTTGCTCTCAATAAACTCTACAATATTAGCACTTACAAGCAGAGGAGTCAGTTTTGTAGTTACATTTCAGGTTGAAGGGGAGCAACGAAAGAGGTTAAAAGTTTCTTTTGAAGCTTTTTATTTAAAAACAATCTGAAAGTGAGAAATTCTGGATTGCTTGTGTTTTATTTTTGCTTTTCTTGGTTTATTGCCTTTGGCTGCATCAGGTCCCCCCTCTCTCCCCAGCATGACAGGTCCCTGTGCCTCGTGAAGGAGTAAAAGGGAACATGGAGTAAAACCCATTAATGTTTCTCCTCTGACCTCCCTGAAAAAGCACAATAATTTTAAACCCAAAAGGACCAAAGTGGAGCCCAAAATGATGTTTTCTTATGTTTCATGAAAACTGGCCCTTTTTTACCATGCTTTGCTCACTTTTCCTATGTCAATCCTGCAGCCAGTCCCTGACACCTTGGGACTCCCCAGCTGGTCCATAAAATTTGTGAGAAAACAGCAACGAAGGGGTCAAAAACCTTAGCGTAGCTCAGTCTGGAAAAGAAAGTGCTGAGTCTAGATTTGCCCATCTAGTAAACGAAATTATGTTCTCTGCTTCCCTGCAACCCCGACTAAAGTGGGTGCAGGACATAGAGGTGAGAGAAATCAAAAAACACTGTCTTGGTTCATCCAGGCATGGTCACACCTTTAATTCTTCTATCGGCAGCGCTGGGTCTCTCACCTGCACCCATTGCTCTTTACCCCCTGGCTGCTTTTGCTCGAGGACATCAAATCCTGTAGGAAAAATTAAATGTGACATGGTACAATAAATTTTGTAGGTCACAACCAACAAACCCCAGAGCAGCACGCCCAATGTGCCCCAAAACCCTTTGTCCCCAGTCTAATGCTGACTCAGATTTAATGAACCAAGGCAATAGCCTTTTTTGGTTTTGACCTATTTATGCCTGTGTCTGGGTGGCTGGCGGTGACTCTGCCTGTCCCCGTAATTCAGTTACCACTGAATTCAGTGTGGGGCTTGTTTTGATCCATTGTCTGGACATGGAGATGCCTTCTGGAGAGCAGGGAAGGTCCTGAGGTTAATTCCAGCTTGCTGTAAATAGAGCTGATAGCGGCTCCCAGACCTCCCCCTGGACTGTCTGGGAGGAAATGGCCTTAAAAATAGAGTTTGTGATGAATGTGATGTATTTCTGCAAGTATTTTGTGTCTCTTCTGGGCCCTGGTCACACACCACGTGTACTGCTGGGGTCTCCCTCCTGAGCTGCTACTGAAGCCAGACGTGGGCATTTTCTAAAAAAACAGTTTTATTATTAAATGGTGTCTCCCTTTAATGATAGTTAACCCCATTATTTAATCCTTCTGCCTTTATCATCTCATGCAGGAGAGTCCATCCTTGTCCTGGAGAACACCGAAGCCAGGTCTGCAAGGCTACCAAGAGCTGTTGGCTCTCTGCAGATGCACAGCTCCTCCTGCTTTCCACCTGGGCTTCTTGTTGTACCCGTGTTGGCAGGGACCAAAAATGGGGAGTCACCCAAATTGGGACCAATTCTGACACCTGCAGAGGGTCCTGATGCTGCAGCTACTTCCGTGGTGACTGTGGGTCCCAGCTCAGAGATGCAGCCTGGGGAAGGGCTCCTGTTTTGGGGTGCAGATGGAGCTGTGGGTGCATGTCAGACGTAATTTGGGAGGCAGCTAGTCCTGGTCCAGGCTGATCCTGGCTGGAGGGGGCTGCTGGAGATGGTGGGGCAGGCACAGCTGGATGGATGTGGTGGGGTTCCCCAGCTGCAGAGTGTGCCCATGGCACAGGTGCCATGGCTCAGTCGCTCTCTCTGCTCCGGGTCTTCCATTTCTCTTTTTCCTTCTTTTTTTTTTTTTTTTTCCACCCCTCCTCTTGCCTTCAAAATTGGCATTTGTTTTAAATGAAGCGAGCTTCTCTTCAAACAAATCCAAGCCATGGATGCTATAATTAGCAGGATATAGTAATTTTTCTTCAAGCATAATTGGAAGGTTTACCATTTAGGGATAATACTTGAACTATCCTATTTTATGGCTCATTTGCCAGAAAATGCCTGTGAAGCTTACAGCTTTATCAAACCTTATCAATGGGTAAAGAGTGTGAAAGGAGGGTGTTTCTGCTATCTGGTGTTAAACGTTGCTGTTGCTGTTAAATCTTCTAATTTTGCTAACTTCTGTTAATTGAACGGTCTTCCCTGAGTGTTTGGTGATAACAAGCAGCAAAAGCACTCCTGAAAACCAACACAAAGAGCCACTACAGGGGCTGAGGATTTCCATCTCTTCTTGCCAGGGCTGGTTTTAGGCTGGGGAAGTTTTGGGTGGATGCCCTGGATGGCCAACTGCCTGCCCTCAGTCCTGCCCACAACCCTACACCCAGATCTAGGAGGTGATTTAGCCCTAACCACAGCTGAAGCAATCCCATTAAGATGCCCGTTAAGATGTGTTACCCTGATCAGCTGCTCAGCTAACTGACCAGACTTGTTTTGCCTTTCTAACGAGCCTAAATTAAATATACTTGATGGGTTCTCCTGCTGCAGCTTGTGCTGAAGGCATAAAGGTACCTTCATCCCTCTTCTTCCTCCTCACTGAGCTGTAAGGCAGGGGAGGAAGGGCTGCTGGTGCTAGCCAAAATCCAGTAATGCTGGCCCTGAAGGCATTGGATAAAAGCACCTGGGGCAAATTGTGGCTCTGCGATCTGGTTGTGGGTATGTCCTGATGGAGCTGAATCGAGTCCTGAGGCTCTGTTTGCTTGTAGAGGTCTTTCAAGGTGGGTGTTGCAGAGGTTTGAGCTTTGATGTGGAAGGTGTTGCAGTGGGAGAGCAGGGGGCCTTGGAGCTGGGTTTGCAATGGATGCATTCACACATCAAGCTAACTGCTCCTGGACCTTCTTGACCACCATGGCCCTGTTGTGCCCTGGTGAGCACTGAGCAGGGTGGCTTCTGCAGGGTCTGTCTGCTGAAAACACAGTTTTTATTGGAAAGTGATCTCTGAGTTGTATTAATTTTTAATCCTTCTTTTTTTTTTTTTTCTTTTTTGGATGCTTTTCTGGCTGCAGTGGAGATTTATGAAGCGCTGTGGCCTTGGCAAAGATCAATAGATAGCCCGTTAAACAAAGACTCAAAATTTACTGTTTGGATGATTTCAGGGGAGAAAAAAAGAATTTGAAATATTTAATTTAGTATTGAGCTAAGTTTCATAACAAGGAGGGAGAAAGCCCCCATCCCAGTGAAATGGGAAACTTTTTTTTTTTATTTCCCTTAGATTGCCTGAAGCCTTTAATTAAAACCCTGAAGAATTATATTTGCACTGCTTAGTAAAAAAGCCTGAAATACTGGAGCAGAGGGTAGGAAGCTCTGGCTCCTGTTCTCTGCTATTGCAGCATGGCTGCATCCACCGCCTTTCCTTAACGCACCGAGAGCCACCCAAAAACCAGGCAAAGGTCCTTCTTCTCTCCTGCCCCTCTCTGCAAAGCTCTTCTAGACTTTCTCCTTTTCGTCATTAGGAACTTTCTCAGTTTCCAGCCTGATTATGTTTGTGATCAGCTTATCCTGATATTTTTCCCTGGATAACATTGTCTTTCAGCCTAAATAGTGGGGTTTTTGCCCTCTTCCTTTGCTGACTGCTCTCTGCAAGGGTAGAGGAACCAAACTCCAAAGGTCTCCTCTGGGTCCCAGCCTTTCTCCTAACTCTTCCTCGTTCTCCAGGTAGCTCATTTTGGCTGTGTGGTCTGGATTGCACAGCATCCATCAGCTCTTTCCAGAACTTTATACCATGCCCTGCTCCACCAGGGCTGTTAGAAATGTCTGCTTTAGATTCTTGTGTAAGGTTTGGTCTTCAACATGACTCCTTTCTCCAACCTGTCCCCAAACGCTTCAGGTTTTCATAGTCTTGGATCTTGGGTTATCTTTGGCCCCTCTAGCGGGTACCTGGGAGACCTCAGCTAATCGCAGAATCTACCCCAAAATGTACTGCTTTCTGTTTTATAAGGGGCACTGCAGAGGGTTTAGACACTGGATTTAGGACTCGGTCTCACTTTGTTTAGAAATACACTGTTGGTACAACACAGCTCCAGCATCGCCTTGTTGGGAGGTTTAGAAAATTGAGACAGACTGGGAGACTCTCCAATACCAAAAATCCAATCATCGATACCAGAAATCCACCCCTGTACGGGGGTTTAAGCGATGCTCCAGACCTTCTGTTGGCCTTTGCATGGACAAAACCCATCCTGAGCGAATTGCTTGACCCACGCCTGTTTATTAGCTCAGCAGGAGGAAAGTGTCGCCAAGAAGGTGGAGAGGAGGCAGTGGAGCAATCCTGTTTTATCTCTCTGGAAATAATGAAGCTGGGGACATTTGCTGCTTCTCGATGGTTTAAATTTACGAAAGTGAACAATAATTTTGCAGTCTCTGAGAGTGAAATGGAGGGGGAACAAACCTGCCTTATTGACTTTTTTTTTTTTCTTTAGCTGGAGCAGTGCAGGGAACATTACTTAGAGCTCTACCACACTAAACTCTAATCCCTGGAGATGTCTTTGTTGATGCATAAGCTGTGACCTAAAATATTGACTTTATAAAGTAATTGAATCCCAGAATCGTGTTTCAGATGAAAAGCACTTGACAAATGACTAGAGGAAGGAGCCGGCCCAAGGGCCCGAGTGCGGCTGTAATGGGATTTACTCTGCTTGGCTCCCACCAGTCTCCCTGGAGAAAAGTCCACCGCAGGCAGCCCTGCTCCAGGCTCAGGGTGAGTTATGGGGCAAGAAGTGAGTCTCAACTTTTTTCCTTTTTTGCCAGGAAGAAGGATAATAAATCCTTCTGGCCCCCACAAGAGGGGTGGAGGCAGAGCACTATGTAGCTTGTACAAGGGGTGGTTGAACGTTTTGAGACAGTGGGACATGGTAGGTCTTTGTGGATGATGAACTTGCTCTCTGATGTGCCTTGATTTGTTTTCATCTATGGGTGATAATACCTTGTTTTTGCACCAAACCTTAGTTTTGGGAAAGTTGTGGCTCCAAATCTCTATTTTGTATGTGATATGTATGATCGTGCTCATCTCATGTCATCCCACCGCTCGGAACAGAGCAGTTACTGGAAGGGGGAGGATCCAAATGGGAGATGCTACAAAGCCAAAGGACCACAGTGAGACTCTGGTATGGCTCAGGTCTTCCCCCGAAGCTGTTTCCCTGTACCCTGGGGATGTCTCGAGCTGAGGGGTAGGAAGAGAAGATGCTGGAGGAGGACTTGTGCAGCTCCCAGTGAGAAGGGATTTCGCACCCAACACTGTGGCCCAACCAGAGTTCCCTCTTTTCTCTGCTCTTCAAAACAAATTTCCCTCGTTAATTTAAAAGGGCATAATTATATCATTATTTCAAATGACTCAATTTAAACAAGGCCTTATTTCTGACTTATAAATTGTTACCTTGCTCATCTCGCAATGACTGTTTTTCTTGTAAGTACGTTAACCTCCCTGCTTTCTTTACTCAGCCGTTTTGCATAATGTTATAATAAGCATTTAAATAACTGTAAAGGTTCCATCAGTTCTTGCTTTCATATCTCGCCATCCCCATGGCAACTGGTTATATTTCTCTGTCTATTTTACCTTTTTATTTTTTTTTTTTTTTTAAGATTTGAGCTTCTCAGTCCAGTTGCTTTAAGATTGAGTTGGATTCCCCACTCGCTGGCACAGGAGGTTGAAGCACTGCCCGCACCTTGGTTTTTGCTGCTGCGGTGTGATGGTGTTTTCACTCTTGGCTATTAGTGAGGCTACTTTGAGCTGGGAGATGGAAACATATATTATTTTTTTTTTTTCAACTGGGGCAATGCAATGAAGGATGGTGAAATACACGGCAGCAATTATTGGGATTTGGAAATTGGGGTGGGTTTAGTTGAGTTCAGCTAAACTCTGCTTTGCAGAGAGCTCTCATTCTGTTGCATGCCACAAAGTCCCTTGCAGAAATGAAGTGTGATGATATTTTTGTCCAGGCACTTGTTTAAAATGAATCTGAATACTAAATTTATCCATTAAACCCCCCCGCCAAAAAAATATCTTGCAACCTCCTAGTGCGGGGTGGTATATGTAGACCTGACAGACCCAGGCCACGGGCCGTGTAAACAAACAGCAGAACTTAATGCAAATTGCTAAAATGAGCCTGGGAAGGACTAATTCAATGGGACTATCTGCCATTGGCGTGAAGTTCCAGCTTGTCCGGGGACATAATCTTTCCTGGCAAAGCGGGAGTGAACAGAAGGTAGCGGCGAAGGCTCGCGGTTCGTGCCAATCTGCATTTCCATCTGGAAGGAGGTGCTCTCGATGGTAATAAAATGGCAAATGAAAGAATTCCAGAGAGGCTGCTCATTTTGTTCCCACCCCCCTCCCCTAAATATAACGCGCTGACGTGCTGCCGCTTGGGAGCGGCGCAATAGGGAAGAGACACAGATGGAGCACGAGGCAAAATAAAACCCTGAACAAACAGGACAACAAAAGCTGCTGGCGTTTTATTGCCATTTATTTCGAAGGCTGCTCAGAAACGCACCGTTGGGGGCTCACGGTGACTCACAAAATGACACGGTGGGTTTTGCCCAGAACTCATGGAAGCAGGAGCGGGATCACGGTGTCTAAGGAAGGGGATTTCTGGAGAGCTTCTGGGTTTTAGATCCGTGTGTTGCACAAACAGGAGGGCAGAGGTTTCACGGGAAGCCCAGGCTAAACCATGTCCCTAAATACCACCTGGTTGAAGCAAATGTTGTGCAGCCTTTTCATGGCAGAAATGGTGAAAAGCAGCTGCTCTGTTTTTTTTGGTTTTTTTTTGTGCTTTATGAATGATCTCACGAAGGGTTTGTTGGCCTTGGTTTTGGGAGAGATCTTCACACACACCGATGCGGGGAAGGCTGTGGTACAGTTATCCTGCTCTATAGGAAGAGTGGAACTCTGGGGTTTCCTTATTTATTAGACTTCTGTCTCAGAAATGTTGAAATTATGGAATCAAGGAAGAGGAACAGTCCCACCAGAGGGAGAAATCAGTGGCGGGGAAAAAAAAGAACCAAAAATTCATGAAAGCAGCTGAAGCCAAGAGGGTCCATTTTGGTTTCTGACCCTTTTTCACTGACTCTCAAAAGCAATGAGAAACTGTTATCTGGTGTTATTTTTCTCTGATTACAGCCCTTGCAGTGCTGCAGCCCCTGATCAATGTGCCCTGTGGTGGCTCTTGCTTTCTCTGAGGTTTGTTTGGAGGCAGCTATGCTATTCAAGAAATGTATTTTTATGTTGAACGGAGAATTTGAAGAAACCCTGTGGTTCCAGGTCCTGGGAGACCCCTGGCTGGGACCGTCACCGTCTCATGGAGCAAAGAGGCTGTGGGTGAGGCTGAAGCAAATGCAATTGCTGAGAAAAGCTGTTTTCATCAAGGACCCCTGAGGAGGAAAAAGCCTGAATCAGCTGGTCCTCATTGCTCTGTTTCTCTGCTAAAATCAGATTGGTGGATTTAGCTGACTATGAAGCCTGACAAATGCAATTTTCAAAGCGAATTTAAGAAGAGCTTTCCTTTGTGCTCGTAGCTGTGCCCATTCCCATCCTCATAAGGAGGATGTGCTTCCAATGTGGCCCTGAGAGGTCTGCAAAGTGTCATGCAGCAGTTGTACATACATTTTATCAGCCTGAGGATATCAGCTTTGGGGCTAGGAAGAGCATCCCAAAAGTTTGTAAGTGATTTAACCTGTTCCGACTGCTGGGGCAACATTCCCTTGCCAAACAACAGCAAACACGTAGCAAAAGTCTAGTATAAACGTGTAGTACAAGGGTATTTTTCTGTCTCTCTTTATTCCGCAGGAAGCTGGTGCATTATTTCATGGGAGTTTGTACTGTATAGCTATCTAGATGCATCTCTGCAAAGCTGAAGGCATTTGAAAAAAAACCTTGCTTTTGCTCATATCTGAGATATGTTGGGCAAAAAAAAAGAGAATGTGTCTTCAGTTACCTTTTTTTTTTCTTTTTTCATTTATTCATATCCAAGTGATATCTCTTGCACATCAGTATCTAAAAAGGTTGGAGTGAAGTGACAGCGGAGGGATGCCATGAGACTTTTCACGCTCATCATTAGCAGCGTGTCTTGTTTGAGGGAGGTATATGCGCCGGGAGGTTTTGTGTCTGCCAACGTGCTCTGTGCCTTCCCTTGCAGGAATCCCATTTTCTGGCGCGAAGGCGGAACTCAAAGCCCGGGCGGAATTAACAGAGATGGACACTTGAACGTATCGCATCTGTGATTTCCCCTTAGAAATGCTTGGTGTGTCTGGTTAATTCATCTACCTCAACACAGGCTGACAGAGCAGCTTTTCTGAAACATGCTGTTTGGTAGTTTGCTGTACACCGGGCAGTCATGTTTAATATGTATAATTGTAATTGCATCGTTTATTAAATCAAATGGCTTAATGCACTTTCGCAGCAGTGATGTGTGCAACCCAGCTCCGTTGCTTCTGCTCGCTTGAAGGCTTGTTTTAAAACAAGTGCAAAAGCAATGCTGGTGGTTTGGGTCGGCTCTAAAAGCTGGTGATGCTCTGCTTGTGGAAACCCTCTTCTTGAGCTGTGCCTGCACACATGGGGCTTCCCTGCCTCGCACCTAAGAATCATAGAATGGATTGGGTTGGAAGAAACCTTAAAGACCATCTCGTTCCGACTCCCTGACATGGGCAGGGACACCTCCTACTAGACCAGGTTGCTCAAACCTGGTCCTTGCTGCAGTGGACAGGCAGCTCTGTTACCTTCTACTGGGTATTTTTCTCTTTTTTTTTTTTTTTTTAACACTCTGTCTAAATAATTTGTCAGGTGCCTGCTCCCTTTTTTAGCAAATCAAACAGGGCATGGAGATCAGTGAAATGAGCCTCTGAGCAATGCCCGTACCACCGGCTGCGTCAATACATCGCGTCCTGCCCTGATGGATCCCTCGGTAGTTATCAGAACACTTTGCGCATTTTTAGTGTGTGAATATTCTCCCCCCTGATTTGGCTGGGGACTGGGAAACTCTCTTTTCCTTCTTGGGAGTTGCAAAACTGTTTCCCATCCTGGCTTTGCGTGCGTTTGGGTAAGGTTTGCAGAGGGGATGTCTGTGAGGATAGCTGATGTCATCCAATAAATTAAATTAGTGATTAAATTAAATTGCTTAATAAATTAAAGAGAAGGGAGAGACTGCAGCCTCGAAGTTGCAGGTAAGAGGAGTGAAGCAAGGGAGGAGGCAGGGCAGGGATGGGCCTTCAGCCCATCTGAAGGTACTGAAGTAGTTGGCCAGCATCTTCTTGTGGTATGTTTGTGCCAAGGTATACGTGAACCTGGGGCTCGGGTTTAACTCATGGGTTTGGTGGGTCCCCAAGACCCTGCCTGCTCAATGCAGACCTGTTCCCCTCGTGGTTTTCCCACTGTGTGCTGGAGCATGTGTGAACAAGTCAATGTAAATGCCATCTGCACCCAAGGTTTTGGCTGCTTTTGCAAAGGCTGGTTTAAGTGTCCTTTACTGGTATTTATCAATCTGGTTTGGCTGGACATCTGCAAAATGGAGGTAATGGAAATCAAAGCTTGGCCAAATGTTGCCCCTTCATCCGTTCACTGCTGGTTGCAGAGGAGCTGCTGGTGGACACTGTGCAGAGCCGTCGCTCCTACACAAAGCTTGACTCGCTGCCAGCCTTTCCGAGGGAATGGTCACAAAACCCATCAAAGAGGAACCCTTGGAGGCTGCTCTGATGTGATGGGTTAGAGCATTGCGTTTTCTTCCCTTATTTAAAAAATTGGTTGTAAACCAATGGAAATTCTTTCTTTGGCCTTTCAGATTCCCCCTGTGTGGGCGAGGTTCTCTGCCCTGTCCTGCCAGGGAGCTTGCTGCGTCCCCGCATTCCTCCTGCCCTCCTTATGGAGGATGTCCTTGCTGGGGATGTGACCCCATGGGAATCGGTGGTTTTCTACCTCTAGATGGTGCCTCGCTTCTGTGACCCGCTCCAACAGGTCCATGTCCTTCTGCTGTTGGTGGCCCCAGAGCTGGAGGCAGCACTGCAGGGGGGGTCACAATGTAAGTGGTAGATGCTTACCGCTTGAAGTTGTGTATTTGAAGGGAGCTGCACGCTCAAAACATACAAGTTTAGAGGTTTGACGGAGGAGAATAAGCTTGGAAGGAGGTTTGAGCTGGGCATGCGAGGAATAGAGAAGAACATGAAGCAGTGTGTGAGCTTGGGAGGTGCATCTTCGAAAGCAGACCCTCAGCTTTCCCACAGCAGCTGGCAGATGGTGGTGGAGCCGAGCTGCGTGCAGGGTCTGTGTCTGCCTGGCGGTGCTTCTGGCTGGGTACAGGTGGTTCAGGGATTACTTCTTTCCTGCAATTTGAAATCTTTATCCCACGGCTCCCTGTTGGCAGAGGTTTAATGCTATTGAGTTACCTCTCCCTACAGCCACTGTTTCTGTAGGGGAGCGAGGGATTGTATGAAAATGCTGATGGGAAAAATCATTAAATTTGTTTTAATGAATTAGAGCCGTAGAGTCATTTAAATAACTTGCAAATCTGCTGATCAGCAGATCAAGCTAGTTAGTGCTTTTTGCCTGTATGTGTGAGTTGCATATGCACACTAACAAGGTTCATTTGCTGATCTGCAGATCTACGCGGTGCCGGAGTGACTGCCCTGTATAAATTAGCTGGAAAAAAAAAAAAAATCATTAAAATAAACATGTCATTCTTCTGGTAGCGCTTTCATTAATAAAATAAAACCTCAGATGGAGAAATAGTTAAGTTGGTTCTCTCTGTAGGTTTGAAAAAGTAGTTAAAATGCAAATAATTAGTCTCAGTATAGACTGGGAGCCTTGCTGCAGGCAATCCTTTGCCGTGTGTATTTCTAGATGTTGAGTGCTTGAAGGGGAGAGAAAGGTGCTTTTTAGAGGTATCTCAGGATCTTTTATTTTTGACCTTGGAGCCGACTTGGAAAGCTCTGTCTTGTGATCATGTACCTTCTGAGAGGAGGCTTTAGCAGCGGCAGAGTTGTTTCATTAATCATCGCCAGCACGCTTTGTGGAAAAAAAAGAAAAAAAAATTCAGTGCTGTGGCTGGAGATGTCCACTCTCTTTGGTCTGCATTTCCCCAGTCTCTTGAGCATCTTTGATACCCAAATCATAATCTGACGGTGGTGACTGCCCTTCCCAGAGCCATGGCTTCAGGAGTCGTGCTCGGGGAACGGTGGAGCATCGTAATGCAGAATCTGCTTCCTGCAGTCCGGGATGTCGGAAGGTGTTTTGGGAGGAAACTGCATTATAAATCACAGGTCCAGGCTCGTCCTGCTGCAAGGGGTTTGCAGCCCCTGCAGAGGAGCCTGCTAAGGGGCAGGTCTGGGCTGATGGGGGTCTCCCTGGGGGTTTCGGGCCACCCCATCTAAAGCTCTGGTGCATTTGGCTCCTTGTGTTTCCATCAGGAGGTGAGGGAAGACTCTGTTTTCCTGGGACTGCATTATTTAGGGAAGAAGCATGTGATAGTGCAGTGATAGGATGAGGGGTAATGGTTTTAAAGTGAAAGAAGGGAAATTTATGTGGGATCTCAGGAAGAAATTCTTTGGTGTGAGGGTGGTGAGAGCCTGGCCCAGGTTGCCCAGAGAAGCTGTGGCTGCCCCATCCCTGGAGGGGTTCAAGGCCAGGTTGGAGGGGGCTTGGAGCAACCTGGTCTGGTGGGGGGTGTCCCTGCCCAGGGCAGGGGGTTGGAACTGGATGGTCTTTAAGGTCCCTTCCAACCCAAACCATTCCATGTGGTAGAGCACTGGAACAGGCTGCCCAGAGTGGTAGTGGAATCTCCTTCTCCGGAGACATTCAAAACCTGCCTGGACAAGTTCCTGTGCAACGTGGTCTAGGTAGACCCGCTCCAGCGGGGGGGTTGGACTAGATGATCTCCAGAGGTCCCTTCCAACCCCATATGATTCTATGAAGCTGCATGGCTTTTGTGAGATCTCTGTTGTTGCCACTCAAATATCGCTCCTTCTCATTGGTGTGAGATCCCTGCAGACCTCCTCCCAACTGGCCCCCATCCTGTATTCAGTGTGGGTCCTCATGGAAGGGGATGCTTTTGGGGTGCAGCTGTTTGTGGAGAAGGCTGCCCCCATCCCCGCTGTTGCCTCGCTGTGTTCCCCACTGTCCTTCCCTTTGCCGGCTGCAAGCAGGATCCAGGTTTCCAGTTTTGGACTCTGATCCCGTTGGCATCAAAATGGATGTTTAATTGTCTGGAGTCAGATCACCCTCTTTGCTTGCGTTACGGCGGCTGCATTTACCCTTAGACCTTTAGGGATTTAATTGCATCAGTCTCAGATCTTTCTGCTGAGTACAACGTGGCATTTCCTCAGCGTGTTCCTCTGCCTCTGCTAAAAAGGTCTCTTCAAGCCTGACAGCGCTGGGAGCAATTTGTCAGTTTGGCCCAGGTAAGCTTTTTTTCTTTTTGTGTCCGTCTGAGCATATTCTCCCTAAGCATTTGCTTTTCCTCCTCATTTCAGAATTGAACATTGCTCTGGGTTTTTCTTAATGTCCCACTCTAACGGCTTCTAAACATGGGAAGGCTGGTCCCTGGGACTATTAAGGAAACTGGACCAAGCACCAGAGCGGTGCCTGACTTGCATTTCAAGCCATGCTCTGAGCAGGGGACCTCTTCTGGGATCAAACTTATGTTTACAGTCAGCCGCTAATTAGCGGTAGCGGAGCAATTATGTAACTGGTGAGACAGGACTGCAATTTATGATTTGAAGGCTTTTTTTGCATGATAAGCATAGAGCTCAAAGAGAAAAAAACAAAACAAAACAAAAACCAACCCCAAAAAAGGGGAGCGTAGTTTTATTCTGCTTAGGTTGTTTTGATGTGGTGTGTAGTAGAGGGGCTGGAGGAAGACTTGGGATGCTGGTAGGATTATCAGTTGTTGGTGTGGGTCACAGGAGGGACTGGGAGCAGCAGAGCAGCTTCGTCCGCCTCTGCAGCAGTCTGGTTCTCCTCCCCCTTCTGCCTTCCTCCCATCGCCAGAAGATGAATGTCCCCACAGCGTTATCTCTGTTCCAAAACCTCCAACTCCCTCCTGAACTATCACTTCCCACAGCCAGTTTTGCAGCTCTTCTGCTGCATCCAAATGAGTTCCCTTTGCATCTGGGGAGGGTTCGGCTCTGAATGCGCTTCGGCCAGTGATCTTGCACCCAAGGAAATGAGGATGGTGAAAGGTGGTGGTGGGGTGGCTTTTGTGTGTTCCCTGTGCACGTTTCCGTGCTTGCTGTCTGTGTGCTGTGAGAGTCCTGCCAGTGCATCCTTCTCTGTCAGCTCCTTTCTTCTGGTGCCTGCAGATAGCTGGAAAGCAGCGTCAGCTGCCAGCCCTCTTGCATCGCCTTTGTCTTTTAATGCATTTTGCATTTCTTCCAGGTCTGTGCGGAGCTCTGGGTGTCGCTGAGACGCGGCACAGCTCCGGTAACTGGGAAACATCTGGGCTGTTTTCTGCGGGCACGGGATGAGGGTGTCCTGTGTGGTTGTGGAGTCTCCAACGAGCGGATGTCAGGATTTGCTTTGCCACCGATGCGCAGCACCGATCTCCGTTGGCTGGCACATGGGCTGCTGCTCCTGGCGTTCTCTGTGCTCATCATAAACCCAATCCCCACGAGGTGGCCTTTGGCTCGGCTCAGCCGAGAGTCCCCCAACTGTGACAGCATTTCTCCTACAACCTTTAATAGCTTTTTTGGCTTTTTCAGTTATAATGGGCACCATTAAATCATTTCCCAGTCAGGTCCACACAGTGGTACCTGAGAAACCACGGTTATGTCCTACCCTAAATATAGGGAACATCTGTGCATATGTCTGCAGGCTTGCCATTGGTAAATGTTGACTTCTTAATGGGGATGTTCAAACACAGCAGGGCACGATGCTGTCCTGAACGCTTGAATGGTGGTGTGGCTGTCGTGGCCTCCGAAGCAATGCCGGAGGGACCTAGCTGAGGCCATAACTCAGGCTGTGCACACCTGAGAACAAAATATGTGAAGACCAAAATACTCGGTCGAGTCCGTAATGAGAACGGGAATTTTATTTCTTTCCAGGCTGTTTTGTAAATCTGACTGTCTTGGCCTGAAAATCAGAAGGGAGGTTGTGCTCCAGGGCGACACGGCATGGCATCGCTTGGGAGCAGTCAGGCACAGAGGCTGGGGCTGCCTCCGGCCTTGGGAGTCCATAGATGTTGGAATCTGGGGGTGACCCTGGTGCAGAGACTGTGGGACCCATGGGTACCCATGTTGTGAGAAACAAGGAGCCTCCAAGAGTACCTGCAGTGATGGGGACGACGGTGCTAGGAGGGGATGGGAAGGCCGGATGAATTTCTCCTGTGTATAAAACCAGATGAGAGGACAAATTCTTCTTCCTAAGAGTTTTTTGGGGTACTCTGCCTGGATTTTGAGTGCTTGTGCTCCGAGGGCTTCCAGTCCGGGAGCACTGGCCAAAAGTAAGAGAGTGGTGGATGGATTGTTCTATGCCTGCTCTAAATGTCACGTTTTTGTGGTGGAAATGTGAAAAGCCCCAAAGTACCTCCAGACGTGTCTTCAAGAGAAGTTCGTGGGAGAGGACTCTTTCCAGTGATGTTACAAGCTGCAGCTTGCTCCAAACGTTAAGTATTATAAATGTGGCTGATGTAATTCTATTTCAAAAAGCCTTAGAGGCCTGCAATAATAAACAGGGCTTTTTAGTACCAGGTTATTGATGCAAAATAGTTTAGCAAACTGGGTTGCTGAAGTGCAAATGCCATGTATTATTCATTAGATGCTTTCTTTCCACAAATCACTGCTCTCCATGGCATAATGTTCCCCGCTCCCGGTAGCACCGCTCTTTGGAAAGCTCTTTGGTGTGAGCCAAAACCTGGAGTTGCAGACCCATCCATCAGGACGAGCAGTTGGTTATGTTGTTGTCTTCCAAATGGAGTTCATAATGGGCAAAGAGGTTTAATTAATGCTTCAGAGTAATGTGTCTGTTTATAAAGAAATAATGTACTATAAAATTAGGCAATGCATAGTGAAATGTATCTCCTAATGGCTAGGCTGGCATTTTAAGTGATCAGTAAATCACTTAGATATTAAGACCTTCTTGAACAAGGATAATAAAGCAAGAGATTTGGAAATGGTAGATACCAGTACTTACAATTATCCACTAAATAAAACATTTTTATAGTGATCATAGAGTTAATCACCTTACAGAGCAGACAGGTGATAGGGACAGCGGAAGATATGTGGTGTTATTGCCTGCAGAAAAAGAAATTTCAGATGCGTTCTGTAAGGCCAGAGACAACAAGGAGAAAATATAAACATTTCCTGAACTCTTTATCTATTCTTTTGATGAATAAATGCAAACAGCCGTAGTTATAAAGAAAAGCTCATGATCAAAAATGCGATAGACCAAGAATATTCTCCAGACATTGCTAATGGAGTTGCATGGCAGAATAGAGTGATGATCTATGAATATTGTTTTCAAATGCCTGCTTTAGATACTTGAAAGTATTCTCAATTGCCTCCATATTTTTAAATGCAAGTTGGGCAAAAATACTGAATTGTTGCTTTACAGCCCTAATAGAATAAGTTTTTGCGGTGCTTCTGCAGTTCTGTTCAACCATGGGAAGGATGTAGGTCTCCACTGCAAGAAGTTTTGGCAGTTGTGAAGATGAAATGAGACTTTTAATGAACTGAATGAGATCCAAATGAGAGGGATGATTTTTGAGTTAAATATACAGAAACTAATGGTTTGTAGGAGATAACAAAATGTTTGTCTAAGAACTCACACAGATTTTTTTTGTCCCAAGCCGGGGAATTATCTTAACGGCTTTGAAAGGAGTGGGTCACAGGATCGTGGACAGGAGTGTCCAGGGTGGCTGGAGACACTTAATAGGTGAAATCCAGATGGGTTGACATATGTGTGCCTTTGAGTATGGCTCTCTGTTCTCATCTCTGGGAATCTCTGACTCCTGATGGGGCAGAGCACATCCCCTTTATCGGTGCAACTGCAGAAATAGTCCACAACATCATGCAATTCATGAAAGAGAGATTTTTCTTACAAGTGTTGGGATTTCCTTAGTTAGGTATCAGCGGCTCCTCAAGGAGGTTTTTTAAAATAATTGAACTACAGAAAATAGGAAATATACTTGTGTAGGATATTTTGCATCAGCTGAAATGACTGTTGAATTTGATGAATAAAGAGTTAGCTTTTGGTTAAGAATTTGGAGAAGTTAAGCGTCTCTGAAGATGAGAAAGAGATTGCACAACTGTGCATACTGCTTTCATCGCCTGGTGTTTTGTCATTTCTCTATGTGAAAAAAATGACCAAAATGTCTAAGCAACTTTGTATAAAGAGGATGGGAGACGATGTGATGGATCCCATCTTTGGGTGCTGGGCTGCTGACTTCTAGGTCTATCTAAGGTTTTGGCTGTCAGAGACTTGGGGTGGGGGGTGCAGAGAAGGGGTTTAAAAAAAGGAAAAAAGAAAGGGGAAAAACAGAGGGCGATGATTAAGAATAAAGAAAACTCAGCCCAGGCATCCTGGTTGCTGAACGAGATGCATTGAAAAAAACATATCTTCTGGAATATATTCCATATTTTGGGCTGAAGTATTTCATGTTGGAATCAATACAGAAGAGCGTTTAGGAGCAGCAGGGTTTGCTTGCCAATTCTTAACTTAATCTACTTTTATGGGGTAAAAATTAATTTTAAAATTATTTCCTCCATCAGTTAATGCTTGGAAATGTTTCTAAAATGAAGAAAATTGCAGCTTCAAAAGCCCTTTTGTAAGAATTATGCTTGAAAGTTGACAATTTCATAAGAAACAAGAACAGGTTTCCTAAAAGAGGTTTTCAAGAAAGACTATTTTGCGCTTCTCAGGACCAAGCCTCGTGCTCGTTGCAGTGCTGCTGGGCCCACGAAACCCCTGAGTTTTGAGATGAACTGGCACGTATCTCATCCTGGATTCTGTTCATGGCAGAATAAGCCAAGTTAAAATAGTAACTGACCCTCAGAAGCTGTGGAAAAGATGCTTCAGATGAGAAGAAGTAATTTATTCTGATTAGTGCTGCCTTGCTTGTCGAACACCAGCCTAACTATTCCCCCTCTTCTGCCCCACAAGGTCAGAGAGCTTGACCTTAACTCCTCCTGGATTCATCTGAAATAACGTAGAAGGAGGGGGAAGATGATGAGCCGTTTGCAGGGAAGGGGACTTGAAGAAGGTCTATTTTGTGGTCACTTGGGTAATTTGCAGCTGGATTTCTCTTTGACCTTTCTGCCCTGTGTTGTTAACATCAAAGAGGTCCCCTCCTGATCATTTTATTCTGAAGAAAGCTGACAGGTAACACTGCAAACACGTCGGACTATATTTTCTGTGCAAACAAACCCGATTTGTGATGAATATTTAGCACCCTTGACCTTGTGATCTCGATCTTTAGAGGAGAGAAGCGAGGAGTGGGGAGCTGTGCCCTGTGGGTCTCTGCAGAGAGGAGCATCTCGAGGTGGGCATCTTCTCACTGTGGATGGAAGTGCAAAGGATGAGGCTTCCTGGCACCTAGTTAAGTGAGGTATGTTTTTGAACACCCTTTTTTTTGCTCCCTTCAGAAGGATAGACTTGCCCTGGAGAGGTACGATTGGATGGAGAAGCTTCCTGGGCTGGGTTAACCCTCCCAAAGTCTCTGCAAACCTCCTTGGGGCACCTTGCTACCAAAATGGTAAATTCCTGGGAGGCCACTTAGCAGGGGAAGAACGTGTTCACCTTTCAGTTATTAAAGCTGCAATTTTATTTCGGGTGTGAAAGCAGGAACACTTCCCTTCCTGACCTCTCCTGCACCCAGGAAGGGAATCTTGTTTGAACTATGAACAGGAGATCTTCATGAGACAGAGATCAGGTGTGTTAATGGCAACGTGATCGGCTGGCCTTTAGCTTACACTTGGATGGCAATCAGAAAACCAGTTTTCAAGAAATTTTGCTGCTTCAAGTACTTCCATTCTGAAAGGGAAGGGAATAAAAGTCACATTTTGTGATACAAGTTCCAGGAACCCATTTGCTTTAGAAGGAGCAAACAGCTTTATTTCAAGTTACAATTTTTTTTTGTTGGGAAATGCATTTAATTTTAAAAAAATTGTTTATAGGAGAAATTGGATCATTTTGAAAGTGCTGGAAATAGGGCATATCAAAGTTATTGAAGTGCTTTTGCCTAAATAAAATATTACTGACATTAGTGAGGTTTTGAAAACATTCAGACTTGGATGAAAATGCTCAGTGTTCAACACCAGCACTTTGAAAAATTTCCAGGCAGAGCTAATTCAAATGACAAGTGCATTTTTCCTGATTTGTTTTTGTGAGTGTCTCAATCCTTTAATTGCAGTTGAGAGGAGCACATAAAGTGCTCCACTTTGCATGAGATAGTCCACAGTATTTGATTTCGCCATCTGTGGTGTGGACGATGATCTTCAACGGTTCTCTCAGAGTGCTAAAATAACTTCTGTTCTTCTTGCCTTTTCACAAATTATGCAAAAGAATTAATTTAATTTATATCCTGATGTCCCGACATCCACAGCTCTCTTTTCCCAGGTCAGATATTGGGGTTGAAAGTTGGAAGGTGGAGCTTTTACTAACCAAAAGGAAGTTTTGTGTGTCTCTGTGCTCAGCAGAAGACTCCACACCATCAGGTACCATGCAGCTGGAGAGCCACAGTCCTGTGAAAAATGCCCATTTGTTTCCTCCAGAAAACACAGGCATCTCTCAAAACTTGGGAAATATGTTGTACTTGTGCTTACATCTCCTTCTCCAAGCAGTCCCATTGCTTCCAGCACCTAGCCGTGCAAAGTGCAAACCTTCTGGCTCAGCTTCACCAAAAGAAACACCAAAAATCTGCTCAGTGACAGGACAAGAGGTAATGGGTACAAACTTAAACATAAGAAGTTCCACCTAAACATGAGGAAGAACCTCTTTCCTGTGAGGGTGGCAGAGCCCTGGAAGAGGCTGCTCAGGGAGGAGGTGGTGCAGTCTCCGTCTCTGGAGACATTCAAAACCCACCTGGATGTGTTCCTGTGCAACCTGCTCTGGGTGGACCTGCTTTGGCAGGGGGTTGGAAGAGATGATCTCCAGGGGTCCCTTCCAACCCCATATCATTCTGTGAACTTCTATCCTGCTGCCCAAAAGGAGGGACACTGCCCCCAGTTTAATTTGCAAATTAAATTTAATTTTTTTTCTTAAGAAGTTGTGAGAACAATCCAATACTGAATTTTACCCCCACTCTTTTGGGCTTTAAGCCAAAACTATTTTATGTTTTCTCTTTCTGTATGTCTGGGAGAAGAGAAGGTGCTTCACCCTCAGCATTGCTTCCTTCCTGGTTTCCCCTGCTCCTGCCCCAGCATCTCCCACAGAGAAAATGTTAAAAAGTGGAAAAAAACACTGTAACTTAAAATAACACAAACATTTCCAGCATCAAATGCCTTTCTTGGTGGGTGGAAAAAAGAGATTTTTGGAAAATAACCACTTTTTGGTGGGGAATATTTAGGGCTGTAGGTGCGAGTGGTCATTCTGTGGGCATCACTGTGCATCAAATATTCCATGATAGTGAAAAAGTTGGTGGTGAAGCCTCCTTTGTGGCTGCTGGGAGAAAATGATTTCCAGGACTGTGGGGTTGCCCCCCAGCACATCGCTCTGGGAGGGAAACAGGGGACAGACCAGGTCCTCTTTGGGGTAGGAAAACTGGTCTCGCTCTCAGTGGGAGCGAATGTTTTTTTGGAGCTGAGATGGGAGGAAATGTGTGCGAAAAGGGAATTTATTTAAATACAGTTTTACACTCATTTCATAATAGTAGCATTTTATCTTTTTTACATTGATTTATGGGCACTGAAGCAGAACAGAGGAGTCAGAAGAAAGCAATTAATGAATAAAGAGAAAAAAAACCCTGCACAAATGCTTGAAGATAAAAAAAAAAAAAGAAAAATTAAAAAAGAGAGAGAAATCTTCCAAAAGCTGAAGAAGGAGGGGATAATTGATGGTTCCATTTTAACTTAATGTTATTTAAGGATCTCTTTTTTTTTTTTTTTTTTTATAATATGTTATTTACTGCATAGTTTAAAGCTGACAGAAAATAAACAGCATTTGCAATATAACGTCGTTAGCACCCCGATGCACTTGCTCATCCTACTTGGCTGTCAAGTTCCAACTCCAACCGACATCAGTCAACGTCGGCTGTGATGGAGGCTGTTTTTAATAAGCACGGTGCTATAATTACCTTATTGCAAAGTTAAAGCCAAATGACACTTATGATGAAGGTTTCATGGCTAAACAGTAAAGCCAGTGAAGCATCCGCTTACCAACTGTCAGATAGGAAATAGCTGTTGGAGGATTGGTTTCTTTATTGCCTGATGAGGGTCACTTCGTTCGTACTTGGAAACTTTGCCACGAGAAAACAGGTAGAAGAGGGAGGCAAAACTCTGAAGAAAAGGGGAAATTCTGCCCAGGCTGGAAATGGTGGGTGGCTGCTGAAGGGGCAGGTGGATGTGTATTTTAAGGGAAACCAAAGGATTGATAAAATTTGGTGCTGGATGTGCTGTTCTGTCATGGTTTCCTCCCTCTGCTTTAAATCCAGGGGCACCGCGTGTGAAGGGGGGGGAAATATATATTTTGAGTTATGCTGATAGGGGGTGGCTCTTAATTTTGTTTCCCAGCATTTGATGCTTCTCCTCCCAGGCTCTGCTGGTGCACAAGGCAATTTTGGGGTAAGCTGTGCTTTTATTGAAACTAAACTTCTACCTTTTACAGCTGCTGAAAAAAGTTTGGAAGGGTGCAAGCATTTCATTTGGTTTTCCAGCATAAAAATGGAACCACTTGGTGAAATAAAGCTTCCTGGGGGAAAAAAAAAATTACATTTTTCTAGGGAACTTTGTGAGAAATTGCCTATTAATTGTATCCACTATAAACTGCACTATTTAAATCATCTTCCAGTTGCATATTTTTAGCTGTGCTCCCTGTTCATCCGCTGGAACTAAAAAGGCTCTGCCCTGATGAGCTGGGTCTTCTAGATATTAAATTAAAGAGGGATTTTTGCGTTTGACACTGAAATGGCTGCAGTTAGGCTTAAATCTCTCACTCACGTTGCATTTATTGATAGTGAAAGGGGAGCTAGTGTTACCACACTTGCAAGCACACAGCGTTGCGTAGGTTGACTCTCAGTTCAGTTAATTTCAGGAATGACCTTTTTTTTTCTTTTCTTTTTCTCTCTGGTTTTTTTTTTTGGTATTATGACTGAATTCAGGAGTTTTCATTCCTTTGTTGACTGGGGACCACTGGAAGTAGGTGGAGCACCTGGTTCCCCTGGTTTGAGGATGTTTGTGCCTTGTTCCCTCTGCAGCTTTTTCTTCCCTGGTGTTTCTGAAAGATTGTTTTCGTGGGAGGGCAACTCTGCAGCCAAGGAGGCTCCAAGGAGGAGGCTTGAAGGTCGATGTTTTCATGCTCCGTAGTTCCAGGCTTTGCAGTAGGTCCACCAGCTGCTGTGGGAAGACAGTGGAGTGGGAAAGGGGCTGTTTGGGCAGGAGGTGGAGGGGTGTGGAACTCTTATGTCCCTCCTGGAGCAGGTTGAAAGTATTGGCTGAGGGCCTTGGTGTGACGTGGCCTTAGTATGACATGGCCATGGCTTCAGTGTGGACATTTGGATGGTGTAAGACAAATTCCCATGATTTAGGGTGGACAGGAGCTGACTCTGCACCCAGTTTTCTCTAGCAGCTCCTCAACGATGGCATCCAGCCCTTCTTGCTTCCAAACGGCACCTGGTAAAAGGCTCGTGGGGATAATTGTACTGGAGAAAAAAAAAAAAAGAAAGGACTTTGGTGATCTTGGGTCTGGAGCAGAGATGCTCTTCATTGCGCTTTTTACTGTTCAGTTTAATGTGTAATTTCTCTGCCCAAAGAACCTATTGACTCAGCTCTTAAGATAATTACTGGATTTTGCACTGAAAAGCCTTCAGACAAATATTTTAAAATACAAAAGAACAAAGACAAAATAGCTTCATGTTATTAATCAATGAGAGTAGAAGGGCGTATTGTTATGAAAATACAGCACCCACTCCTCCAGCTTTCACGGAGCACCAGATGGTATAACATTTGTGGAGACATATCTTCAACAAACAGTCTGGATTAACCATTTAACGCTCCCTGCTCCTGTTCCTATTTTCTAAATAGGCAGAGGAAGGCTGGGCAGCAACTGATGGCAGCTTTTGGACTGCCATCAGGAACAGGCTGAAGGTGTCCTTGGCTTAATGCAAGTGACTTTCTGCTGCACTCAGATTTATGTTTTCTGCTTTTGGCATGCCCAGCTTGGTGTTTCTTTCAAGAGATATAGAGGGATGTTACAGATATGTTGGACCGAGACCAGCATATATCACAGTCTACTTTCTCTACTGTGCATATGCATGTATGGTTACAATGCAAAAAGCGGTGACTCTGCTGTAAGTTGGATCCCATTCCAAAGTGAATGAGAAGAGGGTAACAAAATCTGCATTTCTAGCAGTATAATCGCCCTGGCCCAGTGCTGACCCCCGCTCCCAGCACACATGAGTAGATCCCTTGTTATGTAGCTGCATAAAGACCTGCCTGCCTTACAGGGGTGTGCCTGAGTGGTTTTACATGAGAAGGCTATTGAATATTATAGTGCTAAATCAGTTCTACAGTTCTGCAATAATCCATTGGAGAGAGGAGCTTCCTTCCAGCAAGTCCTGTTGTGTTCAGAACCTTACAGGCCCTCTGCAGTGATCCTCATCCAAAAATAAGTTATAATCTGAAGAGAGAGAGACCAAAAGGAAGAAATTTTCCATCAGACTTGCTAAACACACCTCTCTAATAGACCAGTATTTTGCCTTATTGACAGCCCTCTTCCTGCTCTCGATACAATGGCAACTTTTCTTGACCACGTTTATAGAAAAAAAATCTTCATTTTCATTTACTGTTTTCACTTGCAGTTTGAAAAGCCAGAAATATGGAGACAGAAATACAAAACACCACTGTCCCAGAAATAAACCTGATAGGCAACGGGAGAGGGGACAATCTATTTTCCTCTCTGGCTACTCACAGAATAAAAGGGAAACAGTATTTATTCTTTCATTTCTCTAGGGGACTTCCTCAAGTTATTAGAATCTGCCTTATTAAATAATTGAGAAGGCTTGTCATAAAGTGACTTCTCACTCCCTATCTATCATTGAGATGTGCAGAAAATGGCATGTCAAGGAACATTTGCTAGGAAAGCTTCAGGGACCATTAACTCTTGTCACCACTTAAGTGATTAAGGAACCAGAAACACTGATACCATTTCCCAGCTGGTTTGTAAATATCTAAGTGCCAGATCTTCCATCTTCCTCTTAGAGTGAGGTCAAAAGGAGGAGTGTTGGGGTCTGGACATGACAGCCCTCTGCCACCTTGCTGGAGTAAGTCCCACAAATGCCCCATGGACAGGCCGCTGTGGTAGCCTGCCACCAGTCAGTGGTGGTGGCACCACCACAGCACCCTACCTAGCTAGTGGCACAACGTGCTATGGCCAAATCCATTTTCAGCCTCCCCCCATTTTGAGATGTTTGCCATCCTCACCATCTTACCAGGAGCACCATGATATCCCTTGGTTTCTATATACTTTCCACAGTCTGTGAATATTTGGGTTCCCCACTCCTTGATTTTGAACTACCCTACCTTTAGTCATCGTGATGTGATGATGTGTCAACTCCTATGTCTCTCTTCCACCACAATTCCACCACCCAGCATTGATATCTTGCCATCCATCTTGACATAGCACTTGATACATCCCAGCTCAGCCAAATAGAAATTCCTTCTGCAGAACCAGAACAAGGTTTTCACCTTTTCTACTATGACATTTCATAGGCAGCTTTCTTCGCCCAAGAATTGAAGCTGCAGAGAAAGGGACAGGCAGGACATGAGGGACGCTGGGACTGAAACTGCCACCACAGCCAGCAGATTGTGGGGATAACCTGAGGTTTTAAAATCATTCTGTGACTTTTCCAACAGCAGCCAAGTATAAAGAGCCAGTGATGGGATTTTTGACTACCACCCTTGAGGAGCCAGAGGCTGTTGAAACACTTGTTTCCTTCCTTTCTTTAAGGACACCAGCTGGCCCAGAGACTCCTGTATCTGCTGCAGTAGCACACTTTAGCTGGCCAGAACAGCATTTTTGTGCTAGTCCAGCATCCACATTCCTATACAGATGAAGTCCAACCATGAATCTAAACGTTCCTCACGTCCCAAAACACCTCAGCCAAGATGAATCTCTGGACGTCCATAGCTGGAAGAAGCCTCAGGTGGGATTTGTGACTTCACCACCCTGAGGTTCTTCCCCAGTGCTGACAGACTAAAATCACAGCTCGACGTGGTTTGCATTGCTTGAGTGAAGTCAAGGCACTGTGTCCCCAGCTGGGAAAAAACCACACTGGCAAAGGGAACGGCCGGTTAATCCAACAGGTTGGCACAAAATATATGATGCAGTTCCAATGCTAACATCTTCATGGGACTCTTGTGCCCAGAAAATTCAGACTTCACCAGAGCCATGTTGACGGCACAGTCGTAGCGTGGAAGAGGTGTCAGTGAATTTGGGAAATGGCTGTAGTTTTCAGGAATATGGCATGCAAGGGGAATGGTTCGACATATCTTTATTCGACACACTCATCCAAGGGGAAAGTGTGCCATGCAGCACCGGAGCAGCCGAGTATTTAATCTCTTGTTATCGTGGTTCTATATTCTAGGTCAAGGTGAACCCTGAGCTCCTAAATGAGTATTTGTAAGCGCAGGCTCATACAAGGCGAGCAGTGCTCTTAAATCTTTTCACCCAAGTCCTCTCCCAGTGAATTACTAGGTTGTAGATAAGATCTTAGACATATTGTACTCAGACAAATATATACCTTTTTGTTTTTAAAAGGCTCAACCCAGAAACAATTTTAGACTCTGAAGGGGAAGGTCATTGCCTATCTCTTACACTCATAAAATATTAGCCCTTGCAATTGGATGATGAGCAGAGCTGAGTCCCGTATTTTCACCTCTGCTGGCACAGCCCCTGTAACCTGCTCTCTCCCCAAATAGGCCTCAGTTCTCCATAAATCACAGTGTTGTCAAGTCCAGTTTCACATCTCAAAGTGAGATGCCGATACTTTGTTCTCCGTTTCCAGCTGCTTTTTCTCCCCGTGCTCAGGGGAAACTGTCCCCTGTAGACAATTTGTCTGATGAATTTACTCTCTGTTTCCACCTGTGAATTATCTTGTGAGATACTTGGATGTTTTGACCAAGACATTTACTTCTTCAGTCGTGACGACGAACGCCATGAAGACACCAATGTCAAGCAATTCTGAGGCAGCACTTCTTGCTTTTTCTGATGATCCCAGAGGTCTCTTACTGGCGATCAGATGCCTGAAGGCTGATGAGGCTGTGCCAGGTTCCGAATGGTAGGATACAACTCCCGTAAAAAGGCCTGAAGAAATGTCTGTGTTTCAGGAATCTTTCACCAAACACATGCTTGCACAGTTGCCAGGGATGTGATTGACGTGAGTATTTTGCCACCAGCCTGGCTGTCTCTTTAGAGCTTTAGAATACAAGTCAGCAAGGTCAAAATCCTACTCCCAACTCAGGCTGCGGTGGGATCTTGCCCTTCCTCTGCGGGCAGGGGTAGCTGAAGGCAGCCCACATCTCCAAACACCTCTTCCTCATACTGCAGAAAGAGCCACTTCAGGGCATTTTTTGTGCTGTCCAGAGGAATGTGAGTCTAGTTCCCCTCTCAGGTTCCCAGAGCTGGTACGATACTTGTTGTCCAATTATATTTTAATGAAAAAACAATTTATTCCTTTGCCTTCTTGTTGCTGGAAGCAGGATGAACTGAGAACAGCTAAATACGGTCTTGACTTGTTATCACGCAGACCTTGCCTCTTACCATTAATTGGCTGAGAATGGATTTCCCACTCGGCTAATTATTTCTAATTGTGTCACTCTCATTATCTTGCCATTTTGCCTCTTGCCACAAATAGGCCTGATACAGCTGATGAGAAGAGGCTCCACCTGGGCTTCATCTGTGGGTGCAGCCACAATCAAGACCGGCAGCTGGTCCCACGGTGTCCCTTTTCTCTCTACAACCATATAGAAGGGACCCACCTGGGCTACTTGTGCTCTTGGCTACTAGGCTGACCCCCTGGTCAGGTTGTCCCACCAAGAAACAGGTAGGGTGTGGTGACCTGCATGTTTATTTCTGGGAGGTATTTGCTGATGACAGTGCAGACCATGTTGCCTGGTCGTTGGGATGGGTGGAGGCTGTGGATGCTGATGCACAGAATATTTTAAGTCTCTCTCTTGGAGCATCAAATCCATTGCATGCAACAGTCAAGCATACACGTTGGGTGTCATTAGTCTGCTATCAGCTTTCCTGTGCTCCACACAGGCAATGTGGCAGGCTTGGAAAAGGACAAATGGGCTGTCAGCTACCCTAAATAAGCTCCTTCTGACTTTTGACTGTGATCTGGTTGTAATTTAAAAGTCATGGGTATTTTTGTTTGTTGGGTAATGGAGAATACTGTTTTCTGTGCCTAATAGACATCTCTAGGTGTCACAAAAGAGAAATGATAAGGAAGAGACAGAGCACAAATAGCTACATTGTGTAGGTGCTTTTCTGTGTGTAATGATGCTCCCCTTCTAATGTTCCATAGCTACGTGAGAGAGGAGTGAGAAAGATACTTAAGATGTAAAGTTATGAAGAGTTTTATTTATTCATCTATCTCCTGGAGTGCATCACAATCGCAAATTCTTGTAATATGATGAGAATTTAAAGCTCTGAGCAAGTGTCTCTCTTGTGGAAAATACTATTGCAAAACATGAAATAATATTTTCATAATTACGGTGCCTCAGGAACATCTGACAGCTGCTGTTTTGTCCTTACCTTTTCTGCGCTTTTCTTTTTATTGAGTGGAACGAGACAGGTCTGGGGTGGGGACAAGACCCTGTTATTACCTTACAACAGTGTTTCACTGGTTTCTGCTGCACGATTTCCTAAGAGCATGGAGAAGGATGTGGAAACCTCAGCCAGCTCTTGTCCTAAGACCCAAGTGATACCTCATTCGGAGAGCTACTGCAGCCTGCTGTGGTTTCTCCTATGGATGTGAGGAATCAATATACTGTGATGGTATAATTATTAGCCAGCTTGCTCAGGTTGTTTCTCATAGTTATTTCCTAACACAAAAAGGAGGCCAAGATGAACAGAAGTGCTTAACTTCAGGGATCATATGAGTATTAGTGATTTTCTGAAGGGCATTCCTCGTGGCGAATGGAAACTCTGTCTTGCACACACTCCATCACTGTGACACCTTATTTTGGTACTTGGCTTCCATGAGCGTACGGGTAAGCAACCCAGTACTCTAAGTGCATTTAACTTGTTCTTTTACAGTTGTCTGTCATGCGTTTCATTTGAAACTCCTTGAAATCAGTCGGAGAGTGTACTACAGAGGCGTATTGATCTGACCCCTGTCCTCCAATAAAAATGAAGGATACTTTAAAACCTGTGGCACGGTTTATCCATCACACCTTCAGCTCTGCTGCTCGCACCGCAGTCATTAGGAATCGCCAGTCTGTTGAGAAGGTCATGGTCCTGACAGCTACATGTGTCTTGAGGGAAAGCACGAGAAAGCTGCCAGGACCTTTGACAGGGGAGTCCAGGTGGCCTCAGCACCAAATATCCTTCTTTCCTACCTTTGTTAAAGGAGGAAGGTTTATGCAGCCTTTGGGATGGTTTGTGTGAAATTTCTGCTGTGCCTGTAATTGTAAAGGTTGCACCGGAACAATTCTTTCAGAAATACTACAGAGTGTGAAGAAGGACTCTGCATCCCACCCCCAAACCCCACTTTCTGCAGAGCTGAGGTAGGGAGAGGCAGAGGGGAGATGCAGAATGAGGAATATTAGGCATATTCCTTGTGTGTGTATATAATATTCTGATGTCTTCCCTCCCTCCACTGCTTTTCTTTCATGAGGTCTGGATGGTGGCATTTCACAGGTCCACCCTCAGGCACTGTCCCCTACGCCTCCATATCATCCTGTCTCCTCTCACTCTGGTCACAAAGGCTTCCCTTGGTGAAGATTTGCTGTTGATGGAATTCAAGCTTGGAGCTGAGTTTGGGAAGTGGGCAAAGCACTTCCATTTCTTCTCTGCTTTTCCTGTTTTGTCAACAAAAGATGACTTTTGGAAGGTGCAGGCTCTCCATACTCTCCACAGCCACCTCTCAGCTGATCAGAGCTGTTGCATCTCCCTTGAAATCAATGGCACAATATTGATTTATACCTGCTTCTCCAGGCTGAGAGTTTATGTGCGCTAACAACGACCTGTATTTTGCGAGGGCTTCCAATGAATGCATTTCTTGGAGCTCTCTCTTCGCCCTCTTCCTCCCATCACTGCTATTTTCTACATCCGTATCTAATGGGTCCTCACATGTCATTGCTCTGCAGAGGACAAATAACCGCGTGTATCTTCCTGTGGCTCAGCTCTTCCATTTCTTTTGTCTAGATCAATGAATCAAGGCTTTGCGGTAATCGGTATTAGGTAATGCACACTAAATGAATCATCGTATGATTGTGTCAAAAGAGCAAACTGCATAAAACTCCAGATCCTACTGCTCTTGCTGGGAACTGCTGCGTCTGCCTCGAACTTGGGCTCGTTTATGTTACACGGGTGAATTCGCTGCCTCCTCTCTGCTTTGCAGCTCCGTTGCTCTCTGTCCTCCAGATCTGTGCTCGTGCCTTCAGCACCACAAACCAGCAGCCCTGTAAGTCTCCAGCTGGGGACAAGGTGCCTGAAAGTTTCATCTCTGCCCCAGGGGAGATTTCCTCGGGGTCCTGCACTGGGACTTTCTTCCCCCCAGCTCTTCCTTTTCCTCCCTTCGTCCCACCCTCCCCCTCATTATTGTAAAATAATCAAACCCTCAAAAAATTCCTCAAATCCATGAGCCCGTTACCTTGTTACTGACTCCTAACTCTTTTCCCCCAAAACTTACAGCTTTTCTGTCCTATTTACAAATGAGTTACCCCTTCTATAGGTGTGACTTGAGTCTCTCCGTACAGCCCAAATATCTGAACTCTGCCTATAGTACTTTTGAATAGGAAACCGTCTTCTTCTCATACAAAATGCAGCACAATTTAACTAACTGGCTGACACCGTGCTGGAATATATATCCCTTTTAAATAGCAATTTTAAAAGTGGCAATCGGACTTGACTCTGCTGTGAGTTAAATCCTGTCCCCATCAGGAAGGAGACAGGCAAGCTTGCAGCCAAAAATAGGAATCGTTAGCTGCTAAGAAATTACTGCTTGGCCGCGACGACTGTTCTTTAAAGAAGATCAAGCAAATATGTGGTTGCTTTTTGAACCCAGCTTTGTTTCAATTTTCGGCTATAATGAAGTACACTGTATTTGTTTGCTGAAAATAAGCTGGAACAACAACAAACCACTTATATCCCAACGCGTGTGACTGCGTTTAGCTGCCAGTTTGTCAAATGACTGAGGCAAAAGGTCGTCCGTTCTGAAAGAAACCGGTGTTTAAGGCAATATTTCCCCTGGAGAGGGTGGTTTCTGGTTGTTGCAGGCTTCTTGCAGGAGCTTGCACGGGTGGGCAGAGGTATCTGCCTTTGGTCTGCAGAATGGGTGCAGAAAAGCTTTCTTGCTCTCTAATCTTTTTATATGATATGGACTGGGGTGAAAACACCTTCTACACCGATGGTTTTGCCTATGGCTTTCCGGGCATAAGCCCAAGTGGACTTGGTAAGTTGAAACTCTAATTGCCCCGGGGTATCTCAGGCGTGTTTTGGGAGTAGGAGCCTGGAAGGTGGATGCACCAGACTGATCCCTGGGCAGGAGCAGCAGTCAAGGTCCTGAATGTGAACTGGGGACCAGCCTGTGTGTTGGGAGGATGAACAAGAGCCAGCACCAGCATGGGAACAAAGTGGGAAAAGGAGGAAAAGTGAATTTGTGATTGCTGTACGGACTTCAGCTTCACTGCCCTGTCACTGCAGTGACCCCAAAACCTCCAACTTAGTGTGTGACACACACACACACACGATTCTTCCAGGCATCCCATGCTTACAAAAGTAATATAAGGTTCCTGTGTGTATTATCAATATCATCAAACAACTCTCAAGTATGAACCTTCCCCACCTGGTATTTCCTAGGGGTGGTGGGAAATTTTTTGGCTTAAAAATGCTAAATCCTTAAGCTTCGCTTCCTATAAAAGGCATTGAGATGTGGTCTAAAGTGTTGCGTCTCGGTCTTTCATCACAGCTCACCAGCTTCCATCATTAAAAGGGTCTCATCTAAAAAGGAGCTTTTCATTTTCAAGGTGTGTGCTTTCTGTTAGCTGAGGAGGTAATTAGGTTTGTCTCACAGTCATTCAGAAGCCCAGGTGTCAACTAAAATGGGATTTCACCAGGAAATTTCTGCCCAGCTTTGTATTGATTAATGAGCATTTGCTGCAATTACAGAGAGATTGATAACAATTATCTACCTGCCCTGTAAGAGAAACAGAAGTGTACTAAAAATAAGTAACTCAACAAGAAAGAAGCGCAGATATAGAGCCTGGAGGAAATGAATAAACAGCATTTTCTGAGCTTGCTGTTTCCCTTCAGTTTCAGCTTCTCCCTTAGGCTTTCTCCTTGCAGACTTGCTGGGATACATACTGGGAACCAGTCCGTCTGTTGGTATGTGTTATTAGTGAGCGCATGTTCTGTGGGAGTTGGAGACCCTTCAGTCTCCCAGCTCGAGGTTCCTACCTCCTCTCCTGGGACTACTCAACCTTGCACTAACCAGAGCTTTGCAGTTATTTAATAATAAACCTTTGAAAAGTACTCCGTCTTTTAAACTGCCAAACTCAAGGATCGGGAGTGAAAGCACAGCCAAAATAGCTCAATTGCCATAACTGTAGAGGAAGGAACCTCCTGAGCTGAATTGATAAGACAGTGTTGCAGAAGTACATAAAATACAGTATATGGTGCAGAACACAGTGAAATCCTTTGTGCCCCAGCAGAAAGAAGAGACATCTCTGACCCATTGCCCTGACCCAGAAAAGATCATGGACTGATCCTGGCTGATGTCTGACTGGTTCAGAAAATCTTTTAGTGATGGCGATCCCACTTTCATAAGAGCAGCCTTGCAGTCCCTCAATGCTACTTGTGTCTAAGGAAAAAATTCCTTTTCTGGGTTTCTCGTTTATCAATCAGCAACATCGACCTCTGCTGCTCTATCTAAAGGCAACTGCAACAGAAGGCTGCTGGGCCAGTGGATGAGCCAGTACAGTGGGATGGCAAAACGATCACAATTCTAATAAATTAAATATGTCTCTGATTTCCCCATGCCACGATTACAGGAAGTCATTAATGCTGCACAAATCCTAACTGTGTGGCAGGAGGCAGCGGATAAACGTGGCTGTGCCATCATTTCCCCCTGTGGTCCTGTCTGCAAGTGGATTTCACAAGTATTTGCTGTTTCTCGCTTATTCTCTTCAGTTTTTGTGCATCTTGCTAGCGACAGCAGGGGCAGGGGAGGTGGGGAGAGGTGGCAGCTCTGTGACACCGGTGTGACAGAGCAACGGCTTCACATTCTGCCGGCTCTAAAACATCCCAGCCTAAATCTCCTTCCTCAGATGACTCTTCTAGCAGAACAGTGTCATTACGGATGTGTGGGCTTGGCTAAGGGAAAGTCCACAAGGCTGCTCCAGAGGAGAGCTTGCATGACATATTAGGCCATCAACACGTTCAAGACAGGGAATTGTCTTCAATCGGTCTTGGGTAATGTACTAGATCTGAGCAGACTTCTAAGACTAAGAGCTCACACACAGCTTGCAATGACTAATCCCAGGTAGCTTGTAGCCCATCTGCATGCCCAGCTGGCCGAAGGGGCTGGCGGTGAGACATTAGCCTGTTGCTTGGCAAAATCAGCTGCGATAATTTTGTGCTTCAGATTTGTATCCTTGCTGATTTGGAATGACTTCTTTGCATAGACAAACCCCCTTTTTGTTTTTTTTTTTTTTTTTAATATGTATATACATAATTTTCCTGGCTGGCTGCACCCCTTTGACTTGATGGGCAGGGAAGGAGGGTCTGAAGCAGGGCTGGAGGAGTTCTTTACCACTTAGTAGCTTAGAGTAGTCCCAGGATCTATGCTTCAATGTTTTTATATTAGCTTTCTTTGCTCTTCTAGTAGGCAAATTCTTGCATTATTGATTTGCTGCAGGCTCTTTTTACACATAGGGTCACGCAGCTGTAGTTTTAAAATAATGGAATAGTTTTGCCTTTACAATAATTTCATTAGCGTTTGGAGTCGTGTTTGGGATGTGACAAACCTCCTGCCGCCTACGTTGGTTTAGCTAATCGTTCCTCTGCTCTAGGATAATTCAGAGGTCCCGGTCTCTAATGCAGCAGAAACAGGGCAATTTTTCTCATCTTGGCAGAAGGGAGGGCACCTGCCTTTCCCCTGTTGCTGGAAACAGAAGAGAAACACTGGGAAGCTTTACGCTGATGTGACTGAATGTGGGAAGGTCAGAAAGTAAGGAAGGAGGTCTGGGACTCCATCACTGCCCCTGACGAGGAGATATGGGAATTCGTAACATACCCTTGATTAGGAGAGCTCCAGTACTCAAGGCCCCATTATCCACAGTCCTGGACATAGTTGTCACTAAATATTGGGGGTCCTTGTTGCCCTTAAAATCCAACTCTGAGGGCAACTACTCTGGTCTCTCACAGCAGCCCCAGATATGGATGACAGAAGTGAACTGGAAGGATGTGCAACCAGCTGCCAAGTCTAGGTTGCCCCAGGGGGAGCTGTGCCGTTAGAAGAGGAACCGTTGAGGAACCATTGACCTGGAGGAGAAGAGCTGCCAGTCCCTAACTCAGCATTTCCTTTCCTCAGTGAAGCCAGGCACCTTAGTGCTGCTGCCAGAAGCAACAGCTCCCAGGAGTGCACCAATGAATTTTGTTGGCATGGCATGGTGGCAAAGCAGCATTTCTGCACACATGGCTTCCATACTGGCCTCCAGTCCAGCTGGGTTTTTTGTCTCCCAGTTTTTTGCCTTCAAGGTGCTCTTGCTCGAGTGCAGTTGGGCAGGAATAGCAGCCCTGTGCCCTAGCACTTGGGATTTGCCTGCAGTGGATACTGCTTATTAAACCTTCACGTATATCAGATTGCTCTGAAGGTAAGCTGAAGAGAGATCTCAAGGGCTGCATTTTGGAAGGTTTTGGAGAAGAAGGAAGTGTTTTCCTGCTGTTTAGTCTCTCCAGTCACCTCCTCTTTATGTCTCTAATCTACCTTGTTCTCCCTAAAAGCATGCCAACAAATAAGCACAATGACAGCAGCTCTCTGTTAGACAAGCTGGAGTAATTTGCATTTTTTTTTAAAACTTTGTTATCCGTGTTATTTTTGTCTTTTAATGCTCCCAGATGGCTTTGGGCTCGAGGATTGCATCTGACTGTTTTTCATAGAATCATAGAATGGTTTGGGGGGGAAGGGACCTTTAAAGGCCATCTAGTTCCAACCCCCGTGCTTTGGGCAGGGACACCTCCCACCAGACCAGGTTGCTCCAAGACCCCTCCAACCTGGCCTTGAACCCCTCCAGGGATGGGGCAGCCACAGATTCTCTGGGCAACCTGGGCCAGGCTCGGACCACCCTCAGCGAAGAATTTCTTCCTTGTATCTAGTCTGGATTTTGGTCTTCCCAGGAGCAGAGTAGGACCATGGAGTGCGTTGTTGCAGTGCCAACCCACCTGCGGCTTGTGGTCACCCCGTTGCCATTGTCTGGCCTTGTTGGCACATCCTGCAGCTTACATCGTGTGACTGTGGCTGCAGCAAGAACATTTCAGGTTTTACGTCAGAGCAAAAGAGACACCCTCCAGAAGGACCATTTATGTTAGTAATCCATACTTCCTAGATGGCTTCTCCATTGATTGCCAGTGGCTGACGCATTCCCACCACCTGGAGATGAAACCTTCTTGGGGAGATGTTGCTCATCCATTGCTGCTTTCTGGGGGGAGTTCAGGGTTGGGTTTTCCAGGAATCCTTTGGGCTCCTTTGTTGTCCCATGTGTGATGGATGAAGTGCTAAAGGCATGAGTGCTTGCCATGTTTTATTGCTTAAATAAAGCTTTGCCTGGGTGCTTGGGAGCAAAGCTGAGCCTTCAGATCCAGGGAATCAATTTCCCTTCTCTATCAAAAAGAAGTCCACCCCCCGCAAAGGATTTTCTTTCTTTCTACCTTGGCGTGCTTGTACTAAGGAATTTTCAAGCAATGTCTTTGGCACCTGAGGACTGAGAACTGTGGATGGAGACGGCTGAATATGCATCGTATCCAGAATGAGATGCAGACACTTCAGCTTTGCAACCCTCCTTTACTCCATACTTGTGTTCCTGAACACAAAACATGATGCAACGCACGTTGTCTCTGAGAGCTGAGAGCTGGAATTTGCGTGTCGGTGGCTAAGATTAGTAAATCACATGGCACTGAACAACTCAGGCTCCAAAGCACAAAAGCAAGGGCTCTGAACCCCTGCAGTAAGCTTGAAATTGTGCAAAGTCTTCAAATTACCCGTAGTGTGGTGGTGATGTTGGAAAATTGTAGTACACGTGGACTCCACCTCTGGTTATTGGCTGTCTGTGCTACTGTAATACATGCATTCAACAGCATGGTGAGCAACCATTTTGTGTATTTGTATGTATTTGAATGACTTATTGTAGTGGTTTCCCAGGGTCCTCTCTGATTAGCAAACTTCTACGTGCTCTTCTGTTATTTGGAAATAGCTGCCTCATAGGTTTGATAATTTCTGTGTGCTCATTTGTTGTTTGAAAGCTACTGCCAGCTACTTTTGATGAATAATTTTCCACCTGTTGGTTGGTAGCCTACCGCTCTTTATGCATAGCTGGTAATTTAGTCTTTCAGGTACACATTGGTCATGTGGTCCTGTGAGGAGCAAAGGAGGAAAAGCAAAACTATGTTTTCCCTAAAATTCTGCACTATTGAGGATATACAGGTCACTCCCCCTTCAGATGCATGAAAACTTAGTGCAGGTGCCTCCCTCATGAATTCAGTGGCTGAGAGAGTTGGGGTGGTTCAGCCTGGAGAAGAGAAGGCGCTGGGGAGACCTTGGAGCCCTTTCCAGTCCCTCAAGAGGCTCCAGGAGAGATGGGGAGGGACTCTGGATCAGGGAGGGGAGCCATAGGACGAGGGGGAAGGGTTTGACACTGGAAGGGGGGAGATTGAGATGAGATCTCAGGAAGAAATTCTTTGTTGTGAAGGTGGTGAGACCCTGGCCCAGGTTGCCCAGAGAAGCTGTGGCTGCCCCATCCCTGGAGGGGTTCAAGGCCAGGTTGGAAGGGTCTTGGAGCAACCTGGTCTGGTGGGAGGTGTCCCTGCCCAGGGCAGGGGTGGAACTGGATGATCTTTAAGGTCCCTTCTATCCCAAACCATTCTGTGATTCTATAATTGTGTGGGTCTGGACACCCTGACACTGGGATGCAAAAATATGGGATAAAAATCAGAAGGATGTGGGATAATAATAGTTGCATGTTTGCTTTGGAGCCTGCTGGAGCTGGGGAAGGTGGACTTGCATGCTGTGTAGTTGTGGGGTCTGGGGTTGTGGCAAGGCATGGGGACCAGCGCCAGCCACAACATGCTTCCTTGCAGTTCAAATTTGCCGAAGTAATTAATGTGTCGCTTCAGCCATTTTAATAAGTGTTGAGTTTCCTGTGGCCTGGTGGCTCGTGGGATGCTCGGCGGCAGCCCTGTCGGCACAGCTAACAGTAATTCACCTCCATAAAATCTCCAAAACCTGCGTTCTTGGTGCTGAGTGACCTTTATTAAACAAATTGACCAGTTCAAGTACATAATTTAAAAGTTCTGTTCAAACATGGTATTTTGATCCGATCGCAGCTTCCCTGTAAAATTAAGGATTTAATGCTCCCATTCCAGCTAAATGGACTTTACGGCGCTCAGGCTGAAAAGACTGCACGGTGGATTAGCAAGCCATTGTGAAAAGTGTCATTGAAAACCTGTAATTTTCCTGTCTCTCCCTCTTACTTCAATGATCCATTTTCATGCCAAATTTCAGGAGACAAATGCATTAGTTCAGCTGGGCCGGTAGGCCTTTGCTCTCGGTACGCCTCTGCAGGCCTCGGGGCCTAGTGCAGCGGCTTTAAGGTGGAAATGCGCAGTTGGGAGCCAGCGAATGGGAAAGCCGCTGCCCGACACGTGATTGGTCCGAGCTCAGGGACCCCCCAGCCCCAGCGGGAACCCGGAAGCCCGCGACAACCAATCAGGCGCGGAGGGGGCGTGGCCAGGAGCCACGCGGAGATTTAAACGCGGCAAGAGCAGGGCCTCAGGCGCTCGGCGAGGTGGCGGC
>VXAK01019616.1:13275-29428 GCA_013399435.1 Arenaria interpres | reverse complement strand
AATGTCTTTGATGCTTTCTCCTTGTGTTCTTCATTTATCACCTGTAGATGTGCCATCCGTATTTGGTGAATAAAGACTTTCAGTTGTCCTGGGGATCTCCTACAAAGTTTCAAATATGACCTCTTCCACAGTCCATCGCCATGTAGTTGCATCACGTTTATTATTTAATTGGATTATTCTTGTACCACGGAACTCTGTTAATAGACAAGAACACAGGCTATGTGAAAAGCCAGACAAATGTAGAGCGACTACACAATACCTGTCTCAAAAAGCATGTAGTCTTTAATTTGAGACAACGCACAGCTAGGCACCAGGGAGCAAAAGAAGCAATAAGGGGTGTGATAGCTGGAGAGGCAATGGTGTTACCGTAGATTAGCTTTGCTGGGACCCTGTGGCTAAGGTTTCTTTCCTTAATTCCGTAGTCCAGCTCTCATATGAAGCTCTTGAACGTACTATACTGCTTTCCTTATACTCTGTAGTAAATAGAGTTACAAGGCCAAATTAATTTTTGGTAGAACTTCACTGTTACAGTGGAATATGGGAATGGAGGAACTGAATTCTTGATATTTCCTGACAGATGATGTACCTTCCTGACTGTGGATTTTGATCAGGTGCTGGGCTTTTCACTGTATGCTAAATAAATTTAACATAATGTAACATTACACTGTTCTATTTGTTTGAAAGTGAAGAAACTTGGGTTCATGCTCATGGTATTTCTTAAAGTTAGGGAATAAAATTTAGATGCTTACCAGATTTCAAACATTACTTGAAACACATAATGTGTACTTAAATTAAAGATGTAAAGTCTTTCCTTTCTGCCCATGAATCTTGTTCATCTTGAGCTACTATAGCCTTTGATGCGTAGGAAAGAGCAATATGTTTATTTTGTTATCTTAGACCTATAATTGTAAAATGTAACTTTATCCCCTAATTAAAAAGCAACCGTCACGGCATTCTAACATTTAAGGCCTAAGTCTTTAATATTAACTGTGCTTAAGGAAACAGCCTTTTGCAAACCACTATAGAAGTATTTACATCTGATTTACTTTATATTTGATTGAAAGTTTAAGTAAATCCCCAAATATTTTGCTATAGTAGTTCTAAGATGTGGAAAACAAAATTCCATGTGGCATTTAGCAGGATTTCTTAGAGTTACAACTGAAGTAGACATTTAATTGACAGCAGATCTTTTGATTGTTATTTGTTCTTGTTATTTATGTATCCATATATAATTAAAATGATGCATTCTCAATTAGTTGTTTTGTTTTGGCTCAATAAAGGACATTTCCCCCTTGCTCCCCCTTGGATTTAGTCTTTCACATGCAGCACTGTGACTGGTTTTGGCTGAGGTACTGGATGAGATTCCTTTCAAAGCTACCAAATTCACTAGAACCTTGTTGCAAAGGGGTCACTACAAATCAGTTATGCTTTTTTCTCTACAGTTTTGCATTGAGCAAAGAGAATGAGAAACTGAACCTGATGCTTGCTTGCTTTCTGCCTTCCATACCAGTTCCTTCATACACTCAATTAATTGACAGACAGGAAATGCTCACGTTCTTCTTGCCTGGCTTGCATTAGTATGGATAAGACAATGGCCATTGGCTTTATAATACAAAGCAGCAGCTGGACTGGCTTTTAAAGCATTCCTGCCATTCCCACATTGAGTCTTCTTCATCCTCAAAAGGCACACCAGCCCCTAGGTGGTGGTGGCGTTGTGACTGCTTTTGAGACTGTGGTGAGGCAACTCCAGGGCTTGATCTACCTTAAAAAAAAGATCTGTGAACTATGTAAGCATTTCGTCTGTAGGTAATGCATGTCGTCAGTCTATAGTGGAGTTTTAGTGTTTGCAGAAATTGATAGATTCGTTCCCTGTATCTAATACTTCATTTTTTTTTTCATTATTATTTTACTGGGAATTGCTTTTTTTGCCCCTTTTTGTCCTCATTCACCTAATTGTACTGAGTGTTTCTCAGTAACAGGATTTGAGTTCAGACAACTAGTTTGATCTGAGAAGGACAGCAAAGGAAAACTTTGTTTTGGAAAAACAGTAAGGATTGTTGCTGTTGTTTGAAAAGGAGAAGAGTGATACTTTTTTTTTCTTTGTTTTACAACCTAATCACTGTTCAGTATCTGTTGCAGTGCAGCATGGGCAATATGTTATTTTATCAATATTACTATTACGGCATTTCTGTGTGGAATTTTTTAGCTGGATGGTTCCTCCTGGTGGAACTGTTTCATGAAACTATAAAAAACTATTATTTTGAGTACATATGGGTGATTTTTATTTGGTTTTCTTCTTTTAATCATGAATTCATAGAGTAGACAGGATTTGTTTTACCTGTATAAAATGTGTGTGTGTGTGTGTCTCTCTCTCTCCAAATTGCCCAACAATAAATGTCCTATTTTGGGTTAAAATTTTGTGGAATATTTAATGACTAGCTTCCAAAATACAGTTAGGAAAATTGATCAGTTGAATGTCAGACATTTCTGCTGGCAGGCTGGCGACAGTCGTCTGTATTGCTTTGGTGTTGATGCTAGAAATACATTATTCATTTCATGTCATCCATTGCTGGCAGTTGCAATTTTGGTTGCAATTATTCTTACCTTGAATTTGACCAGTTGTGTTTATGATCTGCTTGTAAATGCTATTCAGATGGTTTATACGTCTGGTGATATGCTGGATTCAGCCATTGCAAAGGTCTCAAAATAGTCTGAGTACTATCCTTACCATATGGTTTGCATTATACATAGTGTAGTTCTACTGTGTTAAATTGTGTCAAAAAAGTGCATCTCTTGAATAAGACTCCAAGTACAGCCATGGGAAATGTTACTTCGTCATAGTGTTTTACCTCATCAAGAAAAAAATTAAAATCTTACAATGAACAGGATGCCTGAGTCTTTTGCCCTTTCTTTACATGTAACTGAACCCTATCTTCAGAACGATAAGTTTTCCATAGAGAAAATGTGTTTGTTTTGGTTACCAACTTTCTCTTCAGCCTTTGTGTGTTTCCTAGTCTTTATGTTTTGAATGACAGAAGATAACATTTTTGAGAAGTAATGTTGCAAGACTGTGGAGTGGCATGATGAGTTTTGTACATCTCAAGGTGAAATGCAAACCTTTCATCAGCCATGGATGTTGACCTCAGTGGCTTCTTGCAATTCAGAACCAAAAAATAAGTTTGAGAGGTTAAGAGCTTTCTGTTCTAAAATCTTGAGATATGTGGTAACCAAGAATAGTTGTTCTTTCATTAAAGCTATGGACTTGTGTTTATTTTTACCTGAATAAATCAGTTTTAATTGCAAAATAAAATCTTTAGTTCACTTCTTGATTCTGGCTAATTATGTAGCATGTTTAGAGTAGCTATATTTGTCTGTTCCATTGTTTTTTAAACATACTGGGTGTGGTTTTTTTAAAAATCCATTTAGTTTCAGTGCAGAACTGAAACTTAGTGAAGCTTTGCTTTCTTTTTAGGCTATTTTAATTCTCATTCTTAGTTCATACATGTATTGCCTTATGAAATGATACTGGCTAGATTCTAGGGTACCATAATTTGTGTAGGACAGTACATATAGAGTTGACATTTATCTTGCCTCTGAAACTAACGTAATAATTTGGTTTGAGCTGGTATCAATAGTTACAGTGATAAAATGACAGCTAGTCTTTACCTTTGTTGTGGCACACTGTGATGGGTTGACCTTGGCTGGCTGTCAAATGCCCAGCAGCTGCTCTCTTATTCCCTCTCCTGAACAGGACAAAGGTAGAAAATAAGATTAAAAAGTTCATGGGTTGAGATCAAGACAGGGAGGTTGCTCATTAGTTACCATCACAGGCAAACCAGACTCAGCTCGGGGAAAATTAATTTAATTTATTGCTAATTAAAAATAGAGTAGGATAGTGAGAAACAAACACAAAGACTAAACCACTTTGCCCCCTCCCTTCCCAGGTTCAGCTTCACTTCTTTGTTTCCGACTCCTCTANTCCACTCTCCAAGGGTCCACAGGTCCTGCCAGGCGCCTGCTCCAGTGCAGGCCTTCCACGGGGTCACAGCCTCCTTTGGGCATTATCCTGCTCCGGAGCGGGGTCCTTCATGGGCTGAGGGTGGTATCTGGTCTATTGTGGACCCCTGTGGGCTGCCGGGGGACAGCCTGCCTCACTATGATCTTCACCAGGGGCTTCAGAGGAATCTCTGCTCTGGTGCCTGGAGCGCCTCCTCCCCCTACTTCTTCACCAACCTTAATGTCTGTGGAGTTGTTTCTCTCATGTTTTCTCCCTCCTCTCTCTCTGCTGCTGTTGCACGGTAGGTTTTTTTCGCTTCTTAAATATGTTATCCCAGAGGCACTGCCACCATCGCCAACGGGCTTGGCCTTGGCCAGAGGCAGGTCTGTCTTGGAACTGGTTGGCACTGGCTGCACTGGCTCTATCAGGCATGGGGGCAGCTTCTGGCAGCTTCTCACAGAAGCTACCCCTGTAATTTCTTCCTGCTACCAAAACCTGGCCAGGCAAACCCAATAGAGTGGCAGTACTTTGCCACAAGTAAGCTGTAATGTCACCCAAATGCAATGTTGAAGTATAAACCTTAAAAAACATATTGAAATTCTATGTTTCTGTTAAGAAAGCAAAGTGTCTAATGTTGAAAAGAATCTGTACATTTGAATGTGTCACACCTTTTTGTAACACCTGATTACTTTCACTGAAAGGATTTTGTCTCATTTTCATGGTTCATTTAAGAATAAACTTAGCAATTGGGAATTGTGCAAAATGAACAGCTTCCGATTAGTTTTACTGTACAGCCAGTTCTGTTTCCTCATATCAAGTTGGACTCAGGGCTTTATACTTTTTTACCTTTTTGTGGCCATTTCCTTTCCCACTGCTTCACTAAAGTCTAACAGGTACAGTAAGAGTAAATAATAGGTAGCTGAGGTTTTTCTAACATGCTGCCTTCCTCCCCAATTTACTCTCCCCAGGTGTTCCTTCTCATATTGCAAAGAGAAGAAATATCTTAATACATTAAAGGAAATCCATGCTTTTTGTGTTTTTTTTTTTCTTTTTAATTTAAGGAGAAAATGATGCTGAATAGTCCTTTACCTTCAGTAACTTAGTGATAAATAAATATTTGCTTTTCCAGCTCTTTCAGCTAAATACTGTAGATTTGCATATTGGTTCTTCTTCTAATAACTTTTCAAGAACAGGTGTCTTAAGATCAACTTTGTGCTTAGGTGGGTGTTACAAAGTAGATTAATGACTGAGGTTTTGTTTGCCAATAAGTGTAACACCTGCAGAAGAGCATTCTCTTCAAAATTCCTTGTCCTAGGAGATTCTTAACTGCATACGAATGTTTCACACAATGATTTTATTTAGACCTATACAGCTGACTTCATTACTCATAAACATATTTCTTGGCAGTTATCATGTGAATAAAATGGTCTTGTATTATTTTTTTTTTCTTCAGGCATTTCCTTTTGTTAGTACAAGTACGAGAAGGATTTAATTTGCTTCCATAATAATCCTTAACGTTATGTAGTGCCTCGCACTATTTAAAAATGCATTACTGTTTTCTTTTTAAGCTTCCTTTAAAATAGCTTCCTTTTCCACTTTTACTTTTGTTGTACTTGTCTGTAGTGATAATGAACACCTTCATTCTCATTAGGATTAAGAAAGTAAAAGGTTTTTATTGTCTTTGATCATTTGATTGTTTAAGCTCCAGTTTATTCAGAATTACATATTGACTTTTCCAGCCAAATTTCTTGCTTTGCAAGAGAGTTTTCTCTTCTTTTTACCTTGTTGTGAGGAAATGGTTAGGGCCCCTGATAGTCAGTGCACATTGTTGTAATTCCGTTTTTGCCTTGGTTACTGTTTTGGGGGAAGTGCACTTGCAGGCTGAGAGATAAATCATCCACCTATATAACACTGATTGCATTGTGTGCTAGTCTACTTGTAAGTGGAGATAAGGTGTGATTGGATTTTGTTTTCTGCACACAGCATGATTCTCAGTTCTTTTCTGCCTTCTTGAGCAGAGGAAAACTGTAGTAACAGAAGTTGCTGGGTTTAGGCCATTAAAGTAATAGCATCCTTAAGAGAAGATACATCATTAACGCAGTTATGGTTGCTGAGTCCTGATGGTGCTCAACAGCTTAGGTCTTCACACCTCTTTTCTCAGAACTTCTGGAAGGACTGAGTGATGCTGAATCAAGTAATTTTGACTTCCAGTTCAAGTACCGCTTAGCTGTTCACCCTAAAAACAGAAATGGCTTCTTCATGATGTGTAGAGTAGAGATGGCAAATCATAGTTAGCTTTTAGGGTTAAGTTATGAAAGACCTTACTACACAAGGCAAATGTTTTCAATAACCTAGCAACTGTATTAAACCATTTCCGTGTCATTTTGACTCTGTAGTAGACAATCCATTTCTCTTTTCTTAATTAGGTCTTCACTGCTACACTGACTCACCCAAAATGTCCATAGAAGAATAATGGAAGCCCCTGAATACCTTGATTTGGATGAAATAGATTTTAGTGATGATATATCGGTAAGTACGAGTCTTACTTTATTTGTTCAAATTGAGACAATCTTAGATATCTCAATCTTGATGAAACAAGCAACATTATTGTTAGAAGCCATGCTCCTATTTTCCTCGTATGTAGAAATGTTTAAAAAGGTTGAATCTAGAATAAAATCAAGTGTTTTATAAGGGAAATTTCTAATAAGCTTGGAAGGAAAACTTGATTCTTCTCCTTCAGATAGTAAAAAGGATTTGCAAATCGAATTAATAAATGAGTTTTATTTCTGGGTTGCTTATCTACTTTATCATCTTGAATGAGTTATATGCGCTCTATACTAGCCTTAAACACCAAAATGATGTTTACCTTTTTTTAAATTGAATGTATTTCAGTTGTAAAAAAACTTCTGCCTCTCTCACCTCTGAATTACTCCTTTTTCATGTAAGTCGTTACTCTGACCTTTCAACCAGTAGCCATCTCTAGATACAGCAAGATTCTATCAATAGGTGTGATGTAGCTACCTGTGACATGGTGGGGTACAGAACGAGACAGGAAGAATTCCAGGGGTTCATAGACAACACTGATCCTTAGTGTCACAACTAAAACAACTGCAGCTGTAACTGCAAGTAGAAATACTGTTCATCTACATTGTTAGTGGTTCTTATAGGAAGCACTGATACATTATATTCTGTTACTCATATTAATACTCCTACTGCCAGTGTTTCTGCTTTTTGTGTAACAGAGTTGCTAATATGCTGAATGTTTGATTAACAATGGACTTCAATACATAAATTAAATCCACTATAAGAAAAAATTTTAATTCAATTTTTGGATCAAAGAAAGTGTGCCACCATCTCTGTCCATGCTTTTCATAATTTTACAGGGGGTTTTTTGGGGTTTTTTTGGTTTTGTTTTTTTTTAGAAAAAAAAGTCCTGGTTTTCTCTTTAGCATTTGGGACTCTTGATTCATCTTAAAACATTCCAGATGCTTTATTTGCGGACAGATTCTTTTGGAGAGGACTTTTTTTTACCTATTGTAATGTTGAATTTATATTAAAGAGGAATATGGCAAATGCCCAAAATATTACAAGACAATGAGCCAATCTTGAGCAAATACCTTATTCTGGGCAACTTTCTTTTTATTACTGCTATATGCTAGATCATGTCCTTGTATCTGTTTCTATACTCAGTTTTGTAAAACTGTAAAACATAATAGATGTAACCTCTCTGTGTCTCTCCCATTGTGGCTGTTGCTGCATACTGGTGGGTTAGGTTACTCACTTTTCCGCTCAACAGCTCAGGCTGCCTGTTTTAATAGGCTGTTCTTTCATTGGATGCTGAACCTTGAATAAAAAATCAGCACAAATTATAGAAGTAGCAGTTTTACTCTCTGCTTTAGCAGGTAAGAGAACAAAAGATTTGTTGCCAGAATCCAGATTAACAGGAGAATTCATGGTTATTCTAGTGCTCTACTCATATCTCACCATACACAATTTAGAGATACCTGACCTTCACATTTTATCATTAGCCTGCTGTGGAAGGAGCAGCTGCACAGCATCAGTGTTAGCAATTTATATTGTTCGTGTTAGCCCTCTGGTTCTATTCCAGTGCAGAAAAGTACTGACTAAAAATAATGACAGCAGTAAGGCTGTTAAAATTTTGCACTTATGAATGTACCTGAGTTAGAAAGCCACTGTTTTTAGTCCAGACCCTTGAGACCATTTCAGCCAAAATGACCAAAAATGTAGTAGACATAAAAAATAGGTAAGAATTTGTTTTAAAAGGCAAATAGATATGTAAGTTTTGTTTTTATTTTTTCAGTTTATGTTGCATTTGTACATAAGACTATGAAACTGTACATGTCTCCAATATCATAGGTTCATAGAATGGTTTTGGTTGGAAGGGACCTTTAAAGGTAATCTAATTCCAACCTCCCTGCCATAGGCAGGGACACCTTTCACTTGATCAGTTTGCTTAAAGTCACATTGTGATGGGTTGACCTTGGCTGACCACCAGGTGCGCACCAACCTGCTCTATCACTTCTCCTCAATCAACAAGATGGGGAGAAAAATATGACAAAAAACTCATGGGTCAAGATAAGGACAGGAAGATTACTCACCAATTACTGCCACGGTCAAAAGAAAACTCAACTTAGGGATATTAATTTAATTTATTTTCAATGAAACAGTGCAGGATATTGAGAACAAATCTAAAAAAACTTTCCCTGCACCCCTTCCCAGCCCTTCCCAGGCTCAGCTTCACTCCTTTTATCTCTGCCTCCGGGCCCCGATAAGCACAGGGGAATGGGAGGAATAGGAATTGCATTCAGTTAATAGTGTGTTGTCTCTGCCTATCCTTCTTCCTCATGCTCTTCTCCTGCTCCTGCACGGGGTCCCTCCCATGGGAGACAGTCTTCCACGAGCTTGTCTAATGTGGATCCTTCCCAAGGGCTGCAGTTCTTCATGATCTGCTCCAGCGTGGGTCCTTTCCATGGGGTGCAGTCCTTCAGGAACAGACTGCTCCAGCATGGGTATCCTGCAGTGTCACAAGTCCTGCTGGAAAACCTGCTCCTGCATGGGCTCCTCTCCACAGGCCACAGTTCTTGCCAGGAGACTGCTCCATCATGGACTCTTCACAGGCTGAAGGTTCCTCCAGGACACATCCACCAGCTCTAGCGTGTTGTCCCCCGTGGGCCTGCAGGGTGGATATCTGCTCCACCATGATCTTTTCCATGGGCTGCAGGGGAATCTCTGCTCCAGTGCCTGAAGCATCTCCTCTCCCTTCTTCTTCACTGACCTTGGTGTTGCAGAGTTGTTTCTCTCTCATTTTCTTACTTCTCTCCCCGAGTTGCTCTTGTGCAACGTTTTCTACCCTTTCTTAAATATGTTGTCTCAGAGGTGCTACCAACATTACTGATAGGCTTAGCTTTGGCCAGCCGTGAGTCCAGCTTGGACTCAGCTGGAGCTGGTTCTGTCCCACATGGGGGCAGCCCCTGGTGTCTTCTCACAGATGCCACCTCTGCAGCCCCCCCTGCTAGTTGGCCATGTAAACCAAATACAGTCATCTATGATGGGCATCCATCACTTCTCTGGGCAACTTGTTCCTGTGTCTCATCACTTTCATTGTAAAACATTTCTTCCTTATATTAAATCTAATTTGGCCTTCTTTCAGTTGCTCCTTGTCCTGTCACTACAGATCCTGGTAATCAGTCTTTCCCTGTTTTTCTTATGAGCCCCCTTTATATACTGAAAGGCCATAAGAAGATCTCCCTGCAGCTTTCTCTTCTCCAGGATGAACAACCCCAGCTCTCTCAGCTTTCTTCATAGGAGAGCTGTAACCGCCCTCTAACTGTTTTTGTGACCCTCCTCTGGACCCACTCAACAGGTCCATGTCTTTCATGTACCAGGGCCCCCACACCTGTAGTCCAGGTGGGTTCTCTCAAGAACAGAGCTGAGGGGGAGAATCACCTCCCTCACCCTGCTGGCCACGCTTCTTTTTGTGCAGACTGGGAGACAACTGCCTTTCTGCTCTGCAAGCACACATTGCCAGTTTATGTCTAGTTTTTCATCCACCAGTATCCCCAAGTGCTCCTCTGCAGGGATGCTCTAAATCTCCCAGTCTGTATTGATATTTGTTGTTACCTGACCCAAGTGCAAGACCTTGGCCTTGTTGAACTTCACGAGATTTTCATGGGCCTACTCCTCAAGTCTCTCAAGGTCCCTTCAGATGGCATCCCTGCCCTCAAGGAAATCAACTGCACCATTCAGCTTGGTGTCATGTGAAAACTTTCTGAGGATGCATTCCATCCCACTGTCTATGGCACTGATGAAGATATTAAATAGTATTGGTTCCAGTATGCATCCTTGAGGGACACCACTCATTACTGGTTTCCACTTGGAGATTGAACCGTTGACTGTAATTTGCTGGACATGGCCACTGCCTTTTCAATTTAACCATCCATCCATAAACCCATATCTCTCCCAATTAGGGGCAAGGATGTTGTGTAGGATTGTGTCAAAGGCCTTACAGAAGTTGAGGTAGATGACATCAGTAGCTCTTGTCACTCCATCACAGAAGGCCACTGGATTATTCAGGCACATTTTGCCCTTTCTGAAGTCATGTTGGCTGCCTCTAATTATCTCTCTGTCATCTGTATGTTGCAACGTAGCTTCCAGGAGGATCTGTTCAATCATCTTACTGGGCATTGAGATGAGGCCGAGTGGTTGGTCCTTCCCAGGGTCCTCCTTTTTACCCTTGTTAAAAATGGATGTGATACTCACTTTTCTTCAGTCACTGTAGACAATCTGACTGCCATGACTTTTCAAATATGATTGAGAGTGGCTTAGCAACTACATCTACCAATTCCCTGAGGGCCCTGGAATGATAATACGATGCTTATTTTGCAAACTAAGATGATGCTATTCCAGGTCCATCTGGCATAGTATATTTGAGTGTAGCTTAGGCAGCAGAATAGATTTTTTGTTTACATTTAAAAAAATAATATTCTGTCTGCATGGCATTATGCAACCAAGCTGTATATTTCATTTATTTCTTCATGAATAACTACTCACAGAAAGGAAGAAAAAAATTATGACCTTTAAGATGCATTAAATGATAGATACACTATTAAAGTACCTTTTAAACTTTCCCCTTTTTCGCATTAGTACGCTTCATTTTTGCCCATAAATTTATTCCTGCTTGTAAATTGTATGCTATTGCTATTGTTACCTGAGGTTTCCTAATCCTTTAATTGAAATGAAGGATTTGTATTGCACTGGCAAATTGTGCAAATTGAAATGATTTTATTTCTTGATTTATTCATTTACAGAAATAATACCAGATTACCTAGTCATAACTAGAGCTCCTGGTGCTAGATATTTGTAAACTATTTGGGGTTGCGTGTATGGATTGTTGCGCTGATCATTCAAATAGCTCTATAAGAATAAAAGCCTGGCTCACTGGTGCCAGTGGAGGACTGGGCCTAATTTGAAAATTTGTGAAATGTGATGCAGTAAGTGAATTAAATCATAATTAAGCAGCTGTTGAATAGTCAGGTATTTTGAAACAGCTTGAAAAACCCACCAACTTGCCTGGTAGGGCAGATGTAAACTGTGTATGGTTAGGAGTGTGGCAAATCTCCTGGCCTCCCATTTACTTGCCATGGGGCACCTCCTAAACCTGCTGTCACCCTTCCTTGGTCATGGAAAGAGCTGGGTCACCCCTCAGGCTCACACAGGCGTACAGGCAACACAAAGCCAGACTTTGCATACTGAGAGACCAGGACTTCAGGGCTCATCATGGAGGGTCCTACAGAGCCATGCAGACACAGTCACTAATTGCAGCAGGTTGATTTATTTCCCATCCGGCTGATAAACTCATTGATAATTCTCTTTTCTTTTTCTTTTCCCCTCTTCCTTTTCAGTATGAAACAAAATGCAGAAGGCCACTAAAATGTTCACAGAAAGTGTTAGATTCAGACAGATGTTCTGTACCTTTAACAATGTCAGTGTCTACATAGGTCTTCTTTAAAGTTAAAGGGGAAGAATAACATGAAGTGTCTGTATAAGATGCTATAGACAGTACGTAACACAAATAATCTAACCAGTACTCCAAAGATGATCACAGCCATTAAGTAAAAAGTTTATTTTTGGGAGCTGTTATTTGTCACATGCCCTGTGCCAGCCTAATCTCTTTCCTCCACTCCACAACTGCTTAAGTTGACATTACTATTGAAAAAGATCTTCCTACAGCCTCAGGCAAAATATTGTTGCTTTAATTGTTCTCGATGTAGCTTGCTACTCCTGAATAAATGTCTAAGAAAAACGGTAGTGTTGCACCGTTATAAATGATTAAGCAAATGTAATATAAAGTTATTAATTTAATGGGATTTGAATATTCCACTATAGCAAATAAACTGAAATTAGATTGTTAAATGGCTTACAATAATAACACCTGGAAATAAATTAGCTATAAGGAAGAAGGGTGTCTGTTTTCTCTATCTAAATGAGAACAAGGAGCTGTGCATTTAAGAGCAGGACACAGTCACTGCTGTCTTGATCCAGTGGAGGTGAATTTGTTGAGTTTTGATACTGACTGCAGCAGGAGCAGAACATGATCCTTAGTGTTTTGAGGGTGTCATGATTATGATGGCGTGGTCTCAGAGTCACATTTTGTGTCCAACTTCACCCTTTAACTCCATTTCAGGAGACATTAAAGGTATTCTCCGCAACAGAATGTTAGAAAACAACTTTTGCTTTTGAATTTACATTTTTTTTTACTATTTTGTGTATACATTTCTATGCTACTACTCATGATCCAGTATTTCTTCATTCTGATACTTCTCAGACACGTGGCACAGCATAGAACAACCTTACTAGAGACTGAAGTTTTTTTCTCGTGTGTTGGGTTTAAAATTTATTGCATTAAAATATGAGAATCATGTGAAATTTAAAAGGTTAACATTTGCATTAATTCAGATCCTGTAGTGCGATTTTATATAATGAACAAATGTTTTGTATGATAAGGAAGGTTCTGTTTTCCCCTGAATTAATAGTGTCCATTGAAGAAAACAGGGAATAGCTTGCATTTGCATGGAATACTTGTTACTGCTTCTTTTCTTTTACTTGCTGTTGATACTGTTCTTACATCTTAAAAAGTTCTTAAGGGGCTTACTTAAATTCACTATTTCAGGTTGGACATAGGTATGCCTTAAATGCAGAAAAAGAACCCAAACCTAAAACAGCAATCAAAAATGCCATTACATGCATTATCTTGGGAAGAAGCCCTTAGTTTTGTTACTGAATTTCACTGTCAGCCACAATATCCTTTGATTAATTGCCAAAGATCACAGTGAACATTAAGTAACAAAGCGAGCTCATGTGCTTAGCTCTGCTTATCGTTGTCACTTGTGTCTTTGGGCATGGCCCTCAACACTGGTTGACTTTGGTTACTCTAATGGGGAAATGGGAGAAATGGTATTTAATTTCTTACGTAGAACAATTTAAAATTCTTGAATGAGGAGTGGGAAAGAATTAGTTTTAAATGCTATTGAATAAGCATTAAGTCTAAAATTCTGTTCCAGGGAAGGGTTGCAATCTCAACATCTTTTGCTGTCCCTCTGTCACCTTGAAATTTTTGGTTGAAGAAAAGCTAACAAACATTACTGATGATCAGAGCTGGAGCTAGAGTATGAGATAAAGTAGGTCTAGAGGGAAGACCTGGCAATGGATTGTGTTTATGGCTGGGAAAGTCCCACTTTAAAGAGCAATTTTAGTTGCTTCCTGGAGCAAAAGCCAGTTCTCCACATCTTGACCACAAAATACAGATGGCAGAAATGTAAGTGCGCACAAGTCTTTTTGAGGACAGAGGTGAGGGGGAGGAAATCCATTAATGAAATCAAACCAATATGATTTAAATGCATAATCAAATGTATAACATTTAATAGATTTTTGGTGGTGGTAGGTGGTAACCGAATACATTGTAGTGCAATGTCGAAACAGAAAGAAAATCTGTTCTTCCAGGAAAGAATAGGAAAAAAAGACAAAAAGAAAAATGGGTTTCTGTTTTTGAGGTTTCCTGACAAAACACATAGCAATGGAATACAAAAGGCCTCAATCTAATTGAATTACAAACTGTGTAATAGTTTAAACTGCACCAGCTGGTCTTATGAAGCTACCATATTCCTTGGAGACGTGTTCCTTGGATTCTCCTAAGAATCTTACTAGACCAGTTCAACATTGCCTCCTGAGTCATTGTGCTGAAATAGCAAGATGTATAGCTTAACAGCTTGATCTTTATTAAACAATAACTAGAGTGAAGCACAGCACATGGTGTTTGTGCATGTGTGTGTTTAACTTGTATTAATTTGTATTTAATAGCGTCTTTCTCCCTGTCTCTCTTCTTCCGCTCTTTATTGCTTTGGGCTGTCGCATCCTGGAGCAGTCACAGCCTTATAGACACAGTCTTGTTTAGTGGGGATTGGAGTCACTGGGTAGTTCTGCAGAGCACTGCTACACATTTTAATTAATAAGTTCAGTCTTGATCCTGGAAATACTTATGAGAGATTATTGTTGTAGTTGAGGTCTCTCAATACACCCCTGAATCAGGTCAGCAAGGGAAAAAGTAATGCTTGGGAAGTTTTTGAGGCGTAATAAAGCAACTACAATCAATTGAGCAACAGCCTTAAACTTCCACCAGAGAAGTAAATTACTTCTGCAATTGGTCACATGAGGTTGACTTTAGATTAGTTTGAAGTAGATTGGCAGCTGTGCACTAGAAGAACATCAAACTTTGAATGATGAGCTATCAGCAAAAAGCAGGACAATGTGAAAGCTCATGTGGTTTTCTATGTAGTTGTTTTGTTTCATTGGTCAATAGCACACCAGCTAAAAATATGTTTCTTTGAAAACATGTGGTGTTTATATATTCTTTAAAAATTTTCAGTTGTGCTAATCCTAAATGCTTTTTTCTGGTTTAGTTTCCAATATACTGTTTTTAATATTTTTTTTTATGAGCAAAGGCATTGATCTTTCACAGACATAATGATTTTCATTTGTTTAAGTGAAGATTTCTGTAACATTTAGGCATTTGGTTAAGGAAAGCTTGCTATTAAGTAACTTAATTGCTGTATGTCAGAATACGTAGTTTTATGACACTGGATCATGTATCTTACTAAGGGTATTCCGCAAGTTTATAAGAAAAAGATTTCTGTTTAGTAAGATACATATGTCATCCCTGTTTTTTTCCTTTTTAATGTCGAATTCAGAGAATAACATACTGATTAACATCACATCAAAGTCACATCAAAGTAATAATACAAGTTTGCTTTAATAAAGCCTAGGTTAGCAAAATGAGCCCATTGTCTGATACGTGTGTGTACATGCAACCCTCTATGAAATCACATCTCTATAGTGCAAATATTCTGCATTACTTTTATATATTGTTTTGTGAAAGCTTGAATTCTAATTTTTAAGCATGAAGTATCTTGCAGTGTAATCATAACAGATGTCTAGGTGGGCAAATTGAGACCCTTGACATTTACTGTGAAGCCTAGATCTGTTCTCACCCCTGATGTATCTTGCATCCCGTGGAAAGGATGGATATATAAAATGTATTTGTGGCTTGAATAATGGTGATATGCAGGAGGAGAAATCTGAGATGGGGAGGTGCTTTGTTGTAGCTTTAATAGTCTGTTTGATATCCCTCAAAGTGGGACACAAAAGCAGATGCCATCTACTTTTCTCATGCAACCTGAGAAGACCATCAGACTACTGGAAGTACCCTCCAGTTGGTAGATTTGGGCTGTGCCCGTGACATCATGACCTCTTGAACTTCCTACTTTTTATCTTTTTTAATTAATTATTTCATATCCATTTTTTTGCTTTTTTACAGTATTCTGTAACTTCCCTCAAGACCATCCCAGAATTATGTAGAAGGTGTGATTCACAAAATGAAGACAGATCAGGTATGATGCCCACTTCTGTCCACCCATCATTTTCTAGGCTGCTTTTTATCATGTACAACTTGGCAACAATGGCTTCTTGGCAGTGTTCTGTTGTTGTGTTTTCTCTCATTTTTGTACAGCTTTCTGGAAACATAACTTCTTTTCTTTTTTTCTTTTTTTTTTTTTTTTTTTTTTAAAAGATGTTTGTTCTTTA
>VXAK01019615.1:0-25615 GCA_013399435.1 Arenaria interpres | reverse complement strand
TTCCAACCCGAACTATTCCATGAATCTACGAACTTTTAAGATTAACCTTTAAATTTTTCCACAAACCACAACCAAACAAGAAGAGGAGAAATACCTCAAAGCAAACGATACAAGGCTTATTTTGTTGTTTATCATTCCAAATGGAAGACAATCTTTAGTCTCTGGGATCCCTCTTCTACGTGCGTCTATTCTTCCCTCAACTAATACTGGACATCTAGCAAAATATTAGCAATTCCATCAAATACGCCATGATAAATGTATGTCCTCTGCTGTTTAATGTTTGATTTTAAAAGACGTGAAGACTTTCAAATAGCATTTGCATAGGGCTCTGTTTAATTTTAAAGCTTGTGATGCAGTCACCCACAGTGATTCCAGTATTGTGATCACGTCAAAGTTCCTTTTCATCGTGTTTTGCTCCAGTAGCCAGGAGGATGATCCCTAATTCAGGATTATTTACATAATGTCTGTTGCAGTGACAGATAAGATACAAGAAAAAAAAAAAATCCATCTTTTCATTTTAAAGCACTGCCTTTTGTTATTTACCTATAGTACAGTGGGGAGAGAACAGCACAAACTGTACCAGAGAAGCAGAAAAGTACACAGAATAATTCCAAAACAAATTTAGTTGATTAAATGCAGTACATTAAACCCAGACATTTTAATGTCGACATTTGAGTATCGTTAGTGAGGGGCCCAGCTATTGATCTTTGCTCGGACAACTGTCTACTGAATCCACTGGACTTCAATTCAGCAAAAGTGTAGCCTAATGAATTTCAAGTAATAATTGCTGTACAAGGTAATTGCAAAATTTGCATAGCAAAGCTCCTCTGAGAGAAATTTATGAGTTTTCTACATCAATCTGAATGTGCAAAGCCTTGCAATTCAGCATGATGTGAGTTATTAACCTCAGTTGAATAAGGAAGGAACAAAATATTAGATTTGGTTTAACCTCTGCAGCTTCAGAAATCCAAAATTATAGGGCTGTATAAATCTATCAGAGCAGTGAACACTCAGAAATTCTTCCCGGTTCTCTCACTATGGGAAGCGACGTAGCTCTGTCGATGGGGGAGCGGAGGTACTGGTTAGAACGATCACACAGACAAAATAAATTCACATAATGAAAACAGCAGATCATTACTACTAATGATAAATCATTAAAACGATTATTACTTTATTCTGGTCTTTGAACCCATTTGTTCCTTTCTCCTGACTCCTGGATGTGCCCACTGAAGGAAGCTGCTGTAGGATCTGAAGGGGCAGTCAGGGAAACCCATCTTTCCCCTAATACCTCTCTGTAAGAGCAGCTTCTTGAAGGATTTGGGTGCTGGGACTTGTTAGAGACTGAAACCTGGGCTATATGAACTCCCACAGTTCCTACATTCTTCCATTTCTCCTAAGCAGTGGACAGACATTGCCTTGTTCCTGTCCACCAGCTCTTGTCACCACTCCTCTGTTGGAGAATGGACAACAGGATGCCCATGAGCCAGCAATGGGCCCTTGTGGCCAAGAAGGCCAAGGGCATCCTGGGGGGCATCAGGAAGAGTGTGACCAGCAGGTGGAGGGAGGTCATCCTGCCCCTCTGCTCTGCCCTGGGGAGGCCCCATCTGGAGCACTGGGACCAGTTCTGGGCTCCCCAGTTCAAGAAGGACAGGGAGCTGCTGGAGAGGGGACAGCAGAGGGCTACAAAGATGATGAGGGGCCTGGAGCATCTCTCTGCTGAGGAAAGGCTGAGAGACCTGGTCAGCCTGGAGAAGAGCACACTGAAAGGGGATCTCATTGAAGCTGAGCAATATCTAGAGGGCGGGTGGCAAGAGGATGGACTCAGGCTCTTCTCAGTGGTGCCCAGGGACAGGACAAGAGGGAACGGGCACAAACTGGAACACGGGAAGTTCCATCTCAACATGAGGAGGCACTTGTTTGCTGTGAGGGTGGCAGAGCCCTGGCAGAGGCTGCCCAGAGAGGTGGTGGAGTCTCCTTCTCTGGAGACATTCCAAACCCACCTAGACACGTTTGGAAGCGCTGGCATGGACTTCTCTGGCATTTCTGCTCTGAGGCTACAGCCTCCAGCATGACGAGCCATGGAGCACCTTCTGCCAACACAACTGCATTCAGAGAAGTGGTCTGCACACTTTTATAATCAGCGAGACAGGCTTCATCATCATCAGTTATTGATTTTGCAGGGTTTAGCTACAGCTGGAGAAGTTTAAAACAGCTCCTCATTATGATGAGTGCTTTAAAAATAATGAATATGTAAATTTTTATTATTTACAAACAAGGTCATTTACATTTTGAGGTAACTGTATTTGCATTAGCATTACTTTACTAAGAGATCTTTCTTCTTCAAATCAAGATGCTGATACTGTTGGCTCCTCTCCACATTAAGTACTTCTCCTCATTAACTCAAAATCTTTACTGAATACATTTAAATGAGGAAAGAAATAACAACCCTTGCTTTAAAGGAAGCGAGAGTTCTCACTGACTTCTGTGGACCAAGATTTGGATGCAGAATTTAGCTGATGATGGCAAATTTGAAAAAAAAAATCGGTTGAAAGAATGCAAGAGTGTCCTGCAACTCTGTCTTCTATAAAGTTTTTCCCAATCCTTTTTTTATAAATTATTTATGGACAGCAACCTATGGAAATAAATTAAAAAATATATATATTCTCAGCATCACAACCAATATTTTAATCCTCAAGTGAAAAGTCTCCCGTGCCACAGTTTAATAAATGATTTCCACAAATCTTTGCCTGCATATCGAATACGTGCATTTAAGTACTAAAATTTCTATTTCTATTTGGTATTTGATCAAAACGTTTTTCCCCACTATTCATTCAGTGGACAGGTTCTGGGCAAAGCCACTGAACTTTTTTACAACAAGGGAATAGGAGAGAGCAAAGCAGCTTGTGGTTCTGCTACATCCATCCTTGGTATTGCTGGTATAAAGCACATTTTTAATAATACTAATATGAGCTGTACGTAGCATCGTGTGAGTTTTCATCCATCAGAAAAGAAAACCTTCTGTTCCATTACCGTGGAACCTGAGAATAAAGCCAAGGGGAGAAAAATCCAGCGATGCATCCTTATCCTAAATCCAGAGAAAAAGATTTCCACATTTGCTTTTGCATGTGAGATTAATGCCGACCTCTGACTAATGGGAATCAACAATACACGAGTCAATACTGTGCTAAGAAAGTCTGTTGGGTACTTTTTAATTTCTTCTTCTGAATGCCTTTGTGTTTTTATTACCAGTTAATAAAGACAAGGCATATACTTAAAATTTTACCAAGTCATCACAGTAGGATGCAGCTCAGTACGGTACCCTCAGCAGCAATTCATCTCACACTGTATCTGTGTCCCCTCCTAGTAATTTCAAAGTCATTAAACCATTACCACACTGATTTTCATGAAATTCAGATCCCGGGGAGGGGTTTTCCCTAGCCAAAAAGCAAAATTTAATCCCTACGTTCCTGTAAATACACAGGGCCTGTTGGGAGAGAAGTATGGGAACATCCGAATTCCAGGGGAAGTTGAGTCAGCAGAATTTGAAATGATCCTGGACGCTGCGGTGGAGGCCAAGCTGGAGACGAGGATTTTGGAAGAGTGGTACTGCAGGGATGAGAACGCGGTGCCACCAGCATATTACCTCAGACCAAAATCAGAAATGCTGAAGAACTACCAGAATACGGTAAGTCATAATCACCTTCTTACCAAATTATCAGTTACGGGGGTGGGCAGTCCCCCGGGGCAGGGACTTGCTGCTGCCTCTGAATTAGAGAATTGTAGAATTGTCCAGGTTCGGAGGGACCTTTCAGATCATGGAGTCCAACCATCAACCCAACACTGACAAAACCCATCACTAACCCATGTCCCTCAGCACCACGTCTGCCCGGCTTTTAAATCCCTCCAGGGATGGGGACTCCACCACTGCCCGGGGCAGCCCATTCCAAGGCTTCATAACCATTTCAGTGAAGATACGTTTCCTAATATCCAATCTAACCCTCCCCTGCCACAACTTGAGGCCATTTCCTCTTGTCCCATTGCCTGTTCCTTAGAAGAAGAGACCACCAACCCCAACTAACTTCTGCAGAATTAACTCCTGCAGCCCTGTCCCCACCTGAGGAACTGGTGCCATGATGCTCCTTTCCCATAAGTGGGGAAGGGACCAGCCGCAAAACACCAAGGGACACGATGGCATTTGCAGAGGAAATACGCATTTTCCCTTCTATCTCCATACAAGAAAGCTCTTTAACAGTCAAACAGTGAAGTGTTTAGTGCTGTCCCGAGTCAGATCTTATACTTTTAACATACTGTCTTCTAACAGAAGGCTTTTGAACACTATTAATTATCATTTTTAAAACAGACATTTGTCTTTAATTGATGACAATAAAAACTATATATTACCCAGGGCTCAGTTCTACCCCGCTAAACATCCTATATACCCATGTACATAGGATGAACTACCCTATATACGGATTTCAGTGTACAATAAATGAAGTCCTTACCAGAGTATTCCCTTTGTTTGGAGCGCGTGCTGTATTATACCAGAAAATTAAGTTAAACCATTATACTGCCTTCACTTATCGTGTGGCAGAATGTTTTCCCTGTTGCATGAAAAAACTAATTCTGTAGTATTCATCCCAAGGGAGAAAGCAAGTTTTGTAACCAGTTTTGCTACTGCCCACAGTATCCCTTTGAATAAAGCTTGGCTTTTTTCGTTATTAAAACTTTGTGCCTTTCCTCAAGCCACTGAGACACGGGAGTAAGTAAAAAGATGTTCATAACTGAACGCTCACGTAGAGTTACAACTCATAAACTTCCAGAAAGTAATAAAAGATACGCAGCTCAAGAGTGGTTTCTAGGGAGCTTATCCTGGAAGACCTTCTTCTTCCTCTCAACACCCTCCAGGAAAACTAGAGACGCCTTAAAGGCTTCCCCCTTCTCCTGAAGCTGTTCTTTTTCTTCTAACACCCTCCAGGAAAACTGGAGACCCCTTGAAGGCTTCCCCTGCAGCAGTAACACAGCAGCGACTGCCTTAGAGGAACCTCCATGGGGGCGTCTGTCAGATGCCGTGGGAAAGAATTAGTCCGTTTATATTAGAGTTCCTCCTGATGACAGTGAAGCTACTGTTACCATAGCAATGAAGGAATCAAAGTAACATTGGATATAATCCCGTATTTTTCAAATATGGTAGCTAATATGAGGTGCTTAATTACAGGAACCTCATTTTCGGTTTTGAGATACAAATTTATATTATTATTATTACTTTTCATTTAAGGAGCAATGATTTCAGCAGTATTACTGCTGCTTTAATATCATTATTTTAGGCTTGATTCTCAAAAACCTCTTTCTCTAAAGGTGCTATTGGTCTTATTCTTGAAAAATACTGCATTAGCTGCCTACAGAAGGGATTCAGAAAATACTCACAAAGTAATAGAATCATAGAATGGTTTGGGTGGGAAGGGACCTTAAAGATCATCGAGTTCCAACCCCCTGCCCTGGGCAGGGACACCTCCCACCAGCCCAGGTTGCTCCAAGCCCCCTCCAACCTGGCCTTGACCCCCTCCAGGGATGGGGCAGCCACAGCTTCTCTGGGCAACCTGGGCCAGGCTCTCACCACCCTCACAGCAAACAAGCTCTTTCTAGTATCTACTTAAAGTCATTCACTTTTATAATTCTAAAAAGGACTACATGGACTACATTCTGATTACCTGCAGTATAAAAAGTTTAACTCCTATTTATTTATTTTTAGTGTATGCTTTTCTCTGTTACCGTGTCAATTATGACCTTGAATATTAGACTTTTACTTTCTGAAGCTGTAGATGTGTGTATTCCAGCTACTGTCTAACTCTGGATATTTTTAAAAGATGGAATCTTCTTCAAACTCTATGAATGAGAACAAATGGCAAGATATATCAGAAGAGATTAAGAAGATTTTTAAGACTGCTGTGAAATTGCTGTACGAGAAAGGAAAAATGAAACACAGCCAAGCAAAAAGATACCTTTCCTCTGGTAAAGTTCAGACTAACTATTTCTATATATTAATTTATTATCTTTTTCTATCGACCTTTCCACAAGCAGGAAAACATACTTCTGTCGGCATTTCGCATATAATTGAAGAGAAAAAAAAAGCCCCGTTGATTGTGTTTGCTCGAGACCAAAACCTGTACGAAAGCACCCAGCAATTTTTCCGTGCTTTTTTGTGGTTTTCACAGAAAACAGATGCAATCATTTAAGAGGCTGCCTGCTGGGGGCGGGGGGGAGGATGTTCTTGAATTGTTTATAAAGAAAAGATAACAGAAACTCTGTGTTCTCTTTTCATCCTCAGCTATTGAAGATGAACTCGATTTTGCCTTGGGTAAACAAACCCCAGCTTTCCTAAAGAAGTGCGTTTGCTACATTCGGAAAATTGCCAACATTGAGCGTTTCGTTAAAATTCCAGAGATGGGAAAATACATGGACGTGGTCCATACAGCTGGGAAGTTTCTACGAGACCCCGAAGCCCACGAGAAACTGCTCAAGCTCAGGGATGAATTCATTCCTACCATCGTGGCGTCGTCCAACCTGAGAGTCTACACGTCGGTCACTCACTGCGACATGAAACTGGGCTACTCCCAGGAAGTGGAGAACCATTACATCGAAGGGCTTGGCAAACAGTTCTACGAAGACATGATCGATATCATCCAAGCCACCGTCCAGCAGAATTTTGACACCGAGACGGACCTGCTGTACGACGAAGTTCTCCAACACTCATCGCTGTGTAAAACGTACTCCGCTTTTTACGAGTATAGATGTGAGGCATTAAACATCGTTCACAAGTACATTCTGCCGAGCAAAATAGGGCACATTAACCCTCTCATCATATATGGAGGACCATGCACAGGGAAGACTCTTTTATTAGCCGAAGTGGCAAAGAAGGTAAAAAAAATATGATGAAATTCAACAAGGACAAGTGTAGGGTGCTGCACCTGGGGAGGGATAACCCCCTGCACCAGGACAGGTTGGGGCTGACCTGCTGGAGAGCAGCTCTGAGGAGAAAGACCTGGGAGTCCTGGTGCACAACAGGATGCCCATGAGCCAGCAATGGGCCCTTGTGGCCAAGAAGGCCAAGGGCATCCTGGGGGGCATCAGGAAGAGTGTGAGCAGCAGGTGGAGGGAGGTCATCCTGCCCCTCTGCTCTGCCCTGGGGAGGCCCCATCTGGAGCACTGGGTCCAGTTCTGGGCTCCCCAGTTCCAGAAGGACAGGGAGCTGCTGGAGAGGGGACAGCAGAGGGCTACGGAGATGATGAGGGGCCTGGAGCATCTCTCTGCTGAGGAAAGGCTGAGGGACTTGGGTCTGTTTAGTCTGGAGAAGAGAAGGCTGAGGGGGGATCTGATCAACACCTATAAATACTGAAAGGGTGGGTGTCAGGAGGATGGGGCCAGGCTTTTCTCAGTGGTGCCCAGTGACAGGACAAGAGGGAACAGGCACAAACTGGAACAGGGGAAGTTCCACCTCAACATGAGGAGGAACTTGTTTGCTGTGAGGGTGGCAGAGCCCTGGCAGAGGCTGCCCAGAGAGGTGGTGGAGTCTCCTTCTCTGGAGACATTCCAAACCCGCCTGGACACGTTCCTGTGGGACCTGCTGTGGGTGACCCTGCTGTGGCAGGGGGTTGGAGGAGATGATCTCCAGAGGTCCCTTCCGACCCTGACCATTCTGTGATTCTGTGATTTCATTTAATACTTTACATAATGTGGGGATGTTGGGAGCATCAGTGTGTAAGAGCCATCTTAGTTGTCATTCTTCCTTTTGTCAACAGATCTGATACTGTCCCTCAATATATAAAATAAAAATAATAGAAAGTATGTTCTACATATTATTGTACACATACTCAGAAAGAGACATGCATTTCAATAATAATGTGTCTGTTTAACATGCTTAGCCAAAACAAAAATATTTTAACAGAGCTCTTAAAAACCTAATAGGAATCAATACATTTTTGAATTAACAAAGTGTATTTTAGAAGGATCTCTTTCCCTCTTGTTCCACTGAGGTCCTGTGAATCTGGAACCATCTAAACATATGCTGGTTTTGGTCTTACTCACAAATATAACATATCTTTCCAAGTCATGCCCTCTTATGTTCTCATCAGAAATTACTCCAGAATTAGGCTGATGCACTCGCTACAAATCTATCTGTAATAACCTGCAAAAATACCTCTACTTTTTTATCTGATGTACGCTGTGGAAGTCATCGAGCTGAGTACAGCCAGGAGACGGGTGACACACTCGCAAGGCAGGACCAGATGCAGAACACGACGGAGCTGGCATCTCTAAGGCTAATTCTCCAGCTGGGAGTCACAACTTTGAGTTCCCCGCAGGGTGCTCAGAGAAATCAGCAGAGCGGGCTGGGAAACAGCCCTGTCAGCCAGAAGGAGATGGAGAAGGCAACAATAACATTTAAAATCCTGTATCTTTCCCAAATGTGACTTCCTGTAGATTCACAATAGTTGCCTACATGAAATTGGGATTTACAACTCAAGATAACAGAATCATAGAACTATAGAATCATAGAATCACAGACTCATAGAATCACAGAATGGTTCGGGTTAGAAGGGACCTTAAAGATCATCAAGTTCCAACCTGAATACACCAGTTAGAGACCCTGGTTACACTTTTCTTTTATAATATTCTGTAATAACTTAAAGCGAGGTGGAAAGACTCAGCAAGCAAGAGAACTGTGTTAGCCTGCACAGACTGAGACGATTTAAAGCCGCATTCCTCATTTGCAAAAAAAAAAGCCCAAGAAGAGATAAATTTTGCCCCTTGTGGCACTGTGAAAGAGTCCCAGGCGCCCCAAAAGAGAGCCTTCTTCTGTGGCCCAGGAACTAAGGGAACCTGCCAGTAAATCCTGACTCTCCATCCCTGTCCTCCAAACCATCAAGGCACACCCTCAGCCTGGAATCAATGGTAAAGGAGTTTAGGTGGCAAACTGGTCTGCCTGGCCAAGGGTGGCATTTCTTAGTGTCGAAGGAAGTTGGTTAATGAAAGAATGTCTCTACTGACCTTCAGAAGTGGGGGACAGATTTTGCAAAGAGCACCCTGGGGTTTATGGACTGCCTTCCACTCATGTCCCCTCAGACGGTAGGGTCTTAGTGTCTGGGGATATTACCTGTGCTAAATAAAGATAACATATCATATATATTCCATCCCGTGCACATCAATCAAAACAGCCTCTAACTCTGCCAGTGAGAGCATTTCCATTCAACCAGTAACATTTAAAAATGTTTATTTATCATCGAATTATAAAATGGTTTGGGTGGGAAGGGACCTTAAAAACCATCCAGTGCCACCCCCTGCCCTGGGCAGGGACACCTCCCACCAGACCAGGTTGCTCCAAGCCCCCTCCAACCTGGCCTTGAACCCCTCCAGGGATGGGGCATTTACATATAGGTAATCACTACTTATTAACTCTGTTACTGTGCTTCATTTAGACATTAATCAAATTATGCTCTGAATTCTAGGCCTATTCCTGGCTGCAAGAAGAGATGGGACCAGATTCTGACCCTGTGGTAGTTATAAGATTTTTGGGATCCACTGAAACCAGTACCGATCTGAAGAACATACTTCAAAGCATCTGTGAACAACTAGCAGTCAACTATCATTGCCTGGTACAAAGTTACCCCAAAAAGATTCACGACCTCCGGGACTTGTTCATCAATCTCTTGAACGAATCTTCATTCCACAGGCCACTGGTGATAATATTTGACGCCCTAGAGCAGCTCACAGATAGCGACGATGGCAGGAAGCTCTGGTGGCTTCCCATTCACCTTCCCCGTTCCGTACGGATAATTCTGTCAACACTGCCAAACAAGCACGGGATCCTGCAAAAACTGAGGTGCCTTATTCACGAAGAAGACAACTACATTGAATTGACTGCAAGGGACAGAAAGATGTGTAGCCAAGTACTGAAACATCAGCTGCTGCGAGTGAAAAGAAAAGTAACGTCAGGGCAACAGATCTACGTCAACGAAGCCTTCTCCAAGTGCACGCTGCCCATGTTTGTGAACCTGACCTTCAGAGAGGTCAGGAACTGGAGATCTCACAAAGATGTGGACGAGTCCTCCCTCTGTGTCACTGTCCACGAAAGCATAGAGCAGTTGTTTTGGTCCCTGGAAAACAAGTGTGGGTCAAGACTCTTGTCAAGAGCGCTTGGCTACATCACCATGTCCAAATCCGGCCTGAGCGAAATGGAACTGGAAGATATTTTAGCCCTTGACAACAGTGTGATGTACGAACTGAGTGAGAGCGTCAGAGAGAGCAACCCGCTGAGAATTCCATACATATACATTGCGAGGCTGAAGGAGGGCTTACAGGGGTACTTGATAGAGCGACAGGTAAAAAACGTAACCCTGCTTCTTTGGGCAAACAGGCACTTGCAACTCATTGCCCAGAAATTGTACCTGCACAACGAAGAAGATCTGCTTGAAATGCACACGGTCATGGCAGAGTATTTCCTTGGTGTTTGGTCAGGTGGACGAAGAAAACCTTTCTACAGCAACGACCAGTATCTGAATGGTTGTCCCGACCACGACGGCAGAGGTCTGAACGAGGAGGACAAACACTGCACGGATCAGACTGCTTTCGACAGGCAGGCACCTGACCAGCCCTGGGTCTTCCAGTGTAACCCGTTAGAGCCTGATATCTTTTTTATCAACCACAGGAAAATGACGGAGCTTATCCATCATTTGACGAGATGCGGAAGAACAGACGATCTGCTCTATGGGGTCATCATGAACTTCAGCTGGCTCTACACCATGATCAGGATAGGGCAGTTTGACAAAGCTCTTGCAGACATCGAACTGGCTTACACCTACTCGCAAGAAAAAGAGCTGAAATTTCTGGCCAGTACCCTCCGCAGCATAAAATTCAAAGTAGTAAAATACCCAGGTTCTCTCTCGGCTGAACTGCAGCAGAGGCTTCTCCCGGTAGTGAGCTCCTTGCCCAAACTCCGACACCTCCTCCTGGAATGCGACAAGGACGGCCCCAAGTACTGCTCTATCGTCCCTTTGCACTCCTCCATGGACGTGACCTACAGCCCCGAGCGCCTGCCCCTGTCATCCAGCTGCCTGCACGTCACCGAGATCTTGCCTACTTTTAATCCCAGCACCATTATTGCCGCTTTGGAAAACGGCTCCATCAGCACTTGGGACGTAGAGACGCGCCAGTTACTGAGGCAGATCACAACAGCTCCCTCTGTTATCTTGGGCATGAAGCTCACTAGCGACGAGAAGTACCTTGTAGTGGCTACAACGAACAACACTCTTTTGATATACGATAACGTAAATTCCTGTCTTCTCTCCGAGGTGGAAATTAAGGGGTCAAAACATTGCGGGACTGGGGGGGCGTCCAGTTTTATAAATGGATTTACGCTCTCGGTCAATCACGCGCTTGCGTGGCTGGAGGCCAGCAAAGATGTCACCGTAATCGATCTGCTTTACGGTTGGCCCCTCTATCACTTCCACTGCTGGTACGAAGTCACCTGCGTGCAATGTTCTCCAGACGGGGTTTACGCCTTCTGCGGCCAGTATTTGAACACCGCCACCATCTTCCACTTGGGCAGCGGGGAGAAGCTGACCACCGTCACCTCCGAGTTCTCCAGCGGGTTCGTGAAATTCCTCCTGGTTCTGGACACGGCCCAAGAAATGGTGATGGTGGACAACGAGGGCAGCCTCTCCGTTTGGAATACGGAGGAAATCGCGAATCCCCAGCTCACGGATGACTTTGACTGCAGGAGAGAGGACAGCGAAGTCGTCAGCGTAGAGCTTTCTGAAGACCAAAGTGCAATTTTAATTTGTAAGGCTCTCAGCATTGAGCTTCTCGACACTCGTGTGTGGAAGGTGGCTGAAAAGTTTAGAGCTAAACACAACGAGCGCTTTATATCTGCCGTGTTGTCCAAAAATGGCAACTGCATAATTGCTTCAATGGAAAATACCTCAGCCATTTTTGTTTGGAGAAGAGATACGGGACAGTGCATGGCAAGCTTACAGGAAATCTCAGGAACTATAGTCAGGCTAATTAAATCAAATCATCACAACATGCTGCTATCCTTATCCACCAGTGGTGTCCTTTCTATTTGGGATATAGACATCATAACTGCTATGTCCAATATTGACAAATCTGGGAAGCCTATCCAAAGACTGGTGTTGCCGGGCAGGGGTGAATTGATATACACCTTGGACGGATCCGATTCTGTCCACAAGTGGAACTTCAGCACCGGCTTTATTGAAGCCGTGTTCAAACACGAAGGTATCGTGGAAAACTGCGTGCTGACCTCCTCGGGGGAGATCATGGTTACGTCAGACGATAAATGCAGCCAGTACGTATGGCACACCGTCAGCGGGGAAAACATCTTTCGCATTAACGGGCAAAGAATCTCCGAGCTGATGATTACTCACAACGACCAATTCGTCGTCTCCCTCTGCGAGCAAAACGCGTCCAGGGTTTGGCGACTGGCCACAGGCCATCGGGTTTGCAATATATTAGTTGCCTTACAGAATGCGTTTATAACAACCGCGAACACGTTCGTGGTGGGAATGGCGAAGAACAAGGTGTTGGCGGTGAGCCTCTGGACAGGCAGCATAACCAAGAAGTTCTGCTGCGACGACGGTGTGAGCATTGTGGATATTAGGCTGATACCAGACTGCCCGGATATTATAGTATTTATAACATCTACCGAAACCGTGAACATCTGGAGCCTGACAGAGGAGGTCATCTGCAGACGCGTACAGTTGCCCACCAATTTCTTAAAAAGTTTGGAAGACTTCGAAATATCCCCGAACGGGAAGCTGGGAATTATAACCCGGGGGGATGAAAACATCAATGTGCTGGATTTATACAGCGGGAAACTCCGCGTGGTTCACGCTCCAGGTGTCATCTGGCGGCAGAGGCTGTCTCGGGATGGCCGCTATCTTGTGTACATCTGTTTCCGCGGCGAAGAAGACGACGACAACGGTGCGGTCTCCAGTTTAATAGTAATGAGGCTGGCGGATGGCAAAAACATCGGTGCCTGTTCTCTGTATAAAACTCCCACTTTCCTTGCCCTCTCGCAGAGACATCTAAATATCATTATTGGATTTGATGACGGAAGTATAGGTACTTACACCGTAGTGGATCGAGTCGACGCCGCACTGAAAATCAAAATCGCTACTTCAAACAGCCGTCAGATTTTCAACAACACGACGCAAGTGATTAGGCCCAAATGTCACAATTACAGCTTCAAAGCCACCGCAGACTGCATTTGGAGGGAGTCCACGGAAGTATTCGCCAGGGACAGCCCCATCACGGTGACAGAGCCCGAGGTGAGTGAAGCGACGCCAACCAAAAAACACAACTATTGCTACGAGAAAGTGTGCTCGGCCATAGATTGCAGGGGACACGGTTTCGCTGCCGACAACTAAGCAGCCACCTGGACTAGCTTATCTGAAAAATAGTACACAGGCGTAGATTTGTCTTCTGAATTCACCTAAAAATCAGTGCATTTCTTGGGAGACAGACAGAAACAGCAGAGGGCAGAGCGGCTGGTTTTTTTTTCCTCAACAAATATTCTTACATTTAGGTAAAACAAAAAAAAAACCAACAACAACAAAAAAAGCAAACATAAAGCAAATGGGCTGCAGGGTTTTTTTTAAATTTTGGAATACAAGGTTCAGTCCAGGATTTCACCAGGGCCTTGATTAAAAATTTCTAGCAATACTCTCACAATCGATACGCTATTACAGGAGTTAGGTGATCTCCTCCGGGATTGATTTCACTACAGCTGAAGCTCCACGGGGCCGGTGGGAAGAGCCAGACCGCTGTTTCACACACCGGCTCACCTAGCTGGGTTTATAGCTAACAGCCAACTGTAGACCCACCTGCAAAAATGTGGTTTTTTCTGCTCGATGGTGCAATGACAAGATGTCACCTGCCAACCTGAAACACTTGATACATTCCATCATCCTTTCAAAAATACCTGCTTTGTTTCGGTTTGTTTTGGTGTTGTTTTTTTTCAAATTGGGATTAATCTTTGGGTTGAAAGGAGTAGGTGCCCGTCAGCTACAAACAGGTCAACCTGTGAGCTGATAAGTATTTGTTCACCTCAATGAATGGACTGAAAGATTTCTTTTTCTGTTTGGTTTTTTTTTTTTTAATTGCATGCAGGGATTTCAGGTTTCTGTATTGTGATACAAATGATAAAAACCTAGGTCATAAAAAGGAATATAGGGCTTGGGGGGTTATTTTTTGGTTGGGGGAATTTTTTCGTCTTCCCAGTGTGTATTAGTACAGGTCCTAATGGAAACCTTTTCAAAGAGAAAGGGCGTTAACGGTTAAATACATTAATTTCTTTCCGTTAAAAGGTTGCTATCCATTTTGTTGTAAGCAAGTCTAAAGTATCTCCTGTCTCCCCAAAGTTACTAGAAAGTTTTCAGACACGCCATGTATTAATCTTGATAACCTTTGCCTTATTATCGTTTCTGTTCTTTCCCATCATAAATACAGATGAGATGACCAAACACTCTGGGACTGCTTGTATATGTGCTGAAATACTCCCCTAAAAGTAAAGCCCGTCCAAAGGTTCTTTACTGGTCCAATTTGTAATGGGTTTTTTCTTACTTCCCCGCACTTACAAGCTTCACTTTCTGCTTTAGAACTGCCCTGAGCCTTTTGTACAGTTTTACCAGTTTCAAGGCAGAAATTGTGAACTAATGACAAAACGCTTTAAAAAAAAAAACACCTCACATTTTGACCAAGGAAAAATAATGAGAAAAAAAAAAATGGACAACATCTAAAAGGATAAGAAGATCTTTTTCCCTCCTTACATAAAATTGACACACCTGTGGAAATTTTTTCAAACTATTTCAACAAAACAATTTTATTTTTTAAAACCAGAACCCCACGCCACAAATTTCCAAGAAATGAATGCTAAGCTAGAACTTAATGTAGTGTGTGAATGTTCAATGTACAAGCCAATATAGTATATTAAGTGACTTGAATGATTTTTTCCTAACTTGTTTGCAACTAATAGAGCATATTGAATGTTTTTATGTAAACTTTGTATTGTTGGGAAAACCTACCCAATCAGAGATTTATATTTTCATAAATGTCAAATTTAGTTAAATTTTGTTACAGAGTTGTTAAATTAGAAATCTATTGCAGTCTTCAAATAATATACAGTCTTGTGTATGCATTGTTTGTACTAATAAACTAAGGAAACAGACTTGTGTGTGCCCCTTTATTTTAGGGAAATTGAAGTGCAGGGGGACACAAGGCATTTGCAGCCCCCGTCAGCCTGTAGTTAAATCAATTTTAAGGGTTATATTTGTAAGGAAAAATTCCCATCTTTTTCCCACTTCAGTTAACGAAATCAAGCATTCAAAAATCAATTAAATCCACCCCAAAAAATCCATGCTTAGACGCTGCTTATGATGAGATTGCATGCTGCCAGCGTGCAAGTCAACAGACAGGAGGCCTTGTGTAACCTGCCCAGTGGAAAGCTCAGAAAAGAGGGGAGCGCCTGAAATCCCACTCCCCTTCAGGCCTTTGGAGCTACGGGAAGGGACAGTGGGATCAACACCTCCCAGGATGCCATCCTGAAGGTAAGCAGCTTCCACCTTCTTTCAAACACTGGGCATAACTCATACTTTTCAGTCTTGAACTCTTTGTGTACAACCTGAATAATGTTGGAAAGTTGGTTCCATCATTATCTTGGAAGAGAAATGGAGAAACCTTCTTCCTTTTTGGGAAGCACTACCAGAGCCCAGCCGGTCCCCGTTCAGCCGAGTGGCTTATCGATGGAGTACTCAGACTTCCTCCTCTTGGTTGCTGGTTCAATGAACTTTGTGATCTTCTGCAGAGCAGCTCTGCAGACAGAGACCTTGGAGTCCTGGTGGACAACAAGTTGCCCAGGAGCCAGCAATGTGCCCTTGTGGCCAAGAAGGGTGTGACCAGCAGGTGGAGGGAGGTCATCCTCCTCCTCTGCTCTGCCCTGCCCTGGGGAGGCCCCATCTGGAGCACTGGGTCCAGTTCTGGGCTCCCCCGTTCCAGAAGGACAGGGAGCTGCTGGAGAGGGGACAGCAGAGGGCTACAAAGATGATGAGGGGCCTGGAGCATCTCTCTGCTGAGGAAAGGCTGAGAGACCTGGTCAGCCTGGAGAAGAGCACACTGAAAGGGGATCTCATTGAAGCTGAGCAATATCTAAAGGGCGGGTGGCAAGAGGATGGGCTCGGGCTCTTCTCAGTGGTGCCCAGTGACAGGACAAGAGGGAATGGGCACAAACTGGAACAGAGGAAGTTCCATCTCAACATGAGGAGGAACTTGTTTGGTGTGAGGGTGGCAGAGCCCTGGCAGAGGCTGCCCAGAGAGGTGGTGGAGTCTCCTTCTCTGGAGACATTCCAAACCCCCCTGGACACGGTCCTGTGGGACCTGCTGTGGGTGACCCTGCTGTGGCAGGGGGTTGGAGGAGATGATCCCCAGAGGTCCCTTCCAACCCCACAGCATTCTGGGATTCTGCACAGCAGCACAGGACAGGACATCCCCAGCAAAGCGGAGGATCAGCCTACAAGTGAGAGCAGTCTTCCCTTCAGCTCAGGTCAAAGATGGCACTAATTTTAGGCCTTGTCTCGTTGGTCAAAGCAACAGGCTGACCTGTGAAAGCTGTATGTTATACAGTGATGCTGACAGCGATGCTGCGTATGAAGAAGGCATGGGTGTTCTTGTCCTGCTTTGAACCTTAGTTTTTCATGTTCTAACCAAGGGCAACACCGCTATTTTTCTAAATTTAAAAGAATGAGAAAGCTGAACGTGAACACGATCCTAATCCACTTAACGCCCTTCAGCTACGCGTTGGGTTCCTAATCTCATTGAAAGATGCTGTTTAAGTCCTGTCCCTCCTCATGGTTTGTCTGTGTCTTACTAGAAAAATGATCTCGCTCAGCTTTCCAGCTTTCTGAATCTCCTCACGCTGAGCCCAAACAGCAGACACAGGTTTCTGAATGGCATTAGGCTGCCTGATGCCCAAATATTTGCTACTGCAAGAGTGAGCACCCCATAGCCCCTCACAAATCTGTCCCCGAGCACGACTATACCATGGTACAGGGACAAAATCATTTCTCTAATAATGAACCAAGCGCTGTTCTATCTCTGCATTGGAATAGAGCAAATATTTTGTTTTAAGGAGCACTATTTGCATCCCCAGAACAAAGCTTCGATTTATTCTTTATCTTAAGTGCATCAATAAACAGGGCTCAGGTGGGGTCTGTATTTTCCGACACAGGACATTCTAGGAATAGGCTGGAGCTGCAAGAAAGCTTTAGCGGGGAATTAGCCGGAAATTCTTTGGCAGACAAAGGTAAGCTGGAGGTCAGCTAGAAAAAAAATATTTTTATCAGTCATTTCCTCTGCGCCGCAGCTGGGGAATGCAGGGCCCGTGACTTCACTGCGTACGGCCTGTGGCCATTCCACTTTTTTGCACGTTATTAGCAGATAACATCAAAATGCGAGTTAACATGTAGCCTGGAAAAGGCACTGGGGAATTTCAAGCAAAAAATCCATTGCTAAAATGATGGGGTGAGGGGGACAACTATTTCAGCTCCAGATCAGCTGAAAATCCTGAGATTTTGCCCTTTGTCAAAAACTTTGTGTGTGTGTCCGTGTGATACATCCTTTGGGTCGTTACCATTCGGCCGTTAGCAACAACCCGCATGGGTTTATTTTGTTGATTAAGAGTTTAAAAAAAAAACCTGTTTCATCATGAATATTAAGGCTGTAAAAGAACGGAACTCTGAAATGTAGTTTTCTTTCTTCTAATTATAAAACCCAAGACATCTCACCTTTTTAACACATTTTTCATGTAACCATAACATTAACTACACAAACATCCAGAGGCGGACTACAGCCTTTGGGTAGCTTTGCTTATCAAGGTTTTCTTCCTAACAATCTCTATCAAGCCTTTATGATACGAATATGACCTACTTCAAAGTTCTTGTGCCCCGCTGAAGGTGTTACTCGATATCTCTTCCCGGAACACCGTGTCGTTACAGGGAAAGTAATCACCTACATTTTTTCCCCATGGTTTCCAGCCTGGTCACTAAACACCACTCCTTGCGTTTTGTAGGTTGTCCCCTGACTCATACGACGTGATGTGGTGATCTCAGGGTGGGTCTAAATCACAGTCTCAATTCTCAGTTTCAACAGGGAGGTCAAAGGCGGAAGGAAGAGCCATCACGATCCTTCCCAAGAGTTTTATCATAGGCTTCTCCAGAAGGGGCAGTTTGCTCCACCATCCTTCTGTGAAAAAGGGACTTCCACTTGAAAATCAGTTAGAGACAGGACCACTGCTGGTTGCGAGGGGGGCTCAGAAGGAACATATGGGCTAATCTTCCTCTTGAAATGCTGCCAAAAGTAACTACGTCAACCATGAACTTCTCTAGTGGAGTCTTGAAGAGCTCCAAGGACAGAGGAGTTTCTCCAAATGTCCCACATGAACTTCCCAAGCTGCAATATATTGTCATTGGCTTTGTTGCACAGTCTGACACTGCCACAAAGGGCTTGGCTCCGTCACAGAATCGTAGAATGGTTTGGGTGGGAAGGGATCTGAGAGACCACCCAGTGCCACCCCCTGCCCTGGGCAGGGACACCTCCCACCAGACCAGGTTGCTCCAAGCCCCCTCCAACCTGGCCTTGAACCCCTCCAGGGATGGGGCAGCCACAGCTTCTCTGGGCAACCTGGGCCAGGCTCTCACCACCCTCACACCAAAGAACTTCTTCCCCACATCTCAGCTCCATCTCCCCTCTGTCAGTGTCAAACCCTTCCCCCTCCTCCTAGGGCTCCCCTCCCTCATCCAGAGTCCCTCCCCAGCTTTCCTGGAGCCCCTTGAGGGACTGGAAGGCCGCTATTAGCCCAGCTCATTAGCCCAACCACTGTGAGGCTAATGGCAAATGCCCCCAGCTGCAGAGCTGGCCCCCAGGGCTGGCTGGGGCTTGGCAGGGCTACGAGCCAGGCAAACAGCCCATGCTGAGCACTAGCCCCCCCACAGCATCAGGCTCCGAGCTGCAGCGGTAGCCCCCAGCAGTCCGCATCTCCCCCCTTCCTCTAACAAACCAGGGAGGTGTCGGCCTGACGATTCCTTTTTCTACTCACCAGAGCTTGCGGGAATTAAAAAAAAATAATTAAAAAAATAATTTAAAAAAAGGAAATATCTGCCAAAGAGCTTTGCAGAGCGTTGCCGTTCGCAGCTCCCAGGCTGTCAGTGATATTTAACCTTTAAGCTCTGCCATCGCCCTCTGCTTAAAATACACATCTCCAAAGCAGCTTTTATTAATTTATATTTTTTTTTCGGCATTTGATGCGCCGGGCCGGGGTGTGCAGTGCCCCAGGGGGGAGTCTCCGCTCCCTGCCACAGGCACCCGCTTGCCCTCAGCCCACTGCTGAGATGAGTTTGAGGGTCTCAACTTTAACGGCACGTAGAGAGGGGGAAGCACAACGGGGCAAACCCCTCCGGCTGCTGGAGCGGGATTTTCGGAGGACATTTTGCATGAGAAAGGCAAGAGGGACTCCAGCACCCCCTCCTACGGGGGGTGGAAGGTGAGGATGTAACCCCCCCGCCAGGCAGGGAGGCAACCCTAAATCCACCGTTATTAAGGGTGAGGACAACACATCTACACGTACAAGCAGCCGAACCTGATACAACCGCTTTCACGGGGCTTGTCACCCCAAATAAACAAACATTTCCAATGTATTATCCAGTAGGACCCCCGGGCTGTGACACAGGATGATGCAATGTTTAGTGCCAGTTTCTTTCCGGGAGGTTTTGTTGTTTGGTTTTGGTGTTTTTTTTTTTACAATTTCCAGGTACGTGGATATACATTTAAGATTAAAGCTGGGATACACCCCAACCCAGATCCTTGCAGGTATTGCTTAAGTTAAATCTCTCCTCCTAATTGGATTGGGGCAGCGGAACTTTTATAATATCACTTTTGGAAACACCGCACCCCAAACCAAAATAATTCCCGGAAAAGTCAGCGACTTTCACAGGTAAAACGGGACACGGTGCCTGCAAATACACCTTAGAGCAGAGTTTCACACACACACACACAAACACACACACACACACACACACAGAGAATCACCCCAAGCAGCGAGGATTAAATGGCATTGCCAGGCAAAACGTAACCCAGGGACTTTCTGCCAACTCCCTCCAGCGCCGGGGAGATTTAAATTTTAAGAATATGCAAATGACGGTGTTAATACACTGCCGGGCTCGGACTCTGTTGTGGTTATTGTAAGGGACTATCCTGGAGGAAAAGGGATTATTTGGCCCGTGTTCTTCCTCTTCTCCTTTTCCTAACCCCGGCCAGAAAACACTCAGCTCTCTCAGGTTTGTACCCAGCTTGCAGGTAAAGGGTTACAGATTCTAGGAAGTATTAAAGGCAAACTTTAAAGGATTTTATTTTCATCTACAGTCACATGACGCCTTAATACCCAATGACACTAACTACAGCGTCTCATTAAGAGGTCATGCAAACTCCCCAGCTAAACACGGCGTTCTCACATATTTAACATTCAAATGCGGGAGCCCAGCTAAGCCATGGGAGATCGCAAGCAGAAAAAAGCTCCGCTTCCCGAGCCGCACAAAAGCTACAGGTAGGAAAAGTTCTTCTGCCTTTAAACTTTGTAACGTCGCGCTTTCCAGGGCACATTTTGCACTCTCTGTCTTTTTTAGCTTTCAAAATAGATGAATAGTTTTACCCTGAAAATATCTGATCTGACTTGTTCCACCTGTTGTGGACTCACTATTGTTTTTACACTCAGAAACCCAAAACTCAGATATTGTTTCTGTACTCAGCAGAAACCCAAAAAAACCCCATTTTTTCAAGCTACATCTATTTCAAAAGTGATATTTTAAAAGATTTCACAGTTATTGAAATGGTTGCGTTACAGTATGTGGGGCAAAGGGGAGGTTAATATGTCTTTGATGTCTGAAAGGAAGGGATTTAGAACTCTTCTGACTTTACTTACACCATGAATTGCACATTGTTTCCTTCACTTCAGTCCAAGTGTATTTTAAGGGCTTCCTCACTGAACTTACACGATTGCCGATTTCCCCTCCTAGAATTTGGTGCATTTTAAAAAAAAATAAATTATATATATATATCTTACGAAAGCAAATGAAAGGCAGATGGGGAGTATTTCAGTGCTCCATAAAAGGAGAAAAAATTACAAAATAGAGAGTCAGAGGGAAGTCAGTTAAAACCCAGCCAATCGAGAATTTAAATTACATTAAAGCACATCCATTTTTACATGAAGTGATAAAGTTTCCCTTACAATTGTTGGCAATATTGCAGGAGTTCTTTTTTTTTTTTTTTTTTATTGCTGCTGAAGGATTTCTCCAGGGTACAGCATGAGCATTTCTATCACTAAGATCTTTTTCTCGTCACAATTTTTCTTTAAACTGTAATTGTTTTCAGACAGTGTTCTAAATACTCATCATTTTAATCCCTTTAGAGGAATTTAGTTGAGAGAGTACATTCTATAGAGCTCCAGAATCTATATTTATGAAAAGATCTCTAGTGCATGGTAAGATTTCCACCCCCTGGGGATTCTCACTGCAGAAAGGCAGCAAGTGGTGTTTACTGGTTTACTCCTACAATGGTTGGGGGGCGATGGCAAGCAATTAATTTTTTCCTTAGTTTATTTGATGAAGCCCGTGGCTTCTTCTTCTTCCCACATAACACTGGGGGATACTAAAAAGAAGCGGAGAATAATAATACCTACAGCAACTGGCTCCAGACAAGCTCTCAATTTCCTTTGCAAAAAAAAAAGGGGGGGTTGTCATTAAATTTGAAAAAATGTGAGGCCTAACAAGTTTATGAGCCCAAACAGTAGCGCTTCAAAAAACTAATATTGTCATTCACCCTCAGGATGCCCATCTCAAAATATAGCAGGTCTAACGTTGAGGAAGCCCAGGATCCTGGTATGGCCCGGTATGTTCGGTCTGACACATCAAAAAATCTTTTAATCAAATAAATTGTATTCCAAACCTCCCAGCAGAGCGGCCCACAACCGCGCTGGGGGGAACGCAGCAAGAAGCCACTACCCCTTAAAAGAACTGTTCCAAATTTACTGTAACTCACCTCAGAAGGTAAATTATTTACAGAAATCTATTTAGAAACTCTTGTAGATAAGGGGCTTATTTGCTCAGCTAAATCTTCGGGGAGCGAGGGGAACGCGCCGGCTCCCAGATAAACAGCCAACCCATTACACAGGTTGTCATTGAGGAGGAACGTTGAACGGGACACGGTAGGAACAGCCTCCCATGGCCTGTCTCTTCTAAGAAATGTTTGTACAAATCGGGTGTGTTGTGGTAAACCAGCACTTAGCAGCTCAGTAGTTCAATTTGGTTTACAGCCACAATTTTACACTTCTTACAGGAATTTGTACTGCTCTAATTATTACTTTTTTCCTTCTGATTAAACCAACCAACCTATTCTCTTGCTTTGCCACATCAATATAGAGTTGTTTCACGGGGCAGACACAGAAATCAAATACTTCCTGCTCGTGAACAAGGAAAGAGAGAGGTTCTTGGAAACTGAGATTACTGGAAACCTAAGAGAGATTTTTTTCACTTGGATTTTAAGGGAAGTCAAGCCAAGATAAAAATCAAAACAGTACCTCAGGTTTGGAATAGCCTTCCCTTTACCCCAAAACCAGAGCTAAAGGACAAGCACTGGGCAAAAGCCAATCCAGATCTTCCAAAAGGCTTGCAAATCTCAGCAAATTTGTACCAGCTTTAGGGCTAACACTGAAAATCATCAACCTGATGATTTTTGCTTGAAGTAGGTGGGAAGACAGAGCAAAACCTGCAAGTGAAGGGAGTTTTGGCTTTCCTTGAAAAGCCCAGTTGAAAGTGGTCGCGAAGGTAAACATTTGTGAGTGCTGAAGCCCTTCTCCAACCACGCCGCTGCTTGTATCTGATCTCAAGGAAACAAACTTATTTAAAGCAAGTGTTTGCTCTCGGGCTTTACTGAATGAAAGCGAAGGAAAGCCTTCCTTCACGTCTTTCAGGAAGGGACAGTCTCGTGCTATGTTTGCACAGTATCTAGTTAAACACGGCCTTAGCATTGTCTACGTCTTCCACTGATACCGTTTCACAAAAGGCTTGGCGGGGGGAGGACACGACCCAACACACGAAACGTGATGAAATGGAGTCAGGCAATAAATGCTTGTTTGGAACTTGTAATTCCTTCCTTCAGACCCCGTTCATCTGAGAATTATCCATGGGCACCTCTCGGTAGAGCGAGACTGTGATTTCCACCCAACAAAGTTGTGGTGGAGAGGGCCCAGGCCAAATCCCCACCGCTCCTTAACAAGGACCACCTCATGTGCTAGAGAAATAACATCAAAACTAGAAAATGAACATCAAAACGTCAGGTCCAAGCAATGATACACTGAAATTGGGGATATTTGCTGAGCTACACAAGAGTGCTGGCGAGCAGGAGGTATTTGCTGAGGACAATAGGTATGAAACACGATGTCATTGTACTTATTGCAAGTTTGCTATCCAAACAGACAAAATACATGAGTTTCGGCAGAAAGGTCAAAAGGGATTATTGGGAAGGGGGAGGAAAAAAAAGGCAGCAATTTTCCTGTGAGCTCTCCTCTGAGTCACTTTCACTTAGACATATGGAGGAACTTTAAAAATTTATTAAGAGCTGAGTACATTGTTTGGAAACTAAACATTTAATCACTTACAGCAGGAATCAGGAGGAAAAAAAGCCCAAAGTTTTCTTTTTTGTCTGACATTTTTCTGTCTGCAGTTTTTATATGAGTTTATTTAACTTCCGTTTGTTTTTTTTTTACTTTAACCACAGATGTTTGCTGCAAAGCTGCAGATGCTTTCTGGTTAGAAAAATATTTCTGGTTGAATATTCTATTATTAATTCACAGGAGTTACTTTTCCACTTGGGCTAGCGAGGAGCACACCATCTCCTTGGGGTATACACTTTTTGGGTGTTATCAGCTGGGCCTTGCTCAGCTTTGCATCATTTCCCAACTATTTAATAGAGTCGTGTATTTCTATTAAAGAGCAATTAATTGTCTGATTTTATGTAAACGCGGTCCAATGCCTTGTTATAGCAAGCAATTTGCTTTTCGGAAAGAGCTGAGGGTTGAGGACAAGAGGGTCCCATGTAAAGAACAACCCCCCCAGTGACTGAAAACCCTTCCAACCTGAAGTCCACCCTGGGAACTTCTTATACTGGTTCCAGAGGGAAAAGTATCAAATCCTCACACTGTCAACAGAGGCCACAAAAAAAAAAGGAGTATTCGGTCTCTTCTCCCAAGGAACAGGCGATGGGACAAGAGGAAAAAGCCTCAAGTTGCACCAGGAGAGGTTTAGGACAGATAGCAGGGAAAATTTCTTCACCTAAAGGGTTGTCAAGCCTTGGACCAGGCTGCCCAGGGCAGTGGTGGAGTCCCCATCCCTGGAGGGATTTAAAAGCCGGGCAGACGTGGTGCTGAGGGACATGGGTCAGTGATGGGTTTGTCAGTGTTGGGCTGATGGTTGGACTCCATGATCTGAAAGGTCCCTTCCAACCTTGGCAATTCTATGATTCTATGATGGGTGGCGGTGCCATCCAGGACCACAGCACGGCAGCTGCCCAGGTTTGCCCATGCTGGGCAGAAGCTCTCTAGAGCATGTAAAACCAGATTATTTCACTTCTGGTCCATCTCCCGTGCTCAGGACAGGCAGAGCTGGGTGTTCAGGTGCTTTGCCCAGGCAGGTTGCCATTAATGTCCTCTTAAAATACACTCTGATTGCAGAGTCTCCGGCAGGAGAGGCAGGGAGTGTCCCGAAGGAGCCATACAGAGCCACATTCCCACAGTCCCGAGGACCCGTCAGGCTGTGGGTCTGTTCCTCCTCCCCACTGTAGTTATGGCAATGACTGTATTTATCGACTGGGCTGCGTTACACTCACTTCCCCCTTCATCCCACTTTGCGACACAGTTTTATCAGCAGTAGCTTTGGGAGGGCCCAGCTTTCTCCACCTTATTAAACACCTCAGACGCAGAAAGCACCGCCTCTGCCCTGACACAGCCACCCAACAATTTCCTCCTCTCCCTTCTGGGTTGCACATTCCCTCCTACAGCCCCACGGGGCAGAGCAGGGGCACTCCCAAGGCATGCCAGGCAAGGGCAGTCCCCAGCTCCGGGACTGCAGCCGGCCTCTGGGCTACCTTGCCTGCTGCTCCTCTTGCCCACCGAGCAAATCCACCCCACTCCAGGTTACAGGCAGCTTCTTTCCCTACAAAAAAAGTGTTCTCTACTAATTTCCATGGAGCTATTCTTAGGATCATAGAATGGTTTGGGTGGGAAGTGACCTTAAAGCCCACCCAGTACCACCCCCTGCCCTGGGCAGGGACACCTCCCACCAGCCCAGGTTGCTCCAAGCCCCCTCCAACCTGGCCTTGAACCCCTCCAGGGATGGGGCAGCCACAGCTTCTCTGGGCAACCTGGGCCAGGCTCTCACCACCCTCACACCAAAGAACTTNAGCAGAGGAGCTCGAGCCCTCCCGGTATCTCCATGGCCTCCTCTGGACC
>VXAK01019614.1:35608-55443 GCA_013399435.1 Arenaria interpres | reverse complement strand
CCTCCCAGCAGAGGGGCTCCAGCCCTCCCAGAATCTCCGGGGCCTCCTCTGGCCCCGCTCCAACAGCTCCATGTCCTCCTGCTGTTGGGGACTCCAAAGTTGGACACAGTACTCCAGATGGGGTCTCCCTGGAGCAGAGCAGAGGGGTGCGTATATGGTGGGGAGGGCTGGATCCAACTGTAGGTGACGTCTTTAGCTTTCCAGACACCCCTTTGTCTTCTGAAAAACTGGGCAAATGAAATTAAACCTGCTTTCTGCACTACCCAAATAGTCCAACTTTGACTGTCACGTGCTCCTGAAAAGATTTTTTTAAATCCAAATTCAGCAGAGAAGGGAGCGACAGGGATACGGGAAGAATATGCCTCAGTGAAGAAGAAAGGCAGCAGGGTGCGGTTTGGTTTCTATCCAGCCCAATCAATCTGGCTGCCAGCTTCCTAATAATTAGAGCAGCAATCAATGAAGGCAAGTAGTAGCGTTGAAATACTAGGAAAGGATTCTTCATAAAACCTGAAACTTGCCTTGGAAATCTCGTTTGAGGGTTCGCTTGTCCGTTCATTGAGCTGTACTTTCAGGCTGAACAAAACTTGTCTTTCTAGGTAAGAACAATTTGTACCGCCCTGAAAACTATTCCCTCTCGCACCGGGATGATCATGGAGCGCTAGAGGAATTGAGAAAAATGTTTTAGATCTTCTGTAAACTCCCTTTTTTAAAATTTATTTTTTTTTTTCCCTGCAGAATAGGCCCCAGGAAGGATGAACCAATACTAGATTTCTTGACTCGAGGAAGTAAAAGGTTATGATGTGCTAAGATACCTGCATCCGTCGTCGTGCCAGGTGGATGCTGGAATAAAACCCATTGGTGTCTCTGTGTCAAAGGGCATCGTTTGGGAGCGCACAACTCAAAGCATCACCTCTACTGCTGTGGAAAAAGTCTAATTTTTTAATTTGCTTCATTGGGGTTGCAGAGAGGAGATGTTTCCTGCCGCGGGTAGGAAAAATGTATCAAAAAGCATGGAAGAATGAGAGAATTGACAGCCTGTAATAAGACCCTGTTGTGTAAATAATGATAGGGCAGATCCATTTTGATTTGGTAAATGTGCTTTTCCTGGCAGCAAAGCATCCCAAACCCCACGCCACGGACATTACCCTGTCAGACGAGATACCTAGTGCTCCATCACTCCTACAGTACGGAGGTTGGGTTGGTTTGTGTGGTTCTTTTTTTTTTTTTCTTTTTTTTTTTTTTCCCAAGTTATGTATTAAACAGCCAAGAGTCTTAAATGAAATGTCACATCCAATTTGGCAGCCGAGAGGTGAAGTCTGCAGCCCTTGGCCAGCCCTGACGGCTCCCCGCTCGGTGTCGGTTCATCCTTCCGACTCACCGCCGTCTGCACCGAGCGATGTGGGGAGAGGGATTATATTCAGATGCTTCTCTTTGGGGTAGAACGTGCTCCAGAAGACCCTCCAGCCTTCGAAAGGGTGGTTGGAGCCGGGATCATGAGGGTGTTGGGGTCCCCAGCTCCTCTATGGGAGAGCAGCGGTGGGAGATGCTTGTAGAAAGAGGCAGCGTGTGTGCTGTCTCCCCCCTGGGGCTCAGGAGTTAGCGTTTTCCTGTGCTGGAGGCTTTATTCTCATCTTTGCTTAATAGCTTCTGATGGTTTTGTCTTACAAGAATTTGTCCAGTTGCTCTCTGGGTTTCATAGCTGTTAGCCTCTGCTGACACAGCCTCCTACGGCACTGTGCTCCAACAGAAGGAATATTCCCTGGGAAAGTAACTGCTGCTTCTGTGTAATTTCTGACTCATAACGTTGTTTCAGGCCCTCAGGTTCCTGTTTTGTGACAAATTTTTCCTTATTCACGTTGCCCAGGCCATTTACAAACCTCTCCTGTCTGTCTCCTGTATGATTGAGGAATCTTAGATTCTGTCTTCATATTACAGAATCACATGGGGTTGGAAGGGACCTCTGGAGATCATCTAGTCCAAGCCCCTGCCAAAGCAGGTCCACCCAGAGCAGGTTGCACAGGAACGTGTCCAGGTGGGGTTTGAATGTCTCCAGAGAAGGAGACCTCCCCGGGCAGCCTCTTCCAGGGCTCTGCCACCCTAACAGGAAAGAAGTTCCTCCTCATGTTTAGGTGGAACTTCTTCTATTCAAGTTTGTGCCCATTTCCTCTTGTCCTGTCCCTGGGCACCACTGAAAAAAGACCAGCCCCGTCCTCCTGACACCCTCCCTTTAAGTATTTATAAGCGTTGATCAGATCCCCCCTCAGCCTTCTCTTCTCCAGACTCAAAAGACCCAAGTCCCTCAGCCTCTCCTCGGAAGGGAGATGCTCCAGGCCCCTCATCATCTTTGTAGCCCTCTGCTGTCCCCTCTCCAGCAGTTCCCTGTCCTTCTGGAACTGGGGAGCCCAGAACTGGACCCAGTGCTCCAGATGGGGCCTCCCCAGGGCAGAGCAGAGGGGCAGGATGACCTCTCTCCACCTGGTGGTCACCCTCTTCCTGATGCCCCCCAGGATGCCATTGGCTTTCTTGGCCACAAGGGCCCATTGCTGGCTCATGGGCATCCTATTGTCCACCAGGACTCCCAGGTCTTTCTCCTCAGAGCTGCTCTCCAGCAGGTCACCCCCAACCTGTGCTGGTGCAGGGGGTTATTCCTCCCCAGGTGCAGCACCCTACACTTGCCTTTGTTGGAGATACAGAAGCTGCTCCATGCTTTTAATCATTCTTTCTGCCCTTCTCCATTTAATTTCAGATGCTTCAGCTTGGCTTTTGAGATCAGAACTATACCCAATATTTCAACACCCATGCAGCCGTGGGTTCAGACAGTGAGATGATGGTAGTTTTTTTGTGGTGTTTATTTTGTAGTAGTTTGTCCTCTTGATGGTTGTAGAGCATCAGGTCGTGTTGCTGTGAACCCAAGCTGTGCATTCTCGAAGCACTGTGTGCATCTCCCGTTCCTTGGGTTTCTCCTCTGCTTGCCAAGGTGTGCCGAGGGTTCAGTGGAGGGGAAAGGCAGCGCTTGTAAAGCACACCTGCCCCCGTAACTCTTCTGGACTTCAGTTATTTTTATATACTAAATTCTCCATTATAGAAAGCATATTGTCCAGTCGTTGGAAACGTTGCTGGGTTTCTCGCAGCGTAACTCATCTCTGGCCATTAAATACATACCTCTCCAGGCTCCCTAGGAGCAGAGAAATTGAGGGTTATACAGGCATGAAGGCTGAGTTCTCCATGTGTGGAGATGAATGAATGGATGACTGTAGAGATCTGCAGTTGGGAATGAAGCAAGCCTCACCCTTGACCAGTGCCTCCTCAAAGAGGGGACTTTCTCTTTCCAGAGCAAACGCGATTCTGCTGTGTTGGCTGGCTTTGGATTTAAGGAGTCCATCCAGCACCTATGCATCTGTGTCCTTGTGTTGTTGTTTGGTAGCCTTTTAAAAGCAGGTCTATCTGCTGGTGGCCTTGCTGCAACCTGTGCAGTGAGGAGATGAGGAGGGATGCTCACCAGGATATGGCCAGGTTGCTGCACTCATCAGCTGGGGCTGGCTCTGAGACTTTAAGCACCATTTCAAAGAAATGCCCTTTCTAGTGAGTCAGAGTGGCCATCACCTTCTCCAAAGCATCTCTGGTGTTTGGTGTTTGCATCTCACCTGGGAAACGCTCACCCGCAACAGGAAGAGTGGGCTTCCTACTGAAGCTGGAGCTCAGTTGACTGCCAGGAGTTACTTGGTTGGGAAAAATGAAGGTTTGAAAGCTCTGGAAATGAGGGAGCCATTGGTGGAAGCCTGTTCTGGAGGGTAGAATGCTGGCAGGTACTCCAGAAGGCTCCAGTCATTAATGAGTTGATGTGCATGGCCAGGGGCCAGCTCAGTCTGAAGTGGAAACCGAAGATGGTCCTCGCTCTGGAGGTCATTGAATAGCTTGGGAATGCTCAGTGTAGACTTGCTCACTCAGGTGGCAGGACCAGGCTGAAGAAATGGGCTTGCTGGTCTGTAATGGGAAGGTTGGTGTAGACCATGCTCATTTTGACATGTCTTCACAAATCCGTGGCAGGTGAGGGCACTGCTGCTACAACGCAGTGAAGTTCCCATCTGTGTCCCATCCTGCTGTGGGCTGTCACTTCGCTTGTTCCTCTGAACCTCCCTTTTCTGCCCACGTGCCCCTGGGCATCTTTGCTTGTCAGCAGCAGGGGATCAGGAGAGACAGAACTCTGGTGGTGTGCCTGCAGGAGACCCGGGGTAAGCTGTGACTGAGGTGGGACTCCTTAGAGTCACCTGAACTCCCTGTGACATGGGGGAGATGGCAACCCAAAGGCCACCTGGGTACATCTACAAAAATCTCACTGTAAATATGATCACCCTGGGGGTAAATCTCTACAAACACCCCCAGGAATAAGGTACTTAAGGTGGTGTCCAGGACATCCTCATGCTGCACACATGCAGCTACCGGGATGTGATAAACGTGCTGATTCATGGAACTGCTATAACATTTCCTTCTGTTCTTCATGCTTTGCTCTGTTCCTTCTACTTCTGTCATCAAGTGAGATGAGCAAAGACTTCCCTTTGCTTTGTTCCAGGTGAAGACGTTCACACAAGCCTTTATGGAGCAGCTGTAGATGTTAACATCAGGCTCGACAGGAACTCTCTGACAGTTGAGAAGACTTACCTCACGCTGTCAAACCACAGGTCCGTGGTCATCCACAACCGGAGCGAAATCATAGCCCACTTCCAGTGGAAGGCTTTTGTTACCCAGGAAGAGGAGGATCAGCAGAAGCTGAGGTTCGTTGGAAAGACTCATTTCAGTAAGATACAGCGCCCAAGGATAAAACTAACCTATGGCCTCAGAGGGGTGTTGGTCCTTTTTGAACGGTTTAGGAGAAGTAAACCCTCCTCAGCATTAGGGTGGGTGTCCCTGAGCTTCAGGGTAATGGTGCTCAGCGCTTCCAAACCCAGTTCTACCCAAACTCCAGCTGAGGACGATGTTTTGGGCAGGAAAGGTTGATTGCAATTACTGGATAGCAAATATGTGTTTTGTGGGACCACAAGTCACTGAAGTCCAGAGCTGGACCCTGGGCTACAGGGGGTCCANTTACTGGATAGCAAATATGTGTTTTGTGGGACCACAAGTCACTGAAGTCCAGAGATCCCTGGGCTACAGGGGGTCCGTGAGGCTGAGGAAAGTGTTAGGACTCATTATCTGGGACTTAATGTCACTGCAGGTAACATAGCTATTATGATAGAGTTCCTTCCACTCCAGCTTGGATAAGATGCAGGCTTCTTTTGCAGTGATGCGCAGGGTAGAGGGCTTTATTGGCCCAGAAACTTGAGGCCGTCCTGGCGTAGGATGTTGAACTGCCTCGGACTGCCCCAGTTTCCAGCACAACGAGGTATTTCTGCCCTTTCTTAGTGGCTGGGGAGAGTTTAGAGGTGGAGGTTTCTGCAGGGAAGGTAGGGCAGCACAGGACCTGGAAGTGCGTTCGGGCTTCACCAACCTGTGTCTTCGTGGTGGCGAGAGATGGGGCAGGATCTTCCGAGGGTGTCTTTGGTGAAGCTTTGAAATTCCCGTTTCAGGCAGCAGAGAAACACTTACAGCTCGGGGCTGGGAAATTGGAAATGACACTTGATCTTGGGTGATTTAGAGGATCCTTGTGTGACTTGGCTGGATGTAGGTGTATACGAGTTAGTCTGAACCCATGGCTGATCAGGAAGCTGCCTTAAACAGGAGCACTTTTTAAGGGCTTCTGAGCAAATAAAGTTCAACTTAATTAGGTCAGAAATGCCTTGAAGGCCAAAGCTAGTTTTCCACTGTTCTGTATTTTTAATTACACACTGTGTGACTTTTGTGCAAGCTCAGTGTGTTAAAATCTCATGACCTTCTCCTGGTACTTCCCTGGACCATTCCTTCACCACCTCTTCCCACCTGCCTGTCTCAGACTGGCCCCTGAGTGATCCTCCTTCCCATCAGAAGCAACCAGGTTTCTCCACAGTAGAGTTCAACCTATTTTTTTATCCTAATTACATTTGATCTCATGCCAGTTTAGACACTGACCAGGACGTTTTGTTCTTCCTTGCTTGGAAATCTTAGGGATGATCCTAACTCCAAGGCCGCTGTCCTGCCGTTGGAGAAGCTTTGGAGGTCTCAGAGCAAGGAGGACTTCCATGGGGGGAGGCAGTGCAGGATCTAAAAAGATCCAGATCATTAGAAGATCTATCTAGGGGTTTGTTCTCTCTCTACAACGTAATGGTGGAATTATTGTCCATTGATGGAGGTTGAGTTGAGGGTTGCTCATCTCGGTGGTTGGAAGCACCCCCTGATGCTCAACACTGCAGGTCAGCTGTGGAGAAACGTTTCCTATCGCGCTCCATGGGGAACTAAGCCAAAGCAAGTATTTTTGGCGCTGGTGACAGCATTTGCCCGAGGCTCTGTTTATGTGCAGCCAGTAATGTCCAAGACTGGATTTCCTTTCTAATTGTATTTGAATTTAGCTGGGTGATGATCGCTCTCCTGTTTATACTACACTGCCTCCATTTGCTGCATATGGAGCCTTCCACTCATCCCCCCCCTGCCCCGAGTTGTCACCTGCTGGTTCTTCATGGCCAGGGGACTGGAGCGTGAAGGGGGGACAGCAGTATGCCAGCTCAGAATCAACTGCTCCATGGCAGCGCGCCCTTCTCATCTCGTGGTTGTGAGCTTTAAACACCAGAATGATTTCTGTTACAGCCACCGAGTAAGGGAGAGATTAACTGTGTCAAAGCTCTGCAGAGGGAGGCCCAAAAGGAGAAAGAAAAGGTGGTTCAAGGCTATAATTAAAGGTTTGGATTCGGAGGTGTTGGTCCTGCCTTCTTTATTTGGGGGATGCCAGGGAAAGAGCCTTCCTTTCTCAGGGCCTCTGTTCTCATGAATGTGAAACCCTTAATTTCACTGAGGTGATGCGATGCCTGAATTCATTAGTTTGATTTTTGAAGTGCTCTGGAATCCTCCGGTGGAAGGCAGTGTAGGGAACAGAGAGCAGGAATTGCTTGCTTAACCCTGCGGGTCCAAAAGGGAAGAAAATAGAGAGATGCTGGTAACGTGCAGCCGAAACCCAGCTGCTTCACCTCCTCCCAGCGCAGCACTGCCTTGGGTGCTCCTCGGTCTTTATCTGCCTCCAACAAGCAGATCCGTGGTAAGAAAAGCCAGTTGAGGTGGTTGTTGGATTCTCCATCAGTCATAGCTTTGAGCCAGGTCATTCTCTCCGGGGCTGTTAGCTCTTAAAAAACCTGAGGAGAAGGATATGGGGGTGTCGGTGGAGGAGAAGCTCCACACGCCCCAGCAACCTGCGCTGGCAGCCCAGAAACCCCCCGCACCCTGGGCTGCATCCCCAGCCCCGTGGCCAGCAGGGCCAGGGATGGGGGGGATTCTGCCCCTCTGCTCCGCTCTGGGGAGACACCCCCCGCCCAGTGCTGCCTCCAGCAGAAGAAGGACACCAACAGCAGAAGGACATGGAGCTGTTGGAGCGGTACCAGAGGAGGCCACGGAGATGCTGGGAGGGCTGGAGACCCTCTGCTGGGAGGGGGGGCTGAGAGAGTTGGGGGGTTCAGCCTGGAGAAGAGAAGGCTCCGGGGAGACCTTGGAGCCCCTTCCAGTCCCTCAAGGGGCTCCAGGAAAGCTGGGGAGGGACTCTGGATCAGGGAGGGGAGCCACAGGAGGAGGAGGAAGGGTTTGACACTGGAAGAGGGGAGATGGAGCTGAGATGTGGGGAAGAACTTGTTTGGTGTGAGGGTGGTGAGAGCCTGGCCCAGGTTGCCCAGAGAAGCTGTGGCTGCCCCATCCCTGGAGGGGTTCAAGGCCAGGTTGGAGGGGGCTTGGAGCCACCTGGTCTGGTGGGAGGTGTCCCTGCCCAGGGCAGGGGGTGGCACTGGGTGGGCTTTAAGGTCCTTTCCAACCCAAACCGTTCCATGACTCTAAGCTTATAAACGTGGGTTAAACCCACCAGCTGTGCCAACGTACAACAAGTGATGTTCTGACCCATTTGGTCCCCGTGGCTCGGGGTCAGTCCCATGCTGAGCTGCTGCTGTTCCTCCCCGTGTGCGTTGCTGCCCCTGCGCTTACACGACAGTCTCTGCAAATATGTTGGTTATTGAATTATCTGCTCGGTTTGTCTCTCCCCGTGGCTGCAGGCTGTGTCGCAGGCTGCAGAGGCAGGAAGAGGACCAGACGGATTATTTTCTCCAGGAGTGCACGGTGGATCCCAGTCTCCGAGAACGCCTTTCCCTTCTCTCCCGCACCTTCCAGAACCAGAGGGCAAAGGTGCAAGGAGACTCCATGCTTTTCTCCGATGACATCTTCACCATTGAGCCGGTGGTAAGCGATAGCTGAGAATCTCCCTTCCTTCTCCTCCTCGAATGAGGTCACTTGGCAGATCCCCGCATCAGCTGGTTTGATGCGCAAAGAGGGAAAACATCAGGTTTCAGGGAGAGCTGGTTGCAAAAAGCATTTCAGAACTGTGAACTCCTGACAGGCAGCAAGAGCTTTAGCTGAGCTACTGCAAGGGCTATAAATTAAGGGCTCTTAATACATGTCCTTAGTGTTCAGAGGTATTGATTATTATATATAAGGACACACCTTAAATACTTATATACTGTATGGGGATTAGCAAAGGCTATTAGAGCACTGTCGCTTCATGTATTGACCTGAAGAATGAAATGGTTCTCTGTGGAAAGGAGGCCAAATTCAAATTAATCATCGAAATGCCAATCCCTTACATAATTGCGACTTGCACCACGTCTGAATCTCCCTTCCAGTGTCGTCTGTGAGCCTGGAGACAAGGCTGGCAGGTTGAAGCACACCTCTTGATTTCTGTTGCACATAGGTACTGAAAAATCTTTTGCTTGTCTGTTTACACAAGCAACATCTCCTGTCCATCAATCAGCCAAAGCCCTGATTCTGAGCACTTGCCTGGGCTGAGATGAAGAGTGCCCATTGTTCAACCAGCACAAAATCCCCTCTCATCTTTGGAGCAAACCCCAGAGCGAGCCCAACCTCTCTTTTTCTTATTAAAACTAGGTGAGACCGATTTCTTTCGAGGAAAGGTGATGGTCTTCTGGTTACTCCTATAGCCCATACGAGGCTGAGAGCCACCAGTGGCAGAACTGCTGTGATTTCACACCGCTGTGGCTGACGGCAGCGTGGTGTGACAGAGCAGGAGGAATATTGCAGAGAGGGGGAGCTGAGTGTTAAGAGCATCCTGTGGAGCATCAGAGCTGGTTTGGGAGTGTCCCCCTAGGGCTCCTGCTTCACTACAGTTGGACTACATCTCTTAACCCCGCTCTTGAGCTCCTCAGTAGCATTAAGGTGAGGTCCAGCGATCTGGCTGCCCACAGTACTGAGTCCTGCTACCCCGTGGCATCGTTTATGGACATAAAGTGTAGCCTGGCCTTGAGTCTTGAGCTGAAACCTTTCCTAAATGGCTATTTTAATGTTACGTGGTTTGTTCTAAGACTTGAATATGTGGGCTATGACATGAGTCTCTCTCCTTCTGTTTTGTCCAGCATTATCAATCTTTTGATTTCCATTTATTCCATTATTTATGGAACAATCAGTTTCACATTCAGAGTTTTGCTCATGTCTGCCTTCTCCCCCGACGTATGGGTGTCTTTACATCAAACGATAGTGCTTCCTCCTCTTTAGCAAATGAAGAATGTAAAAATCCACTGAATTCCATCACTACCTCTCTGGTGATGGAATCACCCCACAACCTTTAGCTTGGACAGACACCCTTCTTGCCATCTAAATCTGCTGAAAGGCCCCCCCAGAGCTGGGACCTTGCTGCCTCACAGACCTTCTGGCCAAAAGCGGCTGCTCTTTTCTTCCTCCCTATCACCCGTGATGTCTGGGAGCACCCTATAGAAATAATCAAACCCTTGTAAGTAGTGCCAGGAGGAAATAATTGCCTCCAGAGGTTAGGAAGCCGGTGGAGGGGTACAAGCCTTGGAAACGTTTTCTGGGCAGGGTGGCTTTGCAGGCTTCACGCAGAAGCTTTGCCAAGTGGACCATTAGCTGCTGGTGTTCTCAGATGTTGCCGTCTGTAGCAGCTGCAGCAGGTCGCTTCAGCCTGTACAGGGTTAACTCGCTGATGAAAATAATAACAAGAGAGAGGAAGGCAGTGATTTTGGAATTACCATGTGACCATGAACGTTCTGAGCAGCCATCCAAGCCTGTGGGAAACAAGCTGTTACACAACTCTGACTTTCCGAGCGCATCTCAAATTTGGTTTAATTTATTTTTGCAAATACACACGATACGTCAGCAGAAGCAGCCGTGCTAGAAGCACAGGTGGCTACCAAAGGACAGAGTCCTTGCTTTCTGCTGCATCCTCCCCGCCCCGGATCAGCTGGAAGTCACATTGCAGACACGTGGGAGCTGACTCCTTGGAAATGGAAACCAGAGGGAAGGAGGGACGAGGTTTTGTTACCATTGCGCTGACCTTCACAAGTCATCACTCTCCTGTCATTGCCTGGTAGCAACACCTCTGTGTTACGCGTTAAATTCTGAGCTGGTGGAGGTGGTCTTCGAGATGTTCATTCAGGTGGTGGAACTGCTGCTGCTGTTGACCCAGAGGCTGGGCCAGGAGGTGACAGCGGGGTTTTTTGTTCCCACAAATCTCCAGCTCGGCTGGGGAACCAAGCTGGTTTCCATCCAAATGAGAGGTTGCTACTGAGTGCTTCAGTTTCTGGCAGCAGGCACCATCTCCAGTGGGAGCCGTGGTCCGTCCCGCAGCTCTCCATGGGTTTGGTTATTTCTGGAAAGAGGCAGATGTTAGCTTTGGCACTGCCTTTCCCCAAAGTGCCCTCAACTAGAAGGATGCGCTCTGGGTGTCATTTCAGTACTTCTATTGCCAGCTCCATCTGCGGTTTTCCATCCACTTTGAGCAGTGATTTTTCTTTCCCCGGATTGCCTTCCCCCTCTGCTGAACCAAGTAGGGGATTTGGCCAACAGTTGGTGGTGCCCAGCTTCTCAAGACGGGCTTTTTCTCATTCAGGCTGGTGGAGATCCAGCAGATTCTCATTATTTGGGGGCTGAGGGAGGGCGAAACGACATCTGCAAGTATTTACGGTTGGGCTCGCGTGGTGTAGTTTCGAGACACGCTGTGCTCTCCCCTCCCGTCTCACGTTGCTTTACGCCGCGGCGAAGCTGGGGTGGCACAGCTGGAGTTTGTGCTGCGTCCTCATCCATCCACCCTCTGTGTTTCCTGCCACCTGCCAGTCGCAGCCTGTCTGAGGCTGACGTTAAGCCAGAAGCGTCGCGATACCGTGTTCACAGCCCTCTGTATGTTTTATTTCTGTCCTGGTTAGCATCCACTGTAGTTTCCCATGCTCTGACTCAACTGCCATCCCACAGAGGACACGCCAGCCCAGACCGCTGGCTTCTGAGGTGTCCCCAGGCTCGTACACACGGAGCAGTAGCCGGCAAGGGTGGGTAATGAAGCGTATCCTTTTAACCAGCAGCTCTTTTTTTCCCTGCGGGGCAGCAGGAATGCGAGGAGCCTCTTCAACAGCCCATTTTAATTTCCCAGGAGAAATAACTCACAATATTTTTCTGCTTTTATAGCCTGGTGTACAGCAGTAGTGAAGGGAGAAATGACAAAAATTTCCCAGAATAGTTATGTCTTTAAAGAATTTGTTCTAGCTATGGAGTAGTAGAATAAAGCGTAACTGATTATTTCTTCTTGCCCTCCACCTTTGGAGTCAAATGGCCTGGCTTGTGGCTTCGCTGACGATAGAGGGATGCTATCCCTGGATGTACTGCCACCAATTTCCCTGCTGGATCCTGCAGAAGGGTGGTTTCATATCAGGAGCTCAGGAGACCGAGTCTCTTAACTGCTGGTGCAGGTTTTCTCGGGAGTGAGGATGATGGTGCAGGGCTCGGGTGATAACGCTGCGGTAGGATTGTTCCGGAGAGCTGTGCTGATGCATGGGAAGGGATGGGTTTTATCGCTGGTCGCTCAGATTGTTTCCTCTGGTGCCCTGGAGGAACCTCATCTGACTCTGCCTTGGGATCCAGCAGCTCCTCGATGTGTGGAGATCCCTCCCTTGTCCCTTGGTGCATCACTGAGCTGGTTCTTGGAGCGTGGCAAGAAATCATCCCCGGCAAGGCGGTGGGGGGGGGTTGTGTGCTGCACCCTCATCTCTTTGGGTTGTAGAAGAAGAAATGACATCGGCCCAAAGCTCTCGGCTCCCTCCCGCACTGGGAGTGTACAGGGAGAGCCCCACGATCGCTGTGGTCTTGGTGGTATCAGTATCAAGCACATGGTCCCACCAGGAGCTCAGCCCGCTCTGAGTGATGCCTGTGGGGACTCCCTCCCACCCCCTCGCTGTTTGGAGACGTTGCAGAGTTCTCCCAGGCTTTCCCTGAAGCTGTATTTCTAATTTTTTTATTATTTTTTTTTTATGGTGCAGTGGAATTTCACCATTTTGAGGTTGACTTTGGCCTTTCTTGGGCCAGGTTCAAGTTCCAGAGTCAGATAAATGCCCTGCCAGCACAGACACGGCACGGGTTCCCCTTCGGACAGCAATGGTGATACAGGAATGGGAGGAGGCTGGGATAACCAGGGCTTTGTGTCAGGAGCAATGTCTCGTATCCCACGTGGAGGCCAGCAGGGCCTTTCTCTTGCCTTCTGTGCCCACTTGACCCCAGAGGGGAGCCTTGGACAGTGCGTCTGGGCTGGGCTAGGCAGCTGTGACAGGGCCATGCCTTTATTTACAAGCTGGTTTCCAAGGATCTTCTGCAAAGATGAAGGCAGGCATGGTTTTGTCCCCAGGAGCTGATGTGTGATGTCCTGCTGGGTGCAAGCCCTGGCACCCAGGCTGCTGGCTCTGTCAGGGTCCAGATGACTGGTGCCCATGACAGATGTCTATGGGCTGCTGGGAGCAGGAGTTGGTTGAGGACAGGTCCCACGGTGGAGAGAGAGAAAGGACATTGAAGTGGACTTGATATTGCACAAGGCAGTTTTGTGGCAAGAGGCAGTGTCCCCTGAGAATGAGATAAGTGTGGACATGAGAGGTGCTGGAGCCCCTCTGCTGGGAGGGGGGGCTGAGAGAGTTGGGGGGGTTCAGCTTGGAGAAGAGAAGGCTCTGGGGAGACCTTGGAGCCCCTTCCAGTCCCTCAAGGGGCTCCAGGAAAGCTGGGGAGGGACTCTGGATCAGGGAGGGGAGCCACAGGAGGAGGGGGAAGGGTTTGACACTGAAAGAGGGGAGATGGAGATGAGATGTGGGGAAGAACTTGTTTGGTGGGAGGGTGGTGAGAGCCTGGCCCAGGTTGCCCCAAGAAGCTGTGGCTGCCCCATCCCTGGAGGGGTTCAAGGCCAGGTTGGAGGGGGCTTGGAGCAACCTGGTGTGGTGGGAGGTGTCCCTGCTTATGACAGGGTGTTGGAACTGGATGAGCTTTAAGTTCGCTTCCAATCTAAACCATTCTATGACATTGTTATCCCAAAAGAGGTTAATCCAAAGCCATGAAGAGAAGGGGTTCCTCTGGGGTGCAGCTGTGGGTACGGAGCTCAGTGTCTGCAGAGAGCCCAGGCCTGCTGTCTGGACTATGTGACAGCCTGTAGCCATGCTCTCTGGGGCTAGTACACCCCTGGGGTCTTGTGCAAGGACTGTCAGAGGGTTTTATGTGACTCTGGGAAGGGGGGGCATCCTCATCACCTGCGTTTGATGCAAAACTCAGGTGTCCCAGGTTGGTGGAGAATCTGGGATGTCTAGCTTCTGCATTCAAGGGGATGTAGGCTTTGTGGCCCGATGCTTCCTGTAGGTGGTCCAAGTTAGATCTCTAGAGTTTATATGGTGTGAATACTCCCACATCTCTCTTGAAAACACTTGAAGGCATTCAGGCCTTGAAGATTCAGCCCTTATTCCTTGGGACCTCCTTGGAGAAACCAGGACTAATGGTTCTGGCCTGCCAGAGGAGCTTCTGGAAGGCTTTTGCTGTGGAGAGGAGCATTGGAAGGACCGCAGTAGCCTGGATGGCCTCTGTAGTAGCCAAAAGCCTCGCTGTGCCTCTGTTTCTGGATGCTGTAAAATGGAGAAGCGGAATTTACTTAATTTTTTTTTTTTTTAAGTGAAGTTCTCTTTCTATTACCTCCTCCCAGCTGTAGTCACATCATCTCCCTGTGTGTATTCACCATGAGGTTCAGGATCGTGGCTGTGTGAGTCGCAATAAGGGCTCAGGCATGTAAAGTACCAGTCTGTCTGCCTGCCAGAGCTTACCAGGGGAAGAGGGAAGTTTGTCACCCAGTCCTGCTCACCCAAGGCTCAATGGGCAGTGACCAGAGTGGGACAAGATGACGATGCGGGTGACAAGAAGACAAAACTGTCGTGAGCCTCAAGCATGTGCTGTTTCTGAACCATCTCTTTCTCTTGTCCCTGCCTTCTGGCTCTGCACCACCTTCCCGGGGTCCCCCTGCCCCGCCGGGTCTGTCCCCGGGGCTGCCTCCCTGACAGGTTCCCGTTACTCCCCCAGAACAGCGGGGTAAGATCACCCTGTCGGCTGTATTTCTGTCGCAGATGTGCTGGCCTTGGAGTTCATCGAATCCCAAAGTCAGCTAAACTTGCTCAGCTAGAAAACGGCGCTGCTGTTCGCAGATACATATTCATCAGCCCAGCGCTTCTGTTTAATTTTCTTCCTTTCCTGCTTAGCTTCGGTTTTTTTTGCTTATGAATTGTGTTACGCTTGCTTCCATTAGCCGGAGATGTATTGCCTCTGTCAGCCTCTGAGTAATAACCCAACTGCCCCAAAGTGTCCACAGGGCCAATAGATCTGATTGCGGCGCACAAAACAGACTGGCAAGTACCGTCAGCCCGCGATCCAGCAGCCAAATGGTACTTTGTTAGATAGTTGACCTGAAAGACTGATACTGCCGCATTGCGCTCAAAGAAGTTTGTTTTCCAGCCTGGGTGGAAGGAGGGAAGGATGCTCTGAGTTTCCCCGGAGTGATTTGGCTCTGTGAAACCTTCTTCTTGGTGATGGGAGCTTGGCCGTATAGAGCGTTGCACTAAACGGTGATGTGGTGTAAAATCTCATGCCGCTTCTTCAGGTAGATCCCAAAGTCTTGCAGGTGGTAACGCAGTCCCAGCAAATAGGAGGCTCGGTTTATCGTGGAATCATGGAATTGTCAGAGTTGGAAGGGACCTTCCAGAGATCATCCAGTCCAACTCCCCTGCCAAAGCAGGGCTGCCCAGAGCACATCACTCAGGCAGGTCTTGAAGATCTCCAGAGAAGGGGACTCCACACCCTCCCTGGGCAGCCTCTTCCAGGGCTCTGCCACCCTCACCCAAAAGAAGTTCTTCCTCNCTGGGGAGCCCAGAACTGGACGCAGGATTCCAGTTGTGTCCTCCCCAGTGCAGAGCAGAGGGGGAGAATGACCTCCCTCCTTTATGGGAAGCAGCCAGCCCAAACTCTTAAGTTCCCCTGATAATCCAGCTGTGCCCAGCCCTCGTTAGCCTGATTGCAGAGCTACAGCCACATCCTGGCATCAATTTCCCCCCCACCCCACCCCAGTCCTGCTGGTCCAGTCCTGTCTCATTCCAATACCTTCTCCCTGCTTTACTCTCTTCCACTGGGAGCTCTCCAATGCAAAAGGACTTTCTCTTGGAGGGATCCGGGTGGCCGTTCTGAAATGGGGCTCTTTTCGCTCCCCTGCACCACTGGGTTTTGGTTTTAAGGCTCGGGATGTTCCATCCTCCCCTGCTTTATGCCCCTGGAGAAGATGAAGACCTCAAGCATCCCCGCCACTGGCTGGACGATCTAAGGGCTCCACGGGGCAGCTCAGCCCGTGCTGCAGCCATTAAGGAGAGGTGCAGAACACCAGTGGGCTGGGACGTGTGCTGGGCTGCAGATGTTGGGCTTGAAGCAAAGGCAAGCAGCTGCCAAACCATCCCTCCCTCCCTGGGGACAGTCTGCCCAGGGTGAGACTACGGAATTCAGGCTGTTAAACACACAGCGAGCAGCTGGGTGAGGAGCGCTGGTGAGTGATTAGGCTCTAATTAGCCAAGCCAGGGAAATCTATCATCCCAGTGGTTTTTCTCAGTGGCTCGGCTTAGGTGAGCTCCAGGCACCGTGGCAGAGTTTATGTGGTTCGGAGCATCCCGAATGCTTTGATCGCTGCCAATCCGAGACAGCTCTGTGGATGCTCGGTCCGTACAGCATCCTCGTGGTACCCAAAGGCTCCGATATGTAACTGTGGGTTGCGGGTTGATGTCCCCACTTTATTTCCTCAGGCAAGTGTGTTGTCATATGATAAGGCTGCATCTTCACCTGTTCGCTTGCTGGGTAGAAACATAAAGTACATTTATCTGGCAAATGTGTTTGCTCTGGGTTTTGAGAGGAATCCGACTGACTTTATGCTTTTAGACTTCCCTTTTCTTCTTATTGTGGGGGTGATGGTTTGTTGGTGTCTGAAACAGTTTTCTCCTCCTGTTCTTCCCCTCTGTTCTGTTGACTCTGAGCAGACTGTGCATCGGGGGATTATTTGCAGCTGGAGCCCAATAACTCCCCATGTCGTAGCTCTTCAAATTTTTTGGGGACAGTCCTTTGAGCTGTAAGTGCGAAGTCGGTGGGAAACGTTATAGTTATTTAATATTGATGCTGCAGGAGGCTCCAGTCAGTTCAAGACTCTCCTGGACAAAGCACTGAGGACACCCAGCAGCAAAGAGAATCAAAACCTCACTTTGTTGATAGAAAAATAACTCCGTTCTTTTTGTCTCCTTTTAGAAGCTGAATTTTTCATCCCTGGTAGAGTATTGTCACAGTTGTCAGAGGTGCATATATTTATATCGACCGATGCACAAAGGGATGTTTGTAATGCCGGGGGTTGAGGGGATGTGAGCGGCGCCTTTGTTTAAACCGCTTGCGAGAAGCAAGTGAGAGCCTTTAGAAACCAGGGGTGGCCCTGAAAATGTGGGACAAGGCTCCCTGGGAGTGAAATAAGCAGAGAGAGAAGACCCCAAGGAACCATCAGCCAGTTGCAGAAGCACTGGTAGCACGGTCCGGACCGAAACCTCTGACCGTGACAAGGAAAAGAGCTATTTTAGTTGATTTTTCAGTTGTGGAGCTGTGAGCAAACCCCACCTCTTCTTGTTAGAGCCTGTGCTGAGGGAAGCAGGAGTGTGCGCACCTTGCAGGGGGAATGGGGACGCATCCAGCTCTCGGCTTCCTTCTCAGATCTTCTGCAGAAGCAGCCACCAGCAGGAAGGCCTCAGTTCTTCATCCATCCCCGGGCAGGAGGGCTTGTTCTGCTCGGTGCTGAGCCCCCCAGCCCACTGCAGTACACCGTATACATAGTACGTGTACGGGTGAGGGGTGAGAGGCAGCACTTCTGTAACTCGGAAGGGAAAAACCCCTTGGCTTTGCTACATCTTTTCTGATGGGAGTAAAAGCCTTCCCGTAGCCATAGTGGTGCAGGGGAACACGGGAAGGTTGGGAGGAAAAAAAAGTACATTTTCCTCAAATTCCTGGTACCTCTGAAGAAATCCTGCTCCATTCACTGGAGCGTGAGCCAATTTGGTGGCTTCGTTATAGCTCTAATTTAACAAAATGCCTGTAAAGGTAAGCGACTTAGAAAGTTGGTGTGGGTTTTTTTTTTTCTTCTAAACCCTTGCAAATTTTGTTGACAAGTGTGGCTTGCTCCCTGCTCTTCACTGATGCTCTAAATATAGGCTGCAGGGCTGTGGTTGAAAGGAAGAAATGTAACATTTGAAGATAAATGGTTTGCCGTCTCCTTCTGTTTTAGGAGGGAGATGTCTGGCCGAATTCTTCGGCTGAAATTAACGTGATCTTCAAACCCCAAGAAGCCCGACTCTATCACCAAACGGTCTACTGCGACATCTCAGGTACAGCTCCTTTCTCCCGCTTCTCTTACCCCCGGTGCAGGTGGGGCACAAAGAGTCTTCCAGCCCCCTTGGTTCTCCTGGAGTCGCTTGGAAGGGTCCACAGCCAGCAGGGCAGTGCTGACACATGCCCTCTCTCCCTGTGGCTTCCAAGTGGTCTCCTGTCCAAGGCCAGCCCTCAGGATGCCTGCCTACAAGCTTGGACCACTGATCCCAGAGCAACCAAGGCAGCGAAGGGATAAGTTTTCATGCCATGGGGTTTGGCAGCGTTTTCTCTGCTGGGAGGTGTCTGTAAAGGCTAAAGAACCACACAGCAGAAGAGCTTTAGTGGACCAGCCCTAAGACAGTTTACCTCCAAGATGAGTTTTTATTACACCCTTACAGTCTTTATTACCACGGTATGGGGTGCCCACTGGCAAAAGATTTCTCCATCTTGCATCACATGTGGGTTAATTTTCATTAAAAGCTCCAGGTCTAAGCCATCAAAGCTCTTAGGAAACGACAAAGATTTCCAAGTGACAAGCTTTTTGTCCACGATCACGCTGAGGCACCCCACGGGCACTGGTGTGTGTCATGAGACATAATGTCCCATGATTGAAAAATCAGTGGCAGTTCTTTCCCTTCTGCAGTAGGTCCTCAACCTCTTCTGAAGGTCCACGGAACCCATCCTTTCTTCTACCCCTGTGTTGATCCTGGGACTTTGCACCATCAGACTCCTGAGCTGAGTTACAAATGTTCTCCCAGGCCCTGGACCACCTGGATGCTACCAGAGCTCCGGTGGCTGAGCCCTGCTCAGCACAAGGACCACCTCTGGCCACCACGGGCTTCTGCCCCTGCCTGGGAATTGTCACCTTGTGGCTCCAAGATCCGTGGTGTGTACAGGTAGCGTTGCACAGGGCTGGATGTACTCAGCAGAGTGAACGCCCTCCCTGGGAATCGGAGCCAGAGCCTTCTGCTGGACAAGCTTTATGCTCACCAGTCTTTTCTGGGAGCAGTTCTCGTTGACTCACCCAGGTTACGCCATCTTTGCCCTCACAGAGGTGACCCCTTTGCAGCGGTGGCACGGGGCCGCGAATGCCTGCAGCAAGCTGCGTGGTTCAGGTTGCCTTCTCCTTTCTCCGCACGGTGCTGCTTAAGGCGTTTTTTGAGAGTGGGTGATTAATGTTGACTTTCCATCCAAGGAACATTACGGTTTTCCCCACCTCAGACGAAGAGTTGTGAGGTCCGTGGTCCTCCAGCAGCCGTGCTTCCATTCCGGAGGGTGCTGGAATCACGGACCCAGCTGCTTTCTTGCTTTTCTTACTGCTCCAGGCTGACGGATACAAATGTCATGAAACAGCTTTTTATTTATACAGTAATTGCGCAGGGTTTACTTGGCAAATGCCACCTACAGTAATTACATAGGGCTTGTGTTAACAAACTGTCTTCCTGCCCACCAGCTGCAGTCGTTAGAGCTGTGGAAGGAAAGAATTGATTAAAACGAGTTGCTCCCGAGGGAGTCCTCGCTCAGCGCTGGGGTCTGGGATTCGGGCTCTGGTGACGGGGGCGTCCATCACTTTGCTGCAGAAGAGGTCTCTGGGGGTTGTGCCAGGAGAGCTTTTTTTTTTTTTCACTGCAGAGAAGTAGGAAAACTAGTCACAGGCAACCCTTGAGCTGGTCTGGGAGCTGTAGGAAGCAGAACTGGGCAAATGATCTGCGTTTCGGAAGAGGAGCCTGGTTTTGAAAGACCCTGATGGGGACTTGGTAGAGCTTAACTCCTCCACTGCTCTGTAGGAGGAACCTCGAGGAGATACTTAAATGAGGCACTTACCTCAGAATCACATGGGGTTGGAAGGGACCTCTGGAAATCATCTAGTCCAACCCCCTGCCAAAGCAGGGCCACCCAGAGCAGGTCCCACAGGAACGTGTCCAGGTGGGTTTGAATGTTTCCAGAGAAGGAGACTCCACCACCTCCCTGGGCAGCCTCTTCCAGGGCTCTGC
>VXAK01019614.1:20323-35528 GCA_013399435.1 Arenaria interpres | reverse complement strand
AGGGGCAGGATGACCTTTCTCCACCTGCTGGTCACCCTCTTCCTGATGCCCCCCAGGATGCCATTGGCCTTCTTGGCCACAAGGGCCCATTGCTGGCTCATGGGCATCCTGTTGTCCCCCAGGACTCCCAGGTCTTTCTCCTCAGAGCTGCTCTCCAGCAGGTCAGCTCCCCCCCTCACAAAACAGAGCTGCCCCACTGCGGTGTCAGGATGAAAACTGTCCCAGAGTCAAGGTCCCCGGGTGCAGAAAGAGTTGAAGGAAAACACTGATCTTTATCTAGGGACCCAATTAGTTTTGCTTCTTGATTCCTCTAAGAAGCGTGGCTGCCTTCCCCGTGCGTTTGCCTGCCAGTCACAAATCCCTTCGGAGGGTGCCGGGCAGATGGTGTGTGCCCTTTGCTGGGAATAACTGGGAGCTTTGCCCCAGCGCAGCACTGGGAATGGTGGAGCGGGATCTCATGCCCCGCTGGAAAGGGGCTTTGCTGGCCTCCACTTTCTTTTTTTTTTTCTTTTTTTCTTTTCTTTTTTTAGCAGATGCTTCTGGCCCAGGTGATTAACAGGACTAATCAGCACTGTGCGATTGGCAAAGCTGGCGGGTTAGGAAGGGGGTTGGAATTTGCTCTCGGCAAATATTTAAGCTCAAAATGAACTTTCTTAGTTACCCATGCAAATCAGGCTGTAGCTCTTGAGCGCTGGGAGGAAGCACGCGGTGGTGGGGTGGGGGCTCAGACACCTGAAATGCATTTTTAGGTTTGTCTGCCCTCGGGACCCTATTGGGTTACACCTTGTGAAGCCCCTTCCTAAGCCACTGTTGCCGGGAGAAGCAACATCCCAAGGGATGATCACTCCCTTATCTTGTGATAGAGCTGTCCTGCATCACGTAAAGCTTCGTCGGTGTGGTCGGGTGGGAATTGTGTTCAAACACACGCACAAAATACAGGGATATTCTGTGAACAAGAAACCAAGTGTCACAAACAGTGAAGTCCTCTGCTGTTGGGCCACCTACACCCCAATTTATCCGAAAGCAAGGCAGCAATGCCAAATTTGACACCCTGCGTGACCTGCCAAGGCGTTTTTCCTGCTGAGACCCAAATCCTCGCTCTGCGGTACCAGGTGTGGATTTGGGATGGAGGACAAAGAAGCCGTAGTCCCCTGCTCTGTGTCCTCTGGGACACCTTATGGTGGGAGCATCACAGGGCTGCAGCCCGGCTGTACCCAGGCCGTGGGCAAAGGCTGTGGACGTTCCTCAAAGCCCCAGCTCCTGGCAAAGAGGAGAACATACTCTCTTTTTGTTTCCCTCTCGGCTCTTCTGAATGCTGCCTGTAGTTCCGTCTGCTCCTCCTTTGGGAAAATCACTCTCTAAGGTTCACTTGGAAGGAGGAAGAGCAAAGTTTCTGGGATTTCCTAAAGTCCCAGGATCAACGTAGGGGTAGAAGAAAGGATGGTTTCCACAGACCTTCAGGAGAGGCTGAGGACCTACTGCAGAAGGGGAAGAACTGCTGCTGATTTTTTTAATCCCAATGTCCGTGGGACATGTCTCAGCATGATGATGGACAAAAGCTTGTCACTTGGAAATCTTTGTCGTTTCCTAAGAGCTTTGATGGCTTAGACGTAGAGTTTTTAATGAAAATTAAGCCACACGTGGTGCAAGATGGAGAAATCTTTTGCCAGTGAGCACCCAGTACCGCCTCTTTTACAGCGTATGTGAAATATAAATACACAGCCCTCCAATTAACGCCTGAGCTGTGAAACATCGCTCGTCTCTATCAGCTGGGCTTTGGCTGGATCCACCTAAAAAAATGTTGAGTTGAACAAAAGCTCCCCAGCTCTTCCTTTCTGGCTGTGGACACGATCAAACGTCCTCAGCCCGTGGCTGCCAGATCAAAAAGTCAGCACTCATTGAAAAGGCTGTTCCAGGAAAGTTTTGTTTTATTTTTCAAGTTGTGATCCACTCACCGTGGTGTCACACCTGGGCTGCCCTTTGCCGTAAGAAGTCATCTTGGATATTCTGGAATAACTCCGCAGCAGGCCTTTTTTCAAAAGCAACCTTCAGTCTCTGATCAAAGGAGCTTGAAGGACAGAGAAATATTTTTTTGCACAAAAGCTATAGTGAAGGTTATATACAGCTTTGGGAGCTTTCTTCTCCTCCTTGTGCTCCTCTCCTTCCGTGCGGAGTAGGATGGGATGGCAGGGAGCCCCAAGCTGAAATTTCAGCCAGGATTCGGGCCCTTTAGGCTGCTCCAGTGGTTCAGAAGAGCCTTCAGCCTGAAAGATCCTGAGCCGTGTCCCCTTCGCAGCCTTACGGGAGAAAATTAGCATCTTGGACTTTAGCTATAAGCTTTGCGGTCCCCTCTCTGGAGATCACAAAGCCCTGTGTTTTTAGATGCTGCTGCATGAGGTGAGCCCTGGAGCACCCCTGGAGCTGTAGGTTGGGAAGAGGCGGTGGCTGAGGTGTCGAGCATCAAAATCGATGCAGAAGAGCAGCCATGGCTTGGAGCAAAGGGTAGACACGGCTGGAGAGGCCTCTTCCTCAAACACAGGCAAAATCATCCTAAGGCATGGCTGCCCCATCCCTGGAAGGGTTCAAGGCCAGGTTGGAGAGGGCTTGGAGTGACTTGGTCTGGTGGGAGGTGTCCCTGCCCAGGGCAGGGGGTGGCACTGGATGGGCTTTAAGGTGCCTTCCAGCCCAAACCATTCCATGATTTTAGGCTCTGAGCAGCCCTCGGATGTGCGTATCGCTGTTAGCAGGGACCTTCCCCTTTCCTGGGCTCCTGCTTCTCCGCTCCTGTGCTGTCATCTCCCATCGCGTCACTACAGACAGCGTATTTTTATCTTCAGTTCTGTTTCACCAGCTTTGTGCCCCCGCTGAAGGGATTTCAAAGCTCATCTAAGAGCACGGGAAGAAATTCAGAGATCACATTGTCAACTCAGCATCGCTTTCTTGGGGTGCAAATTGATCGCTAAATGAGAAACCAGGCCAAGGGGTCGGTTAGAAATTGGAATCCAGCCCTGAGGCATATCTCCTGAGGGAAGAGAAGGGTTCCGTGTCTTCTTCTGGAGCATCTAGAATTGGTCCCGTGCATCCCGGACTCGGGGACTAGCATTGAGGCAGCCTGGAAAATCCAGGATAATGGAGGGAATTGTTGTACTGAAATGGAAATCTCTCCCCAGGCCGTGAGACCAGGCTGCCCCTGCGCGTCAAAGGGGAAGGCATAGGGCCCCGGCTCCGCTTCAGCTTTGAGCAGCTGGACATCGGGAAGGTTTTTGTTGGATCAGCCCACAGCTATGAGGTGAGCAGCAGCAGGGGGTCGGGGGATGGATCCTGATGGCTCCCTGTGGGATTTTGTGGCAACGTAGGCAGTTGAGAGCGGGGAATATTTGACATAATAATCAAATCTGGGGGGGTTCATGGAATCTGGATGCAGTTGATGGGGTCTGAAAGGTGTACGTGTTGTTTTTGAAGCCCTAATCCCTGCTTTTTGACAACCTCCCTTTGAGATCAACTGGGAGGCTTCATGGAGGAAAAAAAACAAACCCTCTTGACCCACAAAAGCAACGTAATGTCAAAAAGATAAATATTTGGAGGCCTTTGTGTCAGCCCTGGATGCAAAGCACCTTTGTACTCTGGCTCTTAAAAAGCAGCTGGAATAAATTTACTGTGTTTGACCTTGAGTCCATTGCAGACAGTTTTCATTTAAGTGCATCCTACTGATTTTGGGAGTCAGAGGAAGGACGTCCTGGCTCACAACTGGCCCCGGCCAAGACAGGGGGAGGCCTTCCCCTTGCCCACCAGTCACTCGCCCCTCTCCAGACCCCTGCTCTAGAAAGAGCCAAGTATTTCTGGAAACAAAGTGAAAGAACTTTCTACGTATTTGCCTCCCCCTGCAATGGTGTCAAGTCTTCTGCAAAAAAAATAACGTAGAGCAATAGAAGTGGAAAATAAGGTAATACATCATGCCAGACACTTTCAAAAACTTGACTGTGGCAGGGAAGGACACATTAAGGTGTTTTCTTACCAAAATATTGTGCTCTATATGCATTTTTAATGCTGATACTGTATTGATTCTCTCTCTATCAATTTATTGTTTTCATTACTTGAGAAAATCTAAGTAGATGATGCTGTCCTAAGCAGCTAGACTGGAGGGAAACCTCAGCTCAGCGCAGGATCTCGAAGTGCAATTTGTAATTAAGGTGTAAAACACGTGAGAGGAGAGATTATCACAGAATCACATGGGGTTGGAAGGGACCTCTGGAGATCATCTCGTCCAACCCCTCTGCTAAAGCAGGGCCACCCAGAGCAGGTTGCACAGGAACGTGTCCAGGTGGGTTTGGAATGTCTCCAGAGAAGGAGACTCCACCACCTCCCTGGGCAGCCTCTGCCAGGGCTCTGCCACCCTCACAGGAAGGAACTTCCTCCTCGTGTTTAGGTGGAACTTCTTACATTTAAGTTTGTGCCCATTTCCTCTTGTCCTGTCCCTGGGCACCACTGAAAAAAGACCGGCCCCGTCCTCCTGACACCCTCCCTTTAAGTATTTATAAGCATTGATCAGATCCCCCCTCGGTCTTCTCTTCTCCAGACTAAAAAGACCCAAGTCCCTCAGCCTCTCCTCAGAAGGGAGATGCTCCAGGCCCCTCATCATCTTTGTAGCCCTCTGCTGTCCCCTCTCCAGCAGTTCCCTGTCCTTCTGGAACTGGGGAGCCCAGAACTGGTCCCAGTGCTCCAGACGGGGCCTCCCCAGTGCAGAGCAGAGGGGCAGGATGACCTCCCTCCACCTCCTGGTCACCCTCTTCCTGATGCCCCCCAGGATGCCATTGGCCTTCTTGGCCACCAGGGCCCATTGCTGGCTCATGGGCATCCTATTGTCCACCAGGACTCCCAGGTCTTTCTCCTCAGAGCTGCTCTCCAGCAGGTCACTTCTGAGGAGAAAGTAGTTTTCAAGTTTCCACTGTGGAGTTTGGGTAGGTGGATATTTTTGACAGCAGCTGCAAAATTAAAAAAAAAAACATAAGGGACATTTTTGTGCTTCTGTCTTGGTTTTTCTGATAAGTTTTCCAAGGTCAAGGGAAAAGAAACCCAGAGCAGATGGATGGGTCCGTGGGAACAGCAGGATTTCACCCTGCAGGATTTGGAAACGTTAGGCCTTTGCTTTGGGTGGGTTTCTTGCGGGGTGAGAGCTTCTTGGTGCTCATGGGCAGAGGTGGGTGGGCGTCTCTCACCCAACACGGAAAGAAATGGGTCTCTCAAAATGCTGCGGGATTGTTTGAGGCAGTAGATCTCTCGAGCGTTCAACAAAATACGGCTTGGTTCTACATATGCAGTTTGTTCTAATGATGGTAAAATCTTAGGTGGTGGCTGTGAATATTTAGGAAAGAGAAAATCTTTGGAACAGATGGGGCTGTTACGCACCTCATGCTCATCCTTTCCTTAGATATCTATCTAAGCAAAGACTAAGAAACTATCACATGAAAGAAAAAATGAAGGAAACCTAAATCATCTACTGTAGTAGAGCTGGGGAGTGCTCCTGAAGTTGGTTCTCGTGCCATCCTGAGGTGTCTTCTGTGTGCAATAATCTTGTTGGCTGCAATGGAAGCTGAAGGTGTTGTGCCCCGAGCAGGATCGGGCTCACCTGGAGCAGAAGCAGTTGTGGACGATTCATTAGTAATGAATTCACTAGTAATTCTTTCTTTTCCTTCTCCCCCACCGGCCTTTGTTGCTCATGGGGACAGGTCTGAATCGACTCGGTGATGCTGAGCAGGTCCTCTGTGCTGCGAGTCGAGCTGGACCGCTCTGTGTCCATGGAATAAACCCAGAGCGACTCTGTTTATATGAACTTATCGCTGCTTTGCATGAACAAACCCCGAAGGCAGAACTTGTCCTGTTGTATTTTCTTTGGCTTCTGCCAAGCAGCAGCACGCAGCATCTTCTGCCTTTTGCAGGTGTTAATTGCTTCATTAGAAACCAAATCAGCCTTCTCTAAGAAAGGAAGATACCTTATGTATCTATTTCCTTATGTATATATGTTGCTTTCTTGCTGCTGCAGGTGATCCTGTTTAACAAAGGAGCCATCAGTGGTCTCTTCACCTTGGTCCCTCCAGTAACAGCTCTGGGCTCCTGCTTCACCTTTCTCCCCGAGGAGGGCATCATTTTGCCGGATGAGCTCCAAGCCATCCGGATCTCCTTCAGTTCCACCATCCTGGGGAAGTTCACGGAAGAATTCAGGTTCAGTGTGAATGGAACCTCTGAGCCTGTGACCTTGACTATCAGGTGAGGAGGGTTGGACGAGCTCGATGGGCACATCTGTGGGTAATCTCTGGATAATCAGCTGCCACCTACCTCATGGTGAAGCAGAGGGGAAAAAAAAAAAAGGTGTTGTGTAAGGTCTTAGCACGGGGATGCAGGGATCAGAGCTGAGACTAAGCCAGGGCTTTTAAATCTTGTCTCCAGTTTGAACCTTGTGATTGCAGCAGCAAATGATGCAGTATAATTGTCTGCAAGGGGAGATGGTCCTTGTGCCCTCAGTACCCAGTTTATCTCTGAAAGGCTTGGGTCCCTCTGGGAAGCACCTTTGCCTTCACGGTCGAGCCAGGGTGGCTCTGTGACTTTCCAGGACACCGTTTGCACAAAATTTGGCAGCAGCAGATTCCTTTTGTGACCTTTTGACATCTCTGTGTGAGGACTCTGGGGCTTTAAGTGACAGCCCATACTGGAAAAGGTCTGACTGGAGGCTGCATGGGAAAGGTGTGGAGATGCCTGCTGCCCAGTCTCGGTACCCAGGAGCTGGAGTGACTCCTTCCTACGGGTGGCTTGTTCCCCCTTGGGCCATGGCAGAGCGTAAGGATGTCAGCTTTGGGCAGTAGATGTTCTGGGATGTCCCACCTGAGCACAGAGCGAGGCCAAAAGGACTTGGGAGATGGTTGAGGAACGGGCCAGCACGGGTGATTTTGCTGCCCAGAGGCAGTGTTTTTAAAATCCTCTGTTAATAATCCATACAAAATGGGTAGCAGAAGCCTCGGCATCATCTCTCACGCTAATGTGTTGGGACAAGCTGTCCTCCCGGCAGCAAGGGCTACGGTGCCTCCTTCCTGCAGCCGGAAAAGTGCTGATGCAGGAGATGGGGAGCTCTGCAGCAAGTACTGTCACGAGGACTTGGGCATCGTTCCATGGGCTGGTGCCATTGCAGAAGATAATCCTCGCTGAGCAAAGAGGGGAAAAAAAATAATAATAAAAAAAAGGCTGATGATAGGAGAGGCAAAACTGGCTTTTCAGGACTACAAAAGCATCAAAACTGGTCCCAGTTGGTCTTAACCGTGGGGCTGGTGGGATATGGTGGTGTAGGCTCTGGAGCTTTGGGGCTGGGCTGCTGCTGTTGGGAGGCCCTAGATCAAGGTAGTGAATAAATGAAAGGAATCTGCAGCCAATTTTACCCATAAGGTGAGGGAAATGGATTAAAAAAACAAAACAAAACAACCCAACAAGGTTATTACTTCCCAAAAGAGAGTGGTGAGCAGGTCTGACCTCGGTAGAGAAACAATTATGTTGGCTTTGTGTTTGGAGGGAAAGTGCTGCTTTTTTTGGAAATCAAGAGGGAACATTTCGCAATCAAATAATTTATTCTCCTCTGTCCCTCCCCCCAAATTGGTCACGGGATTTTCTTGCATAAGCAGCTTTCCCCTTGAGCAAGGGCAGGTTTCGCTTGTAAAGATGCGCTTACCAGGTAAAAATACAGAGTTTTTCTTGGGTGGCCTTGCTCCCGAGGAAGGAGGGAGCTGTCAGTGGGATAGTTAGTTGTCTTTTGGCTTCCCCACAACCAAATGAAATGGTCCTGGTTTCCCCGCGGATGCTCAGACTCCCGCTGCCTGGCACGTCCTCCCCGTCTCTGTGGCCACTCTGTGCCCTGTTCTGCCAGCAGGGCCCTGGCCCAGTGCAGGCCTTATGTCTCAGTGAAAGAGGATTGATGTTCCTTTCTTTAATTTCTTCCTCATACTTTTACTCCTCTCTTCCCGGATGATGGCTCCTCTGCAGCTCGTCTGATGGTCCCCAGCGTCCCCTTCTGCTCCCATACAGCTGTCCCTCAGCTTTACTTCCTGTGAAGTCTGCTCCGATCTGAGGTGGCATCTGCCTCCTTGAATTCTGTCATGCCTTTGTTTCAGGGATCCCTATCCAGCCCTTATAGAACCATAGAATGGTTTGGGTTGGAAGGGACCTCAAAGCCCACCCAGTGCCACCCCCTGCCCTGGGCAGGGACACCTCCCACCAGACCAGGTTGCTCCAAGCCCCCTCCAACCTGGCCTTGAACCCCTCCAGGGATGGGGCAGCCACAGCTTCTCGGGGCAACCTGGGCCAGGCTCTCACCACCCTCACACCAAACAAGTTCTTCCCCACATCTCAGCTCCATCTCCCCTCTTTCAGGGTCAAACCCTTCCCCCTTGTCCTGTGGCTCCCCTCCCTGATCCAGAGTCCCTCCCCAGCTTTCCTGGAGCCCCTTGATGGACTGGAAGGGGCTCCAAGGTCTCCCCGGAGCCTTCTCTTCTCCAGGCTGAACCCCCCCCAACTCTCTCAGCCCCCCCTCCCAGCAGAGAGGCTCCAGCTGTCCCAGCATCTCCGTGGCCTTCCCTGGCCCCGCTCCAACAGGTCCATGTTCTTCTTGTCTTTCGTTCTCCAGTCCTACAACTCAAGCTGTTCATTTTCCAACTCCTTTGAGATGTCCACCCACCAGGTCAAGCTGAGCTCTCTACCTGTTTTGGACATTTTTGTGCACTGGCTTTAGTTCTCCATGGAGGAAAAACTCCGTTCTTTTGGATAGAGACAAGCTGGCTGGTGGGACACTGGGCTGCACAGGAAGGAACGGGGATGAGAGTACAAGTTCCTCTCCCACCTTGTGTTATCCTTCCTGCTCTGCAAGGACCCTGATCTCCCTTTACAAGTGCATTACTCAGTGCTGCTGTAAAACACAGTTGTTGCCAAAACAGCTGCCTTTCCCCCCATTTTCTTGCAAGCCGGGCAGTTACCAGCTGCGGCGCACGGAGCTCTGGTTTGGCTCCTTGCCTGAGCCTTCTGGGCAGTCGTTCAGGTCCGACTTCCCTGGGCACAGATAGGGTGCCCTCCGCAGAACCGACAGTCATTTCCCCGCTCGCCTGGCGAGGCTTGTCCTTGGCACTTTCCCAGTGCCATCCCCGGTTGTGGTTAGTCTGGAGATAGTTCTCCATCATCTTCTGGCAAGCGCCATGAGGGAAAGCGCGTCTGCTCCTTTTGCTCCGTCCAAAGCAAGTCATTCGGGTTTGGGAGGTTAGCTCTAATTGTGAGGTCCTTGGAGAGGGAACTTCAGCAGCAGGAGGGATTTGCTACCTGACTTGCTCTCAGGAACTGATTAAGCTCCAAAAATCGAGAGTTAACATTGGACTGAAACTCCCAAAAATCAGTTTTTCAGAGTGCTTTTTGACTGTGCAAGCAGAAGATGCCCAAACCGTAGGTGATTGGAAACCATCCTTGCCAGGTTCTGAATGTTTGTTTCTTTGGTGTTTATTTACTAAATAAATGCTGGAAATGGGGTGCCTTGGATGAACACAGGTCTCTCCTGCTCTTCATCCAGAACACAGACAGAATAAAGTTGGGAATAAAACTAGAAGGCACCACTCCCTGTGGTCCTTGATTTTTGACTCGAAGGCAAAGCTGGCATCGATTGGCATCAACCGTGAAATGAATGAATGAATGTTGTGCAGCTCCGAGTGCTGATTTCAATGGATGACAGTGAATTCAGGAGTTTGGAGCCTGGCTGCTGAATTTAAGGGTGGGCCAGGAGATGAGGTGGGTTCAGGACACCCATGTTGGGCAGTTTAAGACTTGTTGCTCTTGGATGTGTTAGCTGGTGCACTGGAAACAAGCTGATACTTTCCTCCAAGATTCAACTGTCTGCTGTGTAGAACTGTTGCTGCTCTTTTCAAGGGGTATTTGGGGCTTCCCTGGATTCATGCCTCAAAATCCTGTGTGCTTACTGATCCCATGGAGCAAGATCTGAGGAAAAGGAAAATATACTCCATGGAAACACCAGTTCCAGCTAAGAAATACCAAAGCAGGGAACCTGCAGCTGGGAAGGCTAATTAAAATGAGTCCACTTTTGTGTGGACACCTCAGATGGGGAAACTGAGGTGCAGAGCCATCACTTGTTTAGGGTCCTTCATCGGGCCAGCAGCAGCCCTGGGCCATACCCTTGGTCCCCTAAGTGACATGGTGACCTAAAGCCACACCAGCTGTGGGGCATTTTGCTTTGGCTGTCTCCTGTCTGCTTGGGTGCCATGATGAGCACACAGGTGATGATGGTTTGAAACCCACCACGGTTCTGAGACCAGCTTTTATCCATCCCAGCAGCAAGGAAAGCTGAACGCTTTGCAGTTCTCTTTAACCCAGCCAATGTCTCCTCTGTCTGTCTTTGTCCCCTCAGGGGCTGCGTCGTCGGACCCACCTTTCACTTCAGTGTGCCTTCCCTCAACTTCGGGGACGTCTCCTTTGGTGAGTGTACCCTGGGCTTGGACCACAGGTCTGTGCCCTACCGAAGCAGACATCTCTCACTTGTGTTCCCCCATAGCAGCTTTTGGGGTGTTCAAACAGGAGCTGCCGGTCGCTGAGGCAGTGTTGTGCCATCATGAGATCAAACAGGACCAAAGGAATAGAAAATCAGTATTTTCTGTTGTCCCTCATAGTCTGTTCGGCCCCAACATCCCGAGCCTTGGCAACAGAATGACTGTGAAGGTCCTTGTCCCGGAAGGACCCCAGGGGATGGGATTGCAGGAGAAGAGTTAAAGCTATGTACCAGCCTGTAGCTGCTTTGGGTAAATGTTCCTGTTGTGAGGCAAGGACACCATTTACCCACCTGACCTTTAGTGTGAGATGTTAATGAGGACACCTCATTATCATGGACCAGGTAATATGCCCAAGCAAAAGCTCTATGTCCTCAGAGATGTGGGCTCCTTCTCCTTCTCTGCAGACAGGAGCTGGTGCTGAGCATCCAGAGCGTCTCCATTGACATGCAGATTCTGGTTCTCCATCTCCCTCTCTCAAAAGGCTTTTTACCCAGATGATCTAAAGTTTAAATGTGAAATCAATTGTGGATTGATTGAAGGGCCATTATCATTCTGTGCCCAGGATGCCTCTGTGTTTGCATGCTGTTCATGGACTTTTAAAGAAAACTCATTACCTTTCCTGGGCCGCTTCCTCCCCTCCCTACATCACTGCTCCGCCACTTCTTTATTTCCTTTTAAATAAATAAAACAAGGAGAAACTCGCCAGGCAGAACTGCAGTTATGTAATGGGAGATTCATCCTGCTTAATCTGATTTCATTAATAAGGCCTTTTCAGCTGAAGGCAGCTATTGTTATTTTTTGCTGCTTTTAGCTGTGCTGCCGTCTGTGTCTGGAGACTCCGGTCTCCTTTGGGGCTGCGAAGTCTGCGTTTGTGCCCTTTGTGACCCTCCTGCCTGGAGGAGCTGCTGGAAGTGGCCAGTGGTTGCTGGCAATAGGCAGGGATGAGCTGTCTGTGATCCTGCTCATTTCTAAGCGAGCATCGAGCTCACCTCTTGGAATTGGGCTACAAATTGTAATGTGCCCGGTCTGGTTGCCCCAAAACAAGAGGTGCCTTAAGGATCCTTGAATATACAACAAACAAACTTGAATATTAGAAGTTCTACCTAAACATGAGGAAGAACCTCTTCACTTTGAGGGTGGCAGAGCCCTGGAAGAGGCTGCCCAGGGAGGAGGTGGAGTCTCCTTCTCTGGAGACATTCAAACCCACCTGGACACGTTCCTGTGGGACCTGCTCTGGGTGGCCCTGCTTTGGCAGGGCCTTGGACTAGATGATCTCCAGAGGTCCCTTCCAACCCCATGTGATTCTGTGATCCTGCCTAGAGAAACTGCTTTACTGCCCTGCATGGTGCTGCAGTTCCCAATTTCACCCTTCCTTTCTTTTGCTCTGGATGCTCCTCAACGACCACACACTGCTTTTCTGGATTGGGAACTGTGGGGCCCTTCAGGGAGTTAACACAGAATTTTACATACTGAATTTTCAGAGTAAACGGTCTGTCCAGGTGCTGCACACTCATAAATGCGAAATAATTGGTGCTGGTTTTGGGACAGGTGAGGAAGAGTGTTCCTCACAACTAGAGAGGAAAACTTCTGGTCCTTGGCATTGCCAAGGAAGCAGTGTCTGTGATTAGCATAAAAAGGGAGCTTCACTGACAATTAATTCCTCTTTTAGCTTCTCAATTAGCTGTAATTCAGGCTGAAAAGAGCTAAACTCCAAGCGTGGTTTTATCCTAACAGGATAATCACACCAGGAATCACGGGATAATTGATGCATAAATTCATATTTGTGACATTTTCCTAGGCTTTCCTCACACCTTGTCGTGCCGCCTCACTAACACCTCCTTGGTGCCCATGTCCTTCAACCTTCGCATTCCTGGGGATGGCCGGGGAGAGCCCAGCATCACCAGTTGGGCTGAGGTGTCGGACAACGCTTGCCCGTCCTGGAGAAAGAGAGCTCTCCGTCACACCAAGCCCACCGAATTTACCATAACGCCCTGCCAAGGGACCATCCGCTCCCAGGGATTCCTGGATATCCAGGTAGGGGAAGAATTTGGCCTCTGGTGCTTCAAGCAGGTGGAGCTGAAGCTTCACCGACGTATGAGAGGGCTGTGAGTGGGACATACACACTAGTGTTAGGCTTTTATTAGCTGGGTGACTCTGGAACTTTCCTGAAGGAGCATTTTGTTTCCATAACCATGAGCTGAAGATCAAGTGCCCTGTGGTCAAGTAAGGAAGCCATTCATGTGGTTTGGAGAGCTGCTTAGAGCAATTTCTTTGATTTAAAGTGGGCAGAGGAAGGATGAGGACAGAAGGTGGCTGTTATAGAGATGTCATTGTATTGAAGTGGTTGGCTTTTCTTCACCCGTCTTATTTCTCCTCTCCCGTTGAGGAGAAGGAGCTGTATTCCCTGCCGTGATCTCCAACGGGAACTGAAAAAGCTCTGGCATCTGCTGGGCCACGTTTTGCCCTCAGCTTCCCATTGTAAAACTGAACTCACTCTGTTGAAGCCAACAGATTTCCTCTGGATTTAGGCTAGTGTAATTGAGATTGAAAATGAGTCCCTTAATTTTAATACAGCCGTGAGTAGAGCATTAGCCTAATTGGGCTTTAATTTAGCTTACGTATGCTCTGATAACTGCATGGTGTGTTTAACAAAGCCAGTATCATAGAATAATGGAATGGTTTGGGTTGGAAGAGATCCTAAAGATCATCCAGTGCCACCCCCTGCCCTGGGCAGGGACACCTCCCACCACACCAGGTGGCTCCAAGCCCCCTCCAACCTGGCCTTGAACCCCTCCAGGGATCGGACAGCCACAGCTTCTCTGGGCCACCTGGGCCAGGCTCTCACCCCCCTCACACCAAACAAGTTCTTCCCCACATCTCAGCTCCATCTCCCCTCTTTCAGTGTCAAACCCTTCCCCCTCATCCTATCGTAAGAAGACTTTTGTAACTCCCAGAGACTGTGCTCTACACATGGGCCAGCAGAAGAATTAGGGCAAAATCCTCCCTTTCCTTACTGTGGAAAGAGAGTGGAGGACGCCGCACATGGGTCATGGCTTTTGGGAATGATGAAGTATTTGATGCTCTTCTCTTCCCGCAGGTCACCCTGTGTTCCAACACCGTGAAGAGTTACGAGCTGGCACTGGTGGTGGACGTGGACGGCGTTGGCACGGAGATGTTGGCCCTGCTCCTCACAGCCAGGTATCGTCATCTCTCCTCGTGCACCCCTCACCAACACGCTGCCTCGCGTGTGGTGTGCTGGCTCCATCTCCAGATGAGGAGCGTTGCTTTATGAGCTTAATGAGCTAGTTCTGCCCAGGTAGATATGAGAAGAGCAGTGCTTTGATGGCAGCCCGTGTCAGGAAGCGCCTGTGCTCAATGGGCAGGCATGGCCCAGAGTCTTTACCTGAAGAGAACAGTAATTATATTCATTCTTGGCCTGTGTTTGGGTGCTTGAGGTGTGACAAATTTCTTAGAAGTGATGGACTTGTGACCAAAACACAACGTTCATTTGGGACACAGCAAACCAGTCTGCTGAAAGCTGGCATCTGGTTCAGTTAACGAAAGCAAGTGTAAATGGGGATGGGGCTTATGGTGGGACTGGTGAGGGACAAATAAAGGCGAGATCTTACGAAGGGAAAAATTGTGCCTGATGTGGAAGGTGAGCTCAGGTTTCTCTGGTTCTTCTCAGCGTTACCGTTCCCAGACTTAAGCCGAAAAGTCGTTCCTGCTGCAGCCAGATTCAATCCCGTCGTGCTGCAGCGGGTGTCGGCTTAATTACAGGAAGGATGCAGTTCACTGGTGCTCTTCCGTCTCCCGGGCAGAGTCATCCAGTCGGTGATTTTGGGGCTGTGATTTTGTAAAACAAGTGGAGAAGGGAACAGTGTATGGACCTCTGTGGTTGAAGGACCAAGGTAGCTACAGAAATGGGGAAAGGATGGGGGTAAGGCTTGTACTCTCTATCTCTGGGGTAAGTTTTCAGGCAGGGCAACAGCGGTATGGGAGAGGAGGGAGTTGTTTTTACTCAGACACTGGCATCCTGTGTTCCCTGAGCCTTGGTGAGCAGCTCAGGTTTGTGGGAAGGCTCCTCCGGTGCTCACACCTTACTGTGGGACCATTGGGAGGGTCCCTGCAAGCTTCCCAGGGCAAAGGTGCCCATCAGACAGCTCTGGGACAGGGCACTGTGCTCTGCCCGGGCGCTTGGCAGCCTCTGCGACGCTGAGGTTCAGGGTTTGCCCTTCCTCCATGAGAGTAAAAGTGACTAAAAAGAAGTTAAAGGCGATTTATCGCTGTAGGGGTATTCAGTGTCTGTTTGACAGTGACAAATGGGTTGCGCTCCATTCCGTGCTATTTGGGGAGTAAACAAATCCCGCATTTTCTCGGCGTCTCTAATTCCCTTTCGGTCATCTCTTTGCCCAGGTGCGTGGTTCCTCCGCTGCAAGTGCTCAACCCCGTCGTGACATTTGGACGGTGCCTCCTGAAGTTCCCTTATCGGCAGGCGCTGACCCTTGTGAACGACAGCGATTTCTCAGGCTGCTACAGGGTTCTTCCTCAGGTGTGTGGCATCGCATCCGCATCCTGCCCTCGAGTGTTATCAAGGGGTTTATCAGAAAAAGAAAAAAAAAGGGGGG
>VXAK01019614.1:3510-13830 GCA_013399435.1 Arenaria interpres | reverse complement strand
TAGACATGGCACTTCAGGGCATGCTCTAGTGCCCGAGATTGTTGGGTTGTGTCTGTTTGTGGGTTGGTTTTTTGTGGGTTTTTATTTTCGTTTGTCTTTTTGGGGTTTTTTTGGGGTTTTTTTTTGGTGGTTGGACTCAATGATCTCAGAGGTTCCTTCCAACCATGAAGATTCTGTGAACTTCTGGGGCTGGTTAACCCAGGCTGAATTTCCCTCTTGCTGCTTTTCCTGCTGTTTCACTGCAGTTTCTATGCCGAGCAAGATAAATGCAGAATCACAGAATGGTTTGGGTTGGAAGGGACCTTAAAGCCCACCCAGTGCCACCCCCTGCCCTGGGCAGGGACACCTCCCACCACACCAGGTGGCTCCAAGCCCCCTCCAACCTGGCCTTGAACCCCTCCAGGGATGGGGCAGCCACAGCTTCTCGGGGCAACCTGGGCCAGGCTCTCACCACCCTCCCACCAAACAAGTTCTTCCCCACATCTCAGCTCCATCTCCCCTCTTTCAGGGTCCAACCCTTCCCCCTCGTCCTGTGGCTCCCCTCCCTGATCCAGAGTCCCCCCCCATGTAACCCCACAGTGGAGGAAATGCCAGCTTGCTTTGGCTCCTCGGTGAAAATCTGTTTTCTACCTCTGCAGAGGGCGAGCCGCCTCAGGTAGGTGGTACTGGTGTGTAATGGTGGGTTTTGCATGTTTGTACCCAATATTGACCCCCCTGACCTCTGCGTGGGTGCTGCTGTCCTGCTGTGATGCTTTCCCTCCCTGCCCTGGGCAGCTGGCATCGCACAGCCTCTCCCTTGCCTCAGTGCCCTAATTGATGGGACTGGGAGATAGATCCTATCCTGCTTCATGGCAATCTCTGCAAATATTGTGGCTGATCAATAACATGAGGCGGTTGGGGGATGGTTTCATTCCCTGTGGTAAAGATGGGCTCTGCTGCTCCAGGCCCCCCCACCACCGGCTGACTCCCCAGGGATGAGTTTACTCCACGGGGAGCATCTCAGCTTCTCAGGAGAAGCTACTGAGATCAGGGAGGTGTTGAAGGAGGCAGGTCCTGAGGACCTGCTCGATCAGCTGTTTCAACAAGGGCTCTTCAGGCTCTCCAACGCCGCGATGCCTGTCTGATGGCAGCAGCGCTGGGGAGGGGGAGAGGTGCCTGAGCTGCTCTCTTACCCCCCACAGCTGCCTGCTTTGGTGCTGTTTTGCTGCCTCAGCTGAAGTTTCACCCCTTTGCTGTTGTCCGGTGGTGTATCGATGGGGGAAAAAGAGAGGACTAGATAGTTTGGAAACAGAATTTTGAGATGCAGTTGGGTGTTGGAGGGAGGAGCTGGCTCCGGCTGTCCCTTAGCCTGGCTCCTGGGTGACTTGAGCCTCCTCCGTTCACTTGTGCCCCTGTTCTCTGAGATGCCAAAGCTACAGGAGATTGTTGGAGGACAGCAGGACAGCGAGCTGGCGATCTCCCTGTCTCCCGTCTGATGGCTAATCTCGAAACCGTGGCTGTTTGCAGTTGGGCTTTATAGATCACTGTCCCCGCTCGAAAGAGAGAGGTATCGATTGAAATTTTCACAGCAGCGTTGGCTCAGCGATGTTACAGTACGCTGACTGGCAGCTCAACAAACCAGCTGAGATTAAATTAAGGGGCAGCACCAGAGCAAGTAAACGACTGGTCTCTTGTCGGAGGTAGAAGAGGGAGATGCTGTAATGCAGATGGCCGCGCTGCCCCCTTGGTGGTACCCTTAACCATCACGTGCAAATTGCTGTTCCTGTCAAGCCAAGCTTTCCTCTTGCTTTATGGGAGAAAAGAGCATTGTCTGAGCAAGCAGAGATGCTTTTTTTGTGGGTAACTTCACTTTGGGATAGTGATTTAAGGAATCAAATCCTGTGGAGCATCCCTCATGCACAGGCTTCCCCATACTCCTCTCTTCTTCTCTCCCGTGGATGGGTTGAGTCTCTCCTATGCTAGAAGCAGCACTGACCATTGCCAGAAGGAGACAAATAAAGCCTCCAAAGCTGTGCATTTTGAGTTTGAAGAGGAGTGTAGGGACTTCATACCCTAGTCCTGCATTGGCTTATCCCTGCAGACCTGTCACCCCTGGGGCCGGCGTGTCAGCCCGTGCTCATCCACTGAATCCCGTGTCTGTCTGATGTACTTTTTCTCGTTAGATTGCTTTTCCAGTTTCCGGGCATCCTCTGGATCCAGCAAGGGGAGGGTTTGCCTGTTCCATGGGTAGGAAAGACTGGAGGGATAGGTCAACATGAAGGAGCTGCAGCAGCTGAGCCGGGAGTGACGTGACCCGCTGGAAAGGGTGGCCGTTTCCCCTCCTTGCTGCTGCTTGCCATCTTCTTGCCGTGTTTCCCCAAGTGTCTGAGGGTTTTTTTTGTTCTGCCACATTGACAAGCGCAAAAGAGTTGTTATTGATGAACGGGAGTGTTTGCTCTCCCTGCAGAAAGGCAGAGAGGAAGAAAGCATCTTTCTTTGATCGTTTCCTGCTTGTTCTTTGTCACTCCATCTTCTCGGGGGGTCTTTTATTCAGCTACGGAGAACGACATCTCTCGGCATCGCGGAAGGCAGTGCGTGTCCCGCCTGGGTGATCAGAAAAGAAGAGACAAGCCTGGAGCGTAATTTCTGTTAATCAGTCGCAGCTCTCTTCTGCCTGCAGAACTCCCATGCTGGGTCTGTTATGTCCTACCACGGGGGGGGGGAAAACGGTGCTTTCCCGGTGCCTTGTAACGAGTGAGGAGAAAGGAGGGGGAAAAAAACAAAGCTTTTTTTGAGATTTCCTCTTCTCATGCGAGTCCTAACTGGGGGTCCCTGATCCTTGACCTCCCTAATGCAGATCCCTGCGCTCCTGGTGGTGCTGGCTGCCGCCTGGTTTCCAGCAGCGGTGGTGCAGCCCCATGTAGTGTCATCTTCAGGAGAATCCCTGGTGAGCAGATCCCCCTTCCACACCTTCCCAGGGATGAGCTGACAGTGCAGAAGAGACCAAGTTCTGTTTATTTAAAAAAAAAGAAAAAAAACCCCGTAACTGTCTGTCTTCTCCCTGGGATTCACTTGAGAAAAGTCAACTGATTTTTCAGGCAGCGTATAAAAGCTCTTGGTCGAACTCGGTGTGAGCAAAGAGAGAACACACAGTTCCCGTACTCACTTCTCTCCTCATTAGCGCAGGATTTGTTTCATTGACTAATTCATTGCTTATTATCGCGAGCTTGCGCCGGCGTTCCCTCTATTAGAGAAGCAACCATATGGAGAGACAGCAAAACACGGGAGATAAACTTCAAAACAGCGCCGATAAAGGGATGCTGCTTCAGGGATGCTGTTTGGTGTCCTGGCTGACAGGAGGTTTTGTCGTTATCTGGGCGAGGAAGGCTTTGAAGAGCATCTCGACATTGTCCGTAGCTCTCTCCGACTGCTCTCGCTGAAGTCGGAGCAGACTCAAGTTGACAAGAGGGTGGTTTTTAAATCTACTGTAAATTGCATTTTATATATATATTTTTTTTTGTCCTCCCCCAAGCATCTGAATAATTAGCCAGGCCGTCAGTGTTTGCTCGTAGCGAGACACAGGCAGACAGTGCCCTGCCCTTCAAACAGTATCTGCAATGCTATTTAGAAATTAGTGTTAAATTAACTTTCCAAGGTATGGGCAGCACTGGCTGTGAATATGTGGCCTCTTCTGAGGTGAGCGAAGCTTCTGGAGAGAAGATGTATCATAGGCTTAACTCGTTCCAGAGCTGTCCCACCAGAGCCTCGTGGTGCTCCAAAAGCTTACCTTTAGACTTACACCATCAGTTTGCTGTTTAAAGGCCGCGTTCTGCGAATACAGCGGTACCAGTTTGCTGATTTCCACCAAAGTCTGGTCTTGCCGGAGCTGGACCGTGCCTGGAAACTCACGGCATCAGTCGTGGTCAAGAACTTCCAGTCTTCTTCTGGTGACCAGTTGTACCAAAACCCAAGGAAGGTAGAAGGCTGTGTACCTCCCGGGGTTGCACCAGCTTCAGTCCAGGACATGGGGCTCTTAAAAAAGGGAAGGAGAAGTTTCAGGGAGACCTTGGAAAAGGTGCCTGAAGGGAAGAGGGTTTTTTTATCAGGTCGGCTATCTTAGATGAGTTCATGCCCTTCCAAAATTGCTGTATTTGGGTAATTGAAGAAATTGTAATTCCGCTTGTCTGGGGAAACTAAACTGGTTTCTGCACCCGTTGGCCAACTGAATCAAAGGAGGGTGGAAGGCTTCAAGGCAATTACGCTTCTGCAAGCAAGAGTGACTCAGCTGAGTGCTTTTCCCACCGGAAAAGCAGGAGGAGTTTGGTTATTAAATGCTGTGCTTGGCAGAGGTCGGGCGAGCCGTGTCCTGGCTGGTGAGGGACAGAGCGGTGACGCTGCTCTGCCCAGCCCGGTGGGGAGAGGAAGAGTGAGCTATGGACAGAGGACACAAGTGGGAGACAAGCTTCATTAGCTCCCTCAGCAGGCTGCTGTTAGCTGAACCAAGTGTGACAAATTAGGCAGTGTTATGGGTGGCAGCGAGTGCCACGCTTTAATTTTTAGATTTTTACTGGCTTTCGAGGCTCTGCCCTTTAATTTCATACAGCATCCCCTTAATGGTGCGCTGGGGCAGGGGCTAAACCCAGGTGGTCCCCGTGCTTTTGCCGAGGAGGTGCTGGTGCTGAGGTGCCAGGAGGAGCTCTGGTTGTCGGTGGGAGCATCTAACCAGCATCACACTCTGATCTGTTGTGGCTGCCCCATCCCTGGAGGGGTTCAAGGCCAGGTTGGAGGGGGCTTGGAGCAGCCCGGTCTGGTGGGAGGTGTCCCTGCCCAGGGCAGGGGGTGGGACTGGATGGGCTTTGAGGTCCCTTCCAACCCAAACCATACCACAATCTCCATCTCCTGTTGAGGCTTAGGATGCTTTTGGGCTGTTTCCTATCACTGATGGTTTGTGCAGATAAAGAGTAGCTTTGAAACCAAGACCACAGAGTCGCCCACCTCAGGGCTGCTAAAACACCTGGGGCAAAGCTCTGCACAACTGATGTGGGATGAGGGTTTATTTCCCCTTTGTGCAACCTCCAGGAGGAATGATGGGTCTGCCTGACCCGGTGTGAGTGCTCTCTCACTGGGGCTGTGGCTTGGTAACGTACAGCCACATCTTTAATATTGAGTTCTGCTTCCTCTGTCACTCATGCCAGGCCAGAATGACCACATCACACTAATGAACTAGCTGTAAGTAGCTTCAAGAAAAGTGAGCGTGGTGGTTCCTCGGTTGTCCCTCGGGGCAGCCAGCTGTCCATCTCTCGCTGGTCTCCCTTATAACCATGGTTAATTTTGGCAGCTCTTACTCACAATGGAAATCTGCCCGGGGAGAAGCTAAAGGTCTCAGTGTTGAACTTCTTGATTTAAGTGATTGATCCCAACCCTTGCCCAGCACTCAGGGACTCTGATGTCCAATAGTGCCAGCTCCTCCAAGGTCAGAAACAGCCCCCGTCTTTGTCTATCCCGTGCATCCAGCTACCACATCATTTTCTAGAGCATCCAGGGATAAGCAAGTAGCAGGGATGTTCTCAGAAGTTAGATTCATGGTGTCTAAAGGGATGGAGGTTTTTAGCATGGCTCCAAGAGACTTCTTGTCTTGGGGACGCAGCCTGGATGGCTGTAGGTAGAAGCTGACCTAGAAACTGGCAGGAATCTGGCCCAGCAGAGCCTGTCAGTGCTGGCAGATCTCCTGCCCCTTGGACCCACACCAAACAGGAGCTGAAGGAATGAGGACACCATACAAACCATCCTCCTCTGGAGTGGGCTGTTGGCCTGGCCAGGGCATGGTGGGTCTGCGCTGGGTCACCCTGGCAAATTCGAAGTCTGGCTCCGTGGAGACAGCCTATCATTATTCCTCAGTAATAGCTTCTTGGGTACAATTTACTGCCCGGCTTGTTGCCAGGCTTTGATAAATGAGCTTTGTCAGCTCGCAGACTTGCAGATTCACCTCTGGAGCAATGCTATCAGGTCTCCTTTTCAAGCGAGCTACCCTGTGTCATCATGAATCAGAGGAAAAGTTGTACATTAATGTCAACGAAAACCTAACACCCCACCGGCTCGGCGTGGAGGTGTTGGCTGGGTAGCTCTTGGCTGATGGCAGTCCAGTGGATGCCTCTGAGGCTACACCCGGGGTGGAGGGACAACAGAAGAAGGTTGGTGGGATCTGATGCAAGTGAGGTCAGTCTTCTCTCTGCCCGGGGTTGTGTGTTTCACTGGCCTTTGAGATGAAAATGAATTTGTTGCTGGTTTTTGATGGGGTTTCGGTGATTGTAGTGTCTCTGGGTACCAGGTGAAGTTCTGCTGACGGGTTTTGCTTTGTTTGCCACCTTCCAGTCAAGGCAGACACCCTGAGGATCAGCCTGATTCTCAAGCACTGCATCTCCTCCACAGCCTAGGAGGGTCGGGAGTGCAGAAAACAAAAGGAGAACTAGCCAAACCTCAAAAGGTGGAATATAAGAACATTCCTTAACAGAGTATGAGGTCCCAAAATAGAAGAGTGGAGGGAGAAGGTTGCAGGTAGTAATGAAAGTAGAAGGTACAGGAGTAAAAACCCAAGCCTGCTCCCCACTGAGAAGCAGAGGGTTTACCCTGTGCCGACTGCCCTCATCCCGTCCTCATCTTGCTTTTTTTTTTTGAAAGACTTTCTCTTGCAGCTCTAGAGGACAAATGAAATGTAGCCGACTCGATTAATTTTTGCCAGTGCCTGGAATAATGTTGATGCCTTTGGCATGCTCCATCCTGGGACGCAGGGATGGAGACCTGCCCTGCTCCCTGTGCAGGGCACAATCAGCTGAAAGAGTCACCGAAGCTGGGGCACCTACACGCACTGTTGGGACCCCAAATGCTCAGCAAGTTACTGCTTCCCTGGCCTCCAGTGAGGCTTATCCTCGTCATTAGCAGAGGTTGTTTTAGGGGTTTATTTAAAATGCTTTTCATGACTTTGAGTGCTGCTTGGTTTTAGAATCATAGAGTGGTTTGGGTTGGAAGGGACCTTAAAGCCCCCCCAGTGCCGCCCCCTGCCCTGGGCAGGGACACCTCCCACCACACCAGGTGGCTCCAAGGCCCCTCCAACCTGGCCTTGAACCCCTCCAGGGATGGGGCAGCCACAGCTTCTCGGGGCAACCTGGGCCAGGCTCTCACCACCCTCACACCAAACAAGTTCTTCCCCACATGTCAGCTCCGTCTCCCCTCTTTCAGTTTAAAGCTGTTCCCCCCTTATCCTATCACTGCATGCCCTCTAAAAAGTCCCTCCCTGATTTTCAGTTGGTTTTCTAATGCTCTTGGGCTGGCTGGTGTCCTGTTAGAGCTCAGTGCCACCAGCCTGATGGATGGAAGCTAACTTCAGCTGGATCAAGCAGTTGCTTGGATTATGTCAGTCCTCCAAGCACATTGTTGCTCCTTATTAAAAAACGGAAAAGGAAAAATGGTGTTTTGGGTGAGTAGTGCCTGTTGTCCCAAACACAGCATGGGACTGAGGTGCACGTACCACTATCACTGTGATGGATGCTCGGAAGTGATACACCTCCATCCCAGTGGGTTTCATGCTGGCCTGGGAGCGTTGCGTGCATCTCCATGTCTGCTGCAGGCTTGCTCCCTGAGAATGTGGTTTTAGATGGGCTGGGGGTCCAGCTCCCTTTTTGCCCCACTTGTGGTGGAAGGTCCATGAGAAACCAGAGGAAGAGAGCGCTTGGGAAGCCCGAGCTGTGCCCAAAGGGCATGTCTTGCACTTTTCTTTCTTCTTATCTATTCACTGCCCGGCTGCGTAGACACTTATAACTGAATTTTCCAAAGCCAAGGACAGTGGGGCGTCTCACTGCAGCTGATGATGGGTGGGAACTGAGTGCTCCAGTCCTTCAGGGGCAGTGGAGAAGCACCACCGAACTCGTGGGCAAGAAGACTTTTTGGTGTTGGGGTTTTGATCGACCAGTTTTACAGAGTTACTCTTCAGGCTCTGTGGCTGCTGCTGTGGGATTTGAGCAATCCCGGCATCCTCTGGCCTCGAACCTTTATGTCGACCTGGCCACTGCTGTGAGGAAGCCAGGAGAAATAAAGTAACTTCCCTTGGTGTCCACTCCAAAGGAGAGACTGAAGGTGGGGGGAGTAACCTTCTCCTGAGGATGAGCACCCCTTGGGATTGGGCAAAACTGGGTTAATGAAGTGAGTCTGTAAAAGGAGGGTAAAATACAGGTTGTATAAGCTGTTGTTTCCAGACACGACATTGAGGGAAATTAGGCCTTTATGTTTTTCACCCTCATATCTTTACTCTTCCCTTTTCCTGCACCCCACAAGGGACCAGGGTCCATGGTTTCCATCCTAAGTTAGTGTTTGGCTTCTCTTACAGGCCGGGAAATGCTCACGCTGGAGGGTTGAACCCAGTAAAGGTGTGATCCCCCCCGAGAGCGAGGTGTCTGTGACTGTCACAGCAAACCTGGACGACACTGAGAAGTTCAAGGATGAGGTGAACCTGTTCATAGAGAACAGCCATACTTATGTCATCCCTGTGCGAGCCGTCGGCATCGGCACCATGATTGTCACCGACAAACCCTTTGCTCCGGAGCTCAACTTGGGGCCACACTTCAGGTAGGGTCTCTCTCAGCTCCCACTTCTCCCAGGGGCTCAGCAAGGAGGAGTTTTAGAATCATAGAATTGTCGAGGTTGGAAGGGACCTTTCAGATCATCAGGTCTAACCATCAACCCAATACTGACAAACCCACCGCTAACCCATGTCCCTCAGTACCATATCTGCCTGGCTTTTAAATACCTCCAGGAATGGCGACTCTGCCATTTCCCTGAGCAGCCTCTTCCAAGGCTTGATCACCCTTTCGGTGGAGAAATTTTTCCTAATTTTCATCCTAAACCTCCCCTGGCACAACGTAAGGCTGTTTTTTCTTTTGCTGTAGTCCTTCAGGCCAGTTCTCCTTCAGTCCTCAAGGTCCTGGCCCCGTGTCACTGAAGCCACGGGAATTCCTTTAGAAACATTTTATGGCCATTTGAATGTCATTAGATGCCATCAAAAGCCACCAAAATGGACACCGGTTGCTAAATTGTCACTGAATCGTCCTTAGTTATAATACATTTATTTCTTCGCTTTATCAAATAAAGGTCTGGAGGAAAACAGCAGGTCCTGGAAGCCTCCGGCTGGAAAATGCTACGTTATGAGTATAACCATATTTCCCTTCGCAGCAACGTTGCTTTGCTTTTTCACTCACTGTGGAGTATCATCTCGCAACAGCGGAGAAAACCTTGGGCGGTAGCTTGTTATCAACCCCTCGACTAAATTAATGGTGCTGTTTTATTTCCCCTCTGCCCAGGAGTCTTGGAGGAGCAGCAGAATTTGTCTTTGCCCTGTATCATCCCTCGGTTCACTCGTTTTCCCTGGCTCCCCTGCCGGGCTGCTCTTTATTGGATGGATTCGTTCTTTCCTGGCTTTTCCTGCCTGTTTTCCTCGCTGTCTCCTCCATCAACAGCAGCCCGGGGCGCGGGCAAGCGAAGGCGGCTGCGGGAACAGCTCTGAATGGGGGAGGAGGAGAAGCCTGCTGAAGTTGGGTGGGATAAATTGAGAGTGCTAATTGAAAAAGCTCAGCTGGGAGGGGGGGACTCACTGATCCCAAGAATGTACCTGGTTTCAGACACACACGCCTTATAAATGGGAGGAAAATATGCCTTTTCGGAGTGCCTTGTGTTGGAGGCCTCTTGGGAGGAGAAGACTGGTCTTCTCGAGGTGTCTGTTCCTTTCCCTGGCTGCAAAGAGGATCTGCAGTGCTCCCATAGCTAAATTTTGGGGTAGAAAGAGCAGGTTAATCCTACCTTAAGTATTTAGGATAGATTTTGGGGGTTTAAAGATGCACCCACAAGCCATCCACCCAAAGGGGGAGGTTGGTACTTCTCCAGCATTTCCTGTGCTCTGTGCAGATACAAATTGGCTACACAACGCAGGGGATAAACGTTGGCGTGGTTCATGTCCTTGTCCTCTGTCCCCTTCACATCTTCACCTTCAGGCTCAGTTTGAAGTTGCTGCAATTGCAGAGCTGCCACCAGGTGAGCTGAGGTGGGACCCAGTTAACATTTTACAGAGCCACAAATTCTGCATCTACCCAGAGCTGCTCCAAGCTTTTGGCTGTTGCTGTCCACAGATAAACCATTTCATACTAAACTTAAACTTATAGAATTGTTTAGGTTGCAAGGGACCTCCAGTGCCACCCCCTGCCCTGGGCAGGGACACCTCCCACCACACCAGGTGGCTCCAAGCCCCCTCCAACCTGGCCTTGAACCGCTCCAGGGATGGGGCAGCCACAGCTTCTC
>VXAK01019610.1:65809-82200 GCA_013399435.1 Arenaria interpres | reverse complement strand
ATTGAACACTGAACTTGACATTAAATATCTTCTGAGCATCCCTAAAGCTTAATGCTTGGCTGTCAATCATTTCAAGGACAGCTGAAGACAATTGCATTACAGAGGAACACCTCCTCTTCCCTGTTGATCTGAGACTGCAGGACTTGTTTTAAGAAATGTGGTCCACTATCTTATGATTGCAGTGATTTTCCCCTTTTCAAGGAAGGGTCATTTGTTTGGTTGTTGTTGTTGTTTTTGTTTGTATTTTTCTTTTTACCTCTCCTCAAGAGTCATCTATTCTATTTTCAGTGGTGGCTTAAAACTGTGTCTAGAGCTTTCTGATCCCCTGAGAGAAGCGTAGGTTGATTCGAAGGTCTTCAAGAGACACTTTACAGCACAACATATTTTTGAGAGTTCATGGCCTGTTTAATTATTTTCCATTAATGTTTTTAATCAGATTATATAAAAAGCATTCAGAATTCTGCTGTATTTTATCAGCAATCTGCTTCTTTATGAAGATCAGTGAACTCTGATAGGAACACACTCATTATGTGTAAGGAAGAAAGCAAATAAGCAGTAATGAGGATAGCTGAGGGAACTGTCCTAAAAGACTTCCAAACCATTCCCTCTCAAGTGGAATAAAGGAGGGAACTGATTCTATAGCTGGGTTTGTCCCTCTTTGAGAAATTAGAAAGAGCGCTTGAAATACAAATAAACTAACTGCCATTACCATTCAGGTTTTTCCACAGAACTTGGCCTTGGCAAAGCGGCAACATGCGTAGTCAAGATTTTTGGCCAAAATGAAAGAAAACAGGCCAAATTTTTTTTAATTTGGGCTTAACTCTACTTTTGGTGAAGCAATTATGAGATTTATTCCTTTTATAATCAAAGGTTTGACTTCAAGAGAACAGAATCATTCAGGTGCAACTTTCACTACAGTGTTATAGAATTTTGCAAATCCCTGCAACAGCTTTTAACATTTTTGCAACTAAAGTCTGTCTGTTTCTTAGAGCGACTGTAGATGTATCCTGCTGAGTTCATTGCAATGGTGTCAGTATCTTATTTAGGTAAATGAATGAGGTGTCTGGTATAGGACCTCAAATGACCTTTCCAAACAGTACCTTAACTTTTCCTATTTTTTCTAGTAAAGACATTCCTAAAATAGTCATGCACAAACTACAAAAGCTTTTTCTTAGTACCAAGAACAAAATAGAAATGCAAAAAACATGTCTGTGTTTCAGGAAATAAGAGTTTTTATATTCTTAAGAAGAAAACATGAAATATCAGCAAATTGTCTCCTTTAGAATTCACAATATTTAAAAAGTAGTTAAAAGAAGTTAACACAACTTTTAAAGGAGAAAATTATTCATAGATCAAACAAATAGGAAGAAAAAGAAAAATTGTTGTCACAAAATAATTCTTTTTTAATAAATCAGTAATAAAAATGTAAATACTTCCATGTATTGAGTCTGGGTTAGACCTTTCTTATGTCAAAAGAAGAAATGAAAGCAAAACAACTGTGACAAAATCTAACTTGAATTTTCTTTAATAAAGACATTTAATTTATCAATATTTTTTAATTTTACCATAAAAAAAAATAAAAAAGAATGCAAGAGGCCTTGCTTACAGTAAAGGACTTAAATGTCAGTATTTAGATGTATTACCCTTTGGGGCAATGTAGGTGGTTTTGAGGTATTATTATACAAAGCTGTAATTGTTCCCTTTTGAAGAGAAAACAGCTTCCAGTGTGCAGCACTGAATTCACTATTTATCTAGGCGTTACTTCTGACTGCTAGGAGTCCAGTTTCCAGCTCTTACGACTTTTAAGGGTTGAAAGTTGCCAGTGTTATTTTGCATTTCTTTCAATTAGACGCTAAACAGAAAGATTAATTTGGATAATATGGACCTGAAAGTCATTACTACAGCTTTTTTTGCTTCTCTTTTCTTTTTCCTCTCCATCTCCCTCAGCAGCTTGTTATCATACGTGACTAGACAGCTTATTCCAAATAAATGACAAAATGACCAGCCTAGAGTTCTCTCTCATTCATTTGATTTTTAGAAAGACAAAATTGTCCTGAGACAAATAGCTTTTTTTCCTAAATGTCAGATATCTCCTGTGATGAGAAGAGTATGTTTTTTCATAAATTGTGCCCTTCCTCACTTTTAGGAATTAACAATGATAAGAAACAGAATGGAAATGCTATATTGTTTTAGAGGAAAATATTTTCGTAGGAAAAACCAAACTTTTTAGATAATCAAATATCATCTTAGGTCATTAAAAGAACTTCAATAAATCAGTAATAATCACAGTATATCAGCAATAAGTTGATTTCTTTTTTTTATGATCCAGATGAAAATACATGATATTTTAATCTGTGTCTTTCTTTTGAATATATGGATTTTGAATATATGGCTTAAGTTTGTGAAATAAGACAGTCACTGCATTTACTGAACTGAATTGTTTCTTTATTGAGTTGAAGGATCTTGAGACTAGGAGTTTGGACTTGCTATTTTCTCTTGTCCACTTCCAGAACAGCGGGAAGAAGCACACATCTTGTGAAACCTGTAGTTATAGAACTATTTGTTAGGCATTTAAATAATTAAAAGTTCAATATAGAAAAGCGTAGTTAATATTTATTAATGAAAGAAGTTGAGATACACATTTGCCAAGAATAAAGAAAGCTAACAAGATTGCTAATTTTCAGAGGAACCTATATAGCTGTAGCTTGTGACTCTTGCAGTGCTGTAGTAATTAGGTGACAGCGTGGGAGGAAAAAAAGAGAGAGAATAGTGCAGTTAGACACTATATTTTGGAGGCTAGTCAAAGTCTTATTGTAAATTAGTTTGTGTTTTTTAAAATGTATTGAGATTTTAATGGCCCTGTTTGAAGCATAGCTGTTCTACAATACGGTATGACCAAGTTGTCTTCTCAGTCATGCTCAAGAACTGCTTCTGTGTTGGAAACGGAAGGCAGGATGCATTAGATGTCACAAATCTCTTTATTACCTATTTGTACTTTTACAGAGATATTTACTTCAAGTTGTTTGTTTTTTTTTTTTTTTTTAAAGTAGACTTATATGAGATTTTTAGAATTCATCAGGAGAGCATTCTGCTGACAATGCATCTGAGAGTGGTCAGAGCACAGCACACTCCATGGATCTGTTACCAAAAAGCTTCTGACTGGAACTAGGCAGGTGATATCTCTTATACAACATTGAGACCTTCTCTAAGTAAAAGGTGGTAGGCTTGGCTACTTCACATCAGTTATGTGAACTCACTGCAGCGCAGGATGAGACAAAAGGTGGAGGATTTATCCTCTCCACACTTACAGATGTGTTAAAGATTATGCTGGTTAAAGCCTACGTCTAGATTTTCTTCTGGTGGGGTGCAGGTTTGCACCCAACTCTTTCTAATAGCTTTGATATCCCTATAAGAGCTTTTCATTTTTTGCTCTTTGAAGCTGTGAATTTTGTCTTCCAATTCATTAGCAATTACAGGTAATTATTTGTTTTAGCCATAATTGCTAGCAGTAACCATAAGTGACATGAATTTTGAAAAAGCAAGCTATTCTCCTTTAGAAGCTTAAAAGCGTTAAGATAAACAAATTATAAGTGACCTCAAATATGAAATTGATTTTTTTAGTTTTATTTACAGTATGAACTGTAAGGGGAAGCGGTAATCTTATTGGTAAAATGTATGAGAAATCTTTAGCCAAGAAAGAGAAAAGGAAGGAGCAGCAGCGAAGAAGCAGTGATTGACCGATGGGATGGCTGAGTGAGCAGGAGGTAGTACTCTGGAGTGAACTAAATGGCAGTAGCACTGTGGGAAGCTTCACTTTGGAACAGAATGTGGCTACGGAAATGTTACCATGAATGAGTATAGTTGCGAGAGGATTAAAAACGCTGTCTTCTCTCTTGTCTGAGAACAAATTACCTGTGGTCCTACCCAGCACTTGGTGGAAAGCCATCTGGCAGTCTTGGGTGTCGTAGGCCGACGTGTCTTCATTATTGTCTTGGTGAAAGTTTAGCCACTAAAACCAAGGAATTAAAGTCTTCGTTTCATCATATTGTGACTTCTAGCTGGTTGATGTGGGGGAAGGAAATAACTAAAAGTAAGTTAGGTAGGTGACCTGATGAAAAAGCACAGTAAGAATTGACTATGGCAACTTGTTTTTTTAGAGTTGTTTAATTTATTTATTTTACCTTTTTATAAAGGACTACTTTTATAAATGACTAGTTTTATAAGGGGAATGAGAAGCCAGGGTGGTTTTTTTTTTTTTTTGTTTAACTGATTTTAGGTTTTTTTATGTGGTGGATGGCTGGCTAACACATGATCTTATTTTTCATAAAACTGCTTATAGCATGTCTGAAAGTCTGCTGGTGTTCTCATGCTTGCTGTCTCTCCTGCCCCTCTTCCAGAGCTTCCCACTCCTACTGTCAGGGTGGATCAAATGTGACCAAACAGCTGCTCAGCAGCTACAGATTGCAGTGAACAGTCCCAGTTTAACTCCACATGTGAGGCTGGGAATCGCAGCAATTCAGTGCTGCTTCCCCAGACAGCTGATCAGTCCCTGCAGCAGAGACAGTGATCAGCAAGAGTCAGGGTGGACAGGTGGAAATTACTGCAGACATTTAAACTCATTAGTCATAATTCTTACACAAATAAAACAGGCAGCTGTGGAGTTGTTTTCATACTGCTACGAGCAGGATCCAGATGGGAACCTGGGGTTTTGGTTCCAATTGCAACTCAGTGCTAATAACCGAAGCAGATAGTGGAAGTAACTCTTAGAGAAGTGCACGGAGATTTTGTTGCCTGCCTCCGGTTGGAGCTATCTGAATTGCCTTTCCCCCTACTTTTGCCCCAACTAAACAATTATTATCAGAGATGTGCTTCTTTTTGACTCAAGCAGTATATTCAGAAAAGCAATTATCTATCTGGACCTTCCGACGCATTGTATTTCAGGTATGTTTGTAAGTAGAGAAACGTATGTAGGTGACAACCTGCTTTAATTACAGAAGAAAGCATACTTGTGGTGAATAATTTTAACATTACTAATTTCTGCTGTCTCTTTTGTGGGTTTGGTTTTTAAATATAAATAATCATAATATCATATGGTACCAATCTCACCTGAAATATAAGAAATTACTGAAGAACTTTATCTAAATAGGTATGATCAGTCACAGAAATCATGAGACAAGGAAAAGATTTATTCCAATGCAGACAACAGTCAGAGGGGAAAAAGAAAAACAGCCGCTATGTGCATCACTAAGTAAGGGACAAATTATAGGTAACTTGTCCAATTGACAGTCTCAAGAGTGAGAGGTGAATAGCACAAGGAGTGTCTCTTCCAGAAAAGCAGGAGACCAAGTTCAGGGAGTTATTAGTCACCTAAATAAATAAATAATCTGGAACTGTTGTCATTCATTCACCCTTTACCCTTATTCTGCTTTTTAAAACACGTTTCCCTTTTATGAATTCTTTGTAGGCAGGGTCTTCCCACTGAAAGGAAGAAAGACAAAGGCCAGAAAGCCAAACAACAGAAATACTGCATGACCCTCACTGTGATGGATAGATCTTAATAAGCTGAGTTTTGGGAGATGAGTGAAATAATTACAAGTAAAGCTAAGAGGTTAGAATTAATTGGGGAAGTTACAGTAGGTTTTTTCCCCAGCCTGATGTGGTTGACATGTCATTTTATATGAACCACCATTGAAAAAAATACTTCCAGGGGCACAATTAAAGGTTGTGAGACATTTCCTTCCACCTTTATGTATTCTGTTCTATGTTGGTATGACTTTCTAAGATGAGTGAGAATGAAGAGAGAGAAAGAGGTTTTTATATTTGTAGCATTAAGGTATTGTCTCTTAACCTTTTTATGCTCAGAAGTCCATAAAATTGATTGCTCACATTTAATTAAAATGTACATAGTAATTATTCTAAGGAAAACATTTTTCTGAAGTGAAGTTAATGAGAATCTTTGTAATAGTGTTTCTTAGTTTGAGAGTTGCTCTTTTTCTAGCTATTAAACTTCAACATATTGCTATGCAGAGCACAGTGATTTTATTTAATCTGTTTTAATGCTCAGAGTATTGTAGCAGTTTGCATAGCACTTGAATGTTTTGGTGTTCATTTATCATGGTTAATTCGTGGCTTCCAGTGAGAGATTGTGAATGGCACAATAAACTAAATATAATAGCAGAATAGTTTGCTCTTGAAAGCAGGTGCTTCCTGATAGCTTTTCAGGCTTGGCAAGCAAAGTTTGTGGCAGTAAAGCACTGCAGTGAGTGTTCTGATAGCTTGACTGGGGGATGGGGAGGCGGGGGGGGAACAAAAAAAAACAGCAAACCCTGAATCTTTGCTGTTTGACAAACCTCACCAGTATCTTCTCTGGTACATGAGACAATGCCACCCTGGGTCACATGACATGGAATATTTCTCAGGCTGAGGATGCAAAATGGGAAATGTTCTCCAGCCAGTCTCAGTCCAACTGCATGACATGCTGTTCTGCTGCAGGGAAGCACCAATGCCTCACTTGTTCCTGGAACCCGTGTGCCGGATTAGTATGTGATTAGCACATCAAATATCAGGGCTGGCAGCTACATATACAGTGTGGGCACCTGACAGGCAAGGCTCTGAAGTGAGGTTCTGTGTGATATTCAGGCCTGTGTGCTGGGATTGTGGGACAAGAGCCAAGAGCTGTTCTCTGTATTAACAAGAAAGCAAAATAATCCTAAGCAATAAAACAAATTATGTCCATAGAAATTCTATTTCTTTCTGCTAGTACTGCTACTCCATACTAAGAGATATGTTTGTTTACTGTTAAATTCCCAGTGTTTCCTGAATGAATTTATACTTGTATTTATAATCAAACATATGGCATTACTATGGAAAACAAAACCATAAAAGCTCCTGTAGTTCTGAACCAAAATATTTATCTTCAGTTTTCAATTATCCAAAATTTTGGATCAATTCTGCAATTTTATCAGGTTTTAAGCTTATGAAGAAATTTTCAGAAGCCTTTTGTATTTTTTTTTTTTACTCAGGAAAGGTCATGATGATTAAAATAGTTTCAGGATCTGTAGTAGTGTCTAAGTAGTTCAGTTGCTCAGGGGTAGCAGTAGAGGATGTGATAATTGTAACAGAAGAGAACTAGAGAAGCTAGAAGAATGAGGGATGTATCTTATTTCCACAAGTGCAAACTACTACCAGTTATGAGTTATTACAGTCATGGGACTTCCACAACCAAAAGCCACCCTTGCACCATATCTATCCCATTCTTGCCATGAAAGGGATGTATTTCACACCCTTAATTCTTTGTGTAGGATAGTTATATTATGTGATTGGGTTATTGAACCTGGGAAGTGTGTTTCTATCCTTACCCTGTATTTCCAAAATTAATCTCATAAAAAGATATTCTAACAAGACCAGGCTAGCAGAAAATGTAAAACTTAGCTTAAAGTATACTGGTGACAAACCTGAAGGAACAAAGCATAGAAGTGGATAGTCTAGGTCACAGAAACTCATCCTGCATTAGAAACAGAAAATATCTCCCTTTCTAATCTTGGAATGTTCTCAATAACAAACTTTGAAGAAATTAAGATAATTTTTCACAACAAGGGATTTGTTACAACCTACAGTCGGATGAAACAGCATGTCTATAAAGAGGATTTCTATCTTTACTTGCAACGCATATCTTTCACTAACATTAATGCTCAGTCAGCAAGACAAAAACTTTTCATATAAATGTTGTTTTAAATATCCAGGAGAAAAAAATGTTCCTATGAAAAAGTACTTTCCATTTTCCAAAACGTTCTTCTAATAATGCAGCTTTCAGTCCAAAAGTAAAAAGAAAATGACATAAAGGCTTAAAAAGAAAAGAAAACCCAAAACTAGAAGAAAATAACCCAAACAAGCTTAACGTCAATAAAAATGCGGCAATAATTAATTTCTAGATTTTATCACATTGAGATGTTTGTTGTTTTATAGCTTCAGGGTTGCTCTGATTGCTCTGTGTTCTAGCACGCTTTGTGAAGTGTCAGGAGCACATGAGTCAACAGTGGATTTTACTGGTATTGACTCCATTTTCTGAGGCACAGCTGAATGTGTTTTGAGTCTGCTGAAAACAAAAATATAACTACTATGAGTACTCTAAGGTGTTATGCTGTGTCTTCCTGTTTTCTGAATCGTCAAGACTAGAACCTCCTGGCACTTTAACCATATGCACTTATTTAATTTGTTCCTTTAAGTTAGTATTGTCTATGGTTCCTTTCACTCAGGCTTGGCACCAGCAGCCCAACCTGCCTTTCTCCCAAGACAGTTCTTGACTGAGCACAGACCAGTTGGAAAATTCCTTTTACGAAATATGAGTGAGCTGTCCTTGGAGTGTGGGGAGGTTCATCTGCTTGCTTGTTCACCAGGCTAACTGCTTAAGTACTGAGACTTTTTATTTCCTTGAATAATACACAGATTTCATAGGCGTCTCATGGGAACTACAGCACTAGCCCAAGTTCTTCTCCATAACTGGAATATAGACTCAGTGATGAGAAATGTGAACCTTTAGACCCTAGCCCTGAACTGGTCACTTCTTATAAGCAGTGATTGTGGTATTAAATCAAAGGAACATCTAAGAAATTTCTTTGTATCATCTTTTTTTTTTTTTAATTTTTTTTTGCTTATTTTCAAAAAGTGTTGAAAAACTAGCATTTAAAATTTTTTAAAGTATCAGAAAAAAAAATCTCTTCAGCTCTTGCAAATATGTAAAAGGGGGAACAAGTGAATTTTTGTGCCAAAGAACAAATGAAGCCTTGTTTCCTCCTGCAGTTGAGCTCCTATATGAATTTTCTGAAATCCAATAGAGTCAAGCTGACACTGAAGCTTTGTGAAAACAGGGCATGAATAATTACTCTTCTGGCTGTTTTATGAAGTTTATAGCATCTCGGCACCCTTCAAACCTCTCCTCTCCCGATAACTATTGCTGAAAACAGGAAGGGGTTTAGTGTTGAAAAGGGAGAAGATGGGGGGAATCAGACGTGCATGGGAAACACGTTAATTTATGCTGTTTGCTTTATTGCAAAAAGCAGCAACAGACCAAAACTTTCTTGAGAGATGGAGCAAGCATGGGCAATCCACAGGGGTTTAAGCACCTCCCTTTTCAGAGTGTTTATAACACTCTGAAATAGACACTTAACTGACTAATGCTTTCTGAGTTCAGATGTGTTTCAGTATCCTAAAAAATGCTTGATACAGTAATTCTGAATCTGTTGCTGTGAGTGAAGAAATGAATCAGTTGAAATGCTGAGATGTGTAACAGTCATATATGCTGGTTGTCCTTCTTGCTGTTTTAGATACAAGCCTTTTCTTAGAACTGCCTTCCTCCCTTTTAGCTAACAAATTTCACAGTCAGTGCCCATCTCAGAAGCGTGAGCAGAAGGGCTGAAGGTGGGCTTTGTGCCAGTTGGATATTTGGCAGTGGGCTTTGAGTGATTCACTTGATTCACGTCCCTGATGCAAGAAGCTCTGAAAGTTATGGTGAATTTGGCACTATATTTTTTTTTCTCCTTGACTGTTTCAAGTTACTTACAGAATGGGGCAGGGGAAATTGCTTTTCTCTCTTTTGACTGCAGAGGGAATCTTGCATTTCTAATCTTTAATGTTTCTTGGATGCACTTTAATTAGAGGTCTAAAGCAGACTGTATAGCTACCCTTCTTAACTGCATGAAACTTAAGATTCTCTTAATGGCGCCTCTGAAATCTCACACATCTGGAAATAGCTCTCAAACGTACCTGGTTCCACTACCTTTTTTTCTGTTTCTGTGGAAGGAAAACCTTTAGACACCTTTAGAATTATGCCTCTCTCTCTTAAGAGGACGGATGCGGAGGGTGAAATAGAGTGGTCAAAAGAAAGGGTGCTTTGTGTTTTGTCTTGCGTTTTTTTCCATGCATCTGCCTGAAGCAGATGGAACTTGAGTTAATGTCCTCAATAGAAAATACTGCCTAAGTTAACTGGAATAATATATTTGGTTGAAACAGTTTAGAAATAGATGACACTTAAAGGACTTATCTAGCAACATTCATTTTTACACAGTTTCAGCTAAATCATATACTAGCACACAAAATGAAGCAGCTGAGGATAGCTGTGAAACTTGAGGAAGGAGCTAAATTTGTATCCATAATTTTAACCCATCTGGGTATGAGGAGGGCTTTTTTAAGTACATGTGACACAGGTAGCAGTCTTAATGTGCACGTAATGTTTTTTCTGGTAATTAAACCATGATTGGGCCATATATTCAGTTATTTAATGCCTTTAGTATTGCTGAATAGAGTTTTCTTTTTGCATAAAAGTATGAATTTAACTGGTTTAGTTATAGGGATCATAGTCTGGTTCCAGTTTATATTTTTTTTTAAATACTAAAATAACTGCTAATTTAATGACCAGTGAATTGCAAGTTGCAATACTTCTAATCAATCATGCAGTATTTAGTGAGTTATTCCCGTGAAAACCATTTCTTCCTAAAATATCAATGCTATCTGGCATGCAGTGTCAGAACATCATGTACTTACTACAGTCTCTGTTTTCTGTGCAATATTAGAAACCCTATCAAAGTAGTTTGCACATAAAGTGATCCACCTTGTATACCATTAAGTATTTTAAAATAGTTTGATCCACTGTTAGGAAAAGCTATAGTATAAAGTAGTTATATCACACATTTATAACATAAAAATCAGCATCACAAAAATACTTGTTAATGTTATAAGTATGTGGGTTCCAATTTTTTCTTCAGAATCAACAATTGTAGAATGTCTGAGATTTATTAATAGGAAGTAAAATTAGAAGAGTTTGATTGTCTTGGCCTGTATTTATACTTACACATGTGGAAATTGGGTAATAAGGAACAAGCCCTCCTGACAGTCTTCAGAACAGAAGTGCAAAATTAGTTTATAAATAATTATCCATTTCTGATGAATCAGCATGCAATTTATAACTTGTAGTGCATTGTTTTTTATCAGTGACTTCATTCTTGTGAATATTCAACTGTAAATTTCAGATGAGTCTAAGGAGTCAAGTCAATTTTTAGTTAAAATTCTGGAGGATCAAATGTTTCAGTGCCTTGATTATGAATGCACTTCCTAAATGGATTTCCCTAAGTGTGAAAGGGACAGGCAGCTTTTGATGGTGTTTTCACCTGCTGAAAAGTGTTCGTCTCTCCAGTCATTAAAGAAGGGAAGTAAGGAATAAATTCCTGAAATTTGAAGGGGAACAAAGGAAGTATAAGTGTTCTTTTCTCCCTGTGACTAAATGGCCATACAGGAGGGTAGTTGTGAAGTTAAGTCATTGAAGAATATTGATTTTATTTTTTTTTTTTAATAATCTATCCATCTATTTATGTATAAATGTTACGGCAAGTTCTAACTGCTGCAGTGATAACATCTGAAAACAGTTCAAAGATAACATGCTGTTTCAGACAAACCATGTTAGTACTGCCATTTGAACTTAAACTACTGGTTATATTTGTCATCACCTGAAGCTTACATTTGCAAAGCAATGTATGGAAAACTGTTGACCAAATTAAAACTGGGGAGTATTTCACAGGGTTGCACTGATTTACGCTAGGTCTGAACTTGATTCAGTTCTTAATTAAGCTGAATTGAAAATTAAAACCTCAGTATTACTCTTGTGTTTCAACGCAGAGATAAATAGATGTAGAGACAGATGAACACAGGAAGCTGCACACCGTAGGTTACAAGGAAATGTAAGTGGGTCAGGAGCGATTGGGTTGTTGTTTACCATTTACCTCATGTTAGTTCGTAATCCTGCAGGCCGTTGGGAGATTACAGTGGAACAGGGCAGTCCTGTAACAATGATTCGCATACTATTAATCAGGAAAGAAACCTCTTTTCCCAGAAAAACAGGAGTACTGAGCACCCACCAAAGCGTATGCAAATTTGAGGGTAAGCCCTGTCAGGTTTGAAATACCACCTCTGTTTGTCACTGCACACTCTCCACCACTGTTCCTCAGGAACTTGCAAGCCCAGCCTTCGAAAAGGTAAGAGAGCTTAAAATGTAGCTCCCCATGTAAGACCTTTCCCGGCTAGAATATTTTCCATGGGAATGCTCATCCTCATCTCCTTTGATATGGTTTGCAGCTGCGCAGGTGTTTCACTTTTTATTGTGAAAATAGATGGCCAGTAGGTTCATAGGAAGTTGATGTCTGTTTTGTAATGTTATTATTACTTTAATTCAAATTAACTTATATCGTGTCTGTTAATGAGTGGGCATGAGTGGAGTGGGCATGGAGACCTGGTGTAGCAGGTGCTCACCAGGCATTGAATGGCAGGAAGCATCAGCACGACTGAGTGTGATGTTATGTAGCAGCATGTCAAGTTAGGTTCAGTAAGACCAGAGTAATATGCACAGGAGACTGCATGTTTTCTGAAGGTGGTAATCCAAATGTTGCACTAATCATCTATCAATCAGTAAAGATTTTGTCCATGATTTCTGGATGTCCCATGGTCCTGCTAGCCATCTGCTCCTTCAGAAGTCCATGGAATACGTATTGCAGACAAATATGGCAAATACTGAAATTCTTCCCAGGTAAGAAGCCTGGGTGAGATAAGAAGACAAATTGGAGGGAAAATCAGATATCTAGTAGTTCTATGTTTCAGCTAAGTTGTATCTTCATTCTGGCTCTTGGGGCAATTATTTTTATAAAGTTGAGTAATTAACAAAATTCCCTAATTCAGTTTTCTTCGATCCTTGAAACAAGACATCATCTACTTGTAAGGGGACTCAGAAGACTATTCGATGCTTGTAAAACATTGTGAAGATGTACAATGCCCTGCAAAACTTGAGCTATTATTCCTTATTACTAAGAAATTATTTTTTTCCTAAATCAGTTTGAGCTGCTATAATTTGTATAGAATGGTTACTGCTGTGAACTGATATTTTTTTAACAGAAATATCAATTAAGTTGTCAAAAGTTAAAAAAAAAAAAACAAAAACAAATATGCCCTCTATAGCCTGGTTAAACCTAAGCTTTCCTAGCTCTCTCTTGAAGTGAGTGGCCAACATTACCAGCATAGTATCAGAAAATTGCCAATAGGCCCCAACCCCATCCCTATTTAGGAGAGCAATAGGGTTGTGCTAAGTTGCAGCGACTTCTGAAATAGTACTGACTGCGAAGTTGTGCCATTACAGTTATTGCTGTATGTCATCCACAGAGCAATAATGAAGATATAATATTGCTTATGCAGCTTCAGCTAAACAGAAATTTTGGGGTTCTCAGTTATGAAGTCAGTTGTGTTTTGAGTTTGTGTTTTTACGGTTTCTACTGTAGCTACATATTCTCCAGTTATCATTGTCAAATTAGTTGAAACGGGATGAGGCTGTAGAAAAGGGTTTATTTCCACATTCTTTCCAAATTTTATCTGTGGTGTTACAGTTACTTCTTACCATTTTGTGCCTCAAATCCTCCTTTATTTTCTGTTTGTACAATTTTCCCAATTGGATTTATCCATTCTTTCTGAATTCCAGGTAGTTTTTTAAAACATCACAAAAAGAAAAAAGATGTCTTGTTGCTGTGAGGGATTCCTTTTTTTCTTCTAGCTACTTCTAGCTGCAGGACTTATGTTTTCTTTCTTTCTACCTCGTATAGCAAGCTACAATCTTTCTTTGTGTGAATGCTCCACACTCCCTTTGTAAGAGTCAGTGATGGATAGATGGGACACATCATTGAAATAAATAGATGTAAGGCCAGAGCCTTTTATTTTCTAAAGACAGTCAAGGCTTAAGCTGGAAATGCGTACGTGCTACTCTTTCAGAAACTCAATGTAGAGAAATCCTACTATGATGAACCTCTTAGAAGGCCTGTCCCTGGAATACTAATTTTCCTTTTTCTTCCTTTCTGTGACTTCTGAAAGCATTTTCTTTTTCTTATATCTTTTTCATAGTGTTCAGTGTAGTATGATTCCTTTTTTTACTTTTGCACAGAGGCTGGGTGTGTATATGGCCAGTGAAGAGCAGTATCGCAAATGCCACCTTCTGTGACCCACATGCTTTCCACCTGCACAGCTGGCTGTCAGTCCAGCTGCTGTTCAGTTTCCACATCCACTATTCTTTCTTAGGTTGTCTTAAATAGGTTATCTGTTGATAAAGAAGCATACTCAACCCTGCCGACTCCCAGCTTCTCATGGGCTGGGGCTTAGGCTCTGCCCTTCTTTTGAGCTATATGAGATTGTCCAAGTCCAGTCTTTAAGTGTTTGAGTATAAATCATGTGAATGGTGGCACTGGAAGCTTTTGCCTTAACACATTCTTTAAGATTTCACCAAAAGGTCTTTAAAACGCATAAAAATAAGCTTTTGTGTAATCTCACCAAGAAAAATATCTTTTAAATTGTAAAGGGAATAATTATTTCATGAGGTTAAATTTCAGAAGTTCACATTTATTAAAATCTTAACCTTTAAACCCTGTGAGGTAGTGTAAGTATCCACAGGACACTGCAGCAACAGCAATAAGCAAGAGCTTATTCTTCAGACAGAAATATTTCAAAAACTTGTATGTCCATGTGCAAGCAGAAAAACACATATTACACCCTGAATTGTAACCTTAAAGTAAGATTTCTATTTGCAAGGCAGTAGGACAAAATACCTATTTATTTTTTTAAGCACTTAATACTATAAGCCTTGTTTGCCATTCATTTTTAATAATAGGCTTTCGTGTTAAGTGTTGCTATTCCTGCTGTTTCTTGGGCAATTCCATACAGACTTTCAGATCGGAATGTGCCATAAATATCAGAGTATAAATAATCTATCATTATACAGACATTTCATGAATAATGCATAGCTGTGACATGAATGAGCATGCATAACTTGTGAGGTAACCTTTTGAAACATTGATAAACATATGCAACAAAAATTTGTAAAAATTATTTCCAGCTTTGCAACACCTATTCACTAATGTAGTAAGGAAACAAAATGGAATTTGAATACACAGAAACAAAAGACTATTCTCAGGCATTGTTAATTGTAAATGCAGACCATAATTATAGTTGTTGTTTTAATCTGTTGGGGTGCTAGGTGGGAATATAACTACACTACTAGTAAATCAGCTTGCAGAAAAAAAATTTATATATATCCTTCTTCTGAAGATCACACTGTTGACTAGCAGTGCTTTGTGAAATATTCTACGCAAACTTTTGGGGGATTTGTTATTGCCAGATGATACACATATCAAAATGCAAAAAGTAGCACTTAAAAAGAATCATTCTGCTCAAATAGTGATTTTTTAAAATGCAACTGAATTGTTTCTTACTGATTTTGACTTATCATAGAAGGTAATTATTTATTTTTTTTTTTGTGAATGTGAATCCTGAGTACTACTTTGTCACTATTTAGATTTCTTAAGTATATTTTATATGGAGAACTTCTTAATGAAAAAAAGTTCCTTTGCCTGTTAACTTTTTCCATTGATATTACGTTCCATTCGCTTCTGAAATTTTGTAGACTGTAATGTGTTCTCCCTGAAAACATGTTGATATTTTCAATAATTTATCTTCGTGTTTGCATTTTTGTTTTAAGCAATACATAATTTAAAACAATGCAAACTAGAGACTAGAGAGATTTGTGTTTAATGTTTACTCTGATTAAATCTACGTGTACTGTCACATATCTATAAAGCCATTTTCCCCCTGCTGACCAGCCATTTCATGTCTTTATTTTATTTTTTAATTTTTAGCTAGGAATAATGGAATTGGAAAGGTGTATTATGCTACAGTCAAAACAAGATCCCAGAAAATATAACTGAAAATCTCACGCAAAGCTGTGAGTCAAGTTTTTCTAAATATAGGAATATGTCTTAGTCCTTCAGCCCTGTTAAATGACATAGAGAAAATTGATTTTAGTAGAGAACAAAAAAATTTTTAAATATCTTGCAGCATGCATGTCATTAAGGAGGCAGGTATTATGCTTTTATTCAATCAGATGCAGTTACCACCAAATTATGCCGTGTCTAATTTATGGTATGCTACTGGTGAAAACCAAGATCATCATATACCTTTTAATTATATTCTGGGCTCCAGATACTCCAACTGTTTATCACTACATGATCATTCCCATATATTGTCATGGGTGTCTGTATATGTGGTAGGTAAGACATGCTTTTGGAAATTAAAGCACCTTCTACTTCCCTGTACAGTTAGATTATGCATTTAGCTTAATTATATGTAGAAAAACCATTATAAAGGTATTCTATTTACTAAGAGTTTTTCAATGCTGAATGGAGTAATGAGAACTATCATTAAAACAAAATTACCCTTTGAAGTGTTTCCAAAACTGCATTAAAAAAAAAAAAATCCAGCTATACATGTGGTTCTTGAATATAGCAATATTTCTCTATTAGGCAGTGCTATGCATGGTA
>VXAK01019610.1:44934-61168 GCA_013399435.1 Arenaria interpres | reverse complement strand
TAAACCCCTGTTTTAAAAGAAAAAAAAAAAGTGGTTTGCGTATGTTCTAAACAGTCATTTTGATGTAGAAAGCAGCTATGGTTTTTATCATTGCCTTCATTACCTCTTTTCATTGCTTCTCCATTTCATCCCAAATGGATCTTTTTCAGAGATGTACACAATGCAAATTTAAGGCACAGATTCCTCTAGACCTGACTGTTCTTAAATTACTGGTTTAAAAAAGGTGGAAAAAAGGACACTGACGTATCTATTCTGGTGAATAACAGGCTGTCAGCAATTATGTAGATGCAAAAGATGAAGTAGGAACAATGGAAAAATACATTAGAAATTACTGGCTTTTGATTAATCTTTCATGCCAATATTATGTCAGTAGAACTTAATTATTTCGCAGTGGAACTTGTTTACACAGGATTAGAATAATTTTTTTTTTAAATTCTCTGTGAGTACTGAGTAAAAAGTTAAATCTGCAAACTGACATGTAAGATAGTCATGTATGCTCATGTAAGCAAGATTTTCTGCCTCGAGTTCCCAGTAAACGTCTCTACACATATCCTTAGATTTACAGCATATACAGTTATGATTACAAGTATAATGAATGTAAGTACTAAATAAAGGACAGATATTCACAGTTCCATTGAAGAAAATGGGAAATATGTCTGCTCCTAGTAGCAAGATTTAGCCTGTTCAGATTTCATTTAATTTCTTGTTGGCAGTGGAATTAGCCTCTGCTTCTCTTCAAATATTAAGCTCTGTGCTCCTGCATCCTGGCGTAAGTAGAGGAAATGAGCAGCAACTGGAATGTTCTTACACTGGCTGGCATGGAGAGGTAACAGCTACTGGAAACTGCTTTGGTAAAATATGAAGCAGAACAGCCCCACACAGACCCTATAGTAATACATCAGGTTTAAGATTTAGAGCATAATCACTGAATTCATTGACTTTCTAAAAGATGCTTAAAAGGTCTTGTATTTTGAAGTTTGTAAAAAAATACAGAAAATAGTACCTTTACATTTTAGCTAGATTTTAGTAGGCTTTATAGGTAGCCGCATTACTGTTTAGGGGGTGGTGTTAGATTTTATTCAGTAGAAATTACTAAATTCATGTATTTCTGTCATCTTCCTGAAGCATGCAAGATTAAATAAGGAAGATAAATATAAATCCATGAAGCTCATCCTTTAATCAACAACATCATCAGCTGGTTCTCGTGAAACTTCTGAGGCACAAAATTACTGCTTATCCATTTTGATATGATAAATGGGTCATGTTGGTATAAGGAACAGTGAATAGATAGACTTAAGTTTCCACATCTTATCCTACCATGCTATTAGATCCGGGCAAAAAGAAAGAAGGGGGGGGGGAAATATGGCAAGAGATCAATATTTCCTCTGAGCAGTCATCAGGAATTTAGGAAATTCTGAACTCTATGGCAGAAGAAGATACTCTTACATCCTAGCAGCTGAGATATGAGAGACAGTGAATAGACATGCTAAACATTATTTTTGGTGAAGCTTGCATCATAGTATCAGATAATACGTATTCGTGACGGTGTCACTAGGAGATCTTATGTTCCAAACAGAGCAACAGGCAAGGCTGTGCTGGGTTTGTTTATACAGGTCCTTTAAGAAGCTCAGTAGGCTCAAGCATAGCCTTTCCAATTCTGCAAATAATCCTAATTGCTCCTTTATGGCTTTTATGTAATGCCTTTTTGGTATGATGTTTTTCTTTTTGGGGACTGACTAGTTAATTTCATATAATAATTGATAATGAGACAAAGAAATAACAATATAGCCTGAGCTTTTTTATGAAGAATATAAACAGATCCTGGAGAGGCAGGGTTTGCTACCAGTCTTTAAAAGGTGCATTTGTGGGGTGCTGTCCTTCATGTTTCATCTTCATATATCTATTTTTTTAATATCTTTGTCGTTGAAGGATAGTGAATTCTTTGAGAAACTCTATAATTACCACATTTATTATTAAATGATCTCTTGAAAGATTTATTATATTGAAAAGGAGGATAACCCTCTTCAAAAATTTTTACGTTGTATAAAATTTTCCTGTGTTTGAGAGTATGTTTTTCTTCCAAAAAATCCAGAGTATCAAAAAAATTAAGGGATTATGTCATGTAGAAGAGTGAAATAAAATTATGTGGATTATAGGTGATAGATTTGCCTTATTGTAAGGAGAAGAAATGTTGAGAAGACAACAGTATATGCCTCTTACCTTCCTGTAAAACATTTGGTATCAGTTTTAGTGAAATAGCTGTGTAATGACATATTTAGGTGGAGGATTTGGTCCGAGGACTTTATTTAGGAAATTTTAAATACTGGCAGTCTGATCGATGTTATCTGTTGATCTAAAAAGGATGTGTTTAGCACATAGGCATGGGAACTGGATGAAGGGAAATATGGATGATTGTGTTTAAACAATTGCAAGTGATCTTAGGTTTGAGTAGAAAGACTCAAAAAATTTATCTAGATTAATTGTAAGTGTCAAGCCTTTCCCTAACATCTTTCTGTTAGGATAACAGACCTTGCTTGAAAAGAGGTGTTGAGTTTCCAAAAGAAAAGGGATTTGCTTGGTTTGTCCAAGACCAGACCATTTCTAGTAACTCCTGTGGCTGATGAAACAGATTGACTCAGCCTGTGGCAAATACCCCTTCGTCACTGCCTGGGTTAGACTGTGAACCAAAGGCAATACTCCACCATCCCGGCTAATTGAATATACACCTTGTTCTGAAGAGTTTCTTTTTATTCCTCTGTGTCTTTGGGGAAATATGTGGGAGATAAATGTGCTATCAGGCTAACCAAATGCTGCAGTCCTGTCCCAGTCAGAAAACATCCCAACTCAAGTAGGAAGAACACCACAGGAAATTGCTGCATACTTAGGTCTTTAATTATAATTTATTAATTCAAGGCAAACTCCTTCACTCTATTTCACCTACCAGTAATGGATTTTTCCATGCCGTGTATGATAGAATTTGATCTTGGTTTAGGAATGACCTTTGCAGCAAAAGTTTCAAGTCACGTCTTTGGGGTTCTTTCCTATAAAGGCACAAAAAGTGGTTTCTTCTGAATCCACATCTCTCTCATATATGAAATGGAATTAAATGTGACCGTTTTAATGAAAGTATTCAGTTTAATCTATTGGAGATTATTCTGGTGTCTGTCAAACTCCCACATTTCTTCCTCTGTATGTGCTACTAGCAGCTTTGTAAAGTGGTCAAGATTAATAAGAATAGCCTAAGTTTAAGGTATCTTTTGTGATAATTTTGAGAAAATAACTCATTAGTGTGGAAAAAAAACCCACACTAATAAACTACACAGCATAGGAGGGATTTTTTTCTCTCTTCTGACTGTTTTTCCTTGCTTTATTTCATACCACAAGCCTTTACAAGCCAGGCTTCTCTTATTACCTTATTACTTTGGCTCTTGATGGCAATGATCAGGTAACAAAGTGAAAGGTAAGGGACTCCTGGGTAACTGATGAATATTTATTTATGACAATGCATGTACTTGAGAAGATGAGCTGCTGTGTCATGTTGAAAAGTAGCAATTTGGGAACCAAAAGAAGAGAGAGAAACACTGAAGAAAGATGAATGAGTAGGTTTTTTTGTAATTCCAGTATGTGACTTTGTCTGTCCTTATGTCAAGAGAGTGAAAATGAAACTGTGAGCATGAAGGTCAACATCAGATTTCAAGAATACAAATATTAGAAGTAAACTTTTATGTTTAAAGTAGATCACAAAATCACTTTTGTCTATAGATATAATTTATTAATGTGTCCTACTGTAAACCAAAGAGTAGTTTTGAAAAAGTATTGTGTTGGCATTGCAAAGTTCCAATACGGCCTGTCACTTGCTGTCTATCAGTTGTGATTTACACATTTGTTAAATTATTTTTTTTCTGTTTCCAATAATTAAAATTTTTCCATTTCATCAGGAAACTTAGAAATTTAGTTTGGAATTTTCTTATTTTATCCCTAATGCATATTTCTCTTCAAATTCTTTAATTTCTCCATGTATTGTGAGTATGTATTTTCATGCTCATGTCTCCCTAGTAGCAAATTAGGATATGTTGTAGCTGAAGAATATTACATAGAATTGAGATACGTTAATATAAGTGGCAGCTATGCAATCACAGCAAGTAATTCATGAACAATACCTAGCTATGAAATTACATTATATTTCAATGAATTATTTCATGTATTTGTGGTTTTAAATAACTATACTTATTAGTAGATAATTTGTGACTAGAGAGGCATTTCCAAAGGGATAATTATTATGAATGTTTTTCCCAACTCAAGGGAAATAAGACTGCATTGGTGTTCTGAAATAGGAGACTTTGGAAGCTATGATGTTGCTATATCTTCAAATGAGTCTCCAGGATAGAAATACCAGACATATATTTCAGTAGTGCTGCACAATAAAATGGGAAAGACCCACTGTGGTAGATACAATCCAAGCATGTCTTAAGGGACTGGCGTGACCCTGAGAAACTTGTAGTTTAAGTGATTGGAAAGAAAAGAAACAATATTATAAAAAGATGAAATTGCCTACATGTGGTGACATGAAAAATAATTGGTCATAATGATCAGAATGGGACAGTGGGTGTCCTTGTCTTGCTTTGCCAATTTGGCTGCATTCATCAACACTGATGTTGAAGTTTCTCATCTGGAACAGAATAAACAACCTTTTAAAAATAAATACAAATCCTCTTCAATGTTATTAGGTGCTCAGTATTCCATGTTAGTGTTATAACATTTGTGGTTAAGACTCTTGCATCTTATTTGTATGAAATGAACACCACCACCCCCTCCCCTTCATACCTCATTTGCCATAGAATGGGAAATCCTGCAGGATGCTGCTGAGTTCCCAAGACCTGCCAAGTTCCACATTCAGTTTTCAGTATTTGATTCTAACGAAGCTGTTTTCAGCTGGTTTTTTCAGCTTCTGTTTTTAGACCTTTTGTGCTAAGGAAAGGGAATGCAAGCCTGTAGGTACTTGCTTATAGAATCTTGTTTACATCTGCTTTTACTTGAATTATACCAGAATTCCACTGAGGAATATGATTTTTTTTTTTATTTTATTTGTCTCTTATGTGCACTTACTGCTTTCCTGATTATCACACAGTATATTGTAGGAAATATAAAATTGAATAAAACCTTTCGCTCTTCTAAATTTAAATCCTATTGAAACTGAAGGATAAGAAGTAATGTGACTGAGTGTATCCATTTGAATGCATTACTTTTTTTAAGTTGCTCGTTCATTACTTTTTTTGACATTTTTCTCTTTAAGATGAAGTTACCGTGCCATTATGGATTGCTTTGTGATGCCACATAGGTGCTGTCAGTTTTCTGAACTGTTTTTTCAGGTCTTGTGACTACTACTCGAGTTCTAAATAACCAGTTTAGCAGGACCAAGAAAACTGTTTAAGAAAAGCTACATGTGGACTTATCTCCTAATCCAGCTCATTGTACGTGTCCTGATTTAAAAGGGCTCCATCATACATAATCAATACTTAGGAAGACAAACCACAAGTCACCACTCCGAATGTTCCCCTCTCCCTTCTTCTTTCCCCAGCTTTATAAACTGAGCATGATGTCATATGGTATGGAATATTCCTTGGTGGAGTTGAGGTCAGCTGTCCCAGTTTTCCTCCCTCCTGGCTTCCTGTGCTCTCCCAGCCTGCTTGCTGGCAGGGTCATATGAGGAGCAGAAAAGGCCTTAATTGCTTAGCAACAACCAAAACCACCAGTGCAGTATCAACACCATTCTCATCTCAAATCCAAAACATAGCACTGTACCAGCTGCTAGTAAGAAAGTTAACACTGTCCCAGCTGAAACCATACCATCTGGTTTGTATCAACAGCTAATGAATTATACATGTGTTCCCATGAAGCTGAGTTCGGTCTGACACAAGGGAGTTGTCAATGGGTTTTGGTTTTTCTGAAGTGTCATTGCACCAACTAAAAGAGAGACAGGGTTTATTTTACCTTTTACCTTGTAGTCATCTTGTAGAGACCTGGGAGTGCATCTAATGGCTGTCTAAGTGTATTAGCTACATCTACAAAGCTGTAGTGATATAAAGTTGCTTCAGTGCATGACACAATTGTGGCCATAAATTCTGTTACTGTAAATGAGAAAATAGGCAGCTGAGAAGCAACTGAAAAATATTGTTGTGACTATATTAAGGAGAATTGCAAATACATATCAAAATGATCATGTCTTAGTCTCCAGGGTCTGTTAGTATGTTGGAGACTGCAATGTGAGATACAGGGTTAGGTAGAAGAACTTGGAACATAAAGGTTGTAATTTAGAAGCAGCATACAAAATCTTTTAAACTGCATGATATTTTGATTATTCTATAAGAAATATTGAAAAGATACACTTTATAGTAATAACATAAAAGGTGTACTTTCTATGTGCTAGTTTTAATTATTATTTAACCAATATTTTTAGTGTCTTCATTAATGAGTGAATTTTAGAAATTCCAGCTGCTGGTGTAGTTCATGAATAGCCTTAAATGTTAAAAGTATTTCAGGACAGAAAAGGAAACATCTTGGCAATCTACTTTCTAGACTGTTGGGAAAGCCAAGATATTACCAGTGCAGCACAACATAAAGTTTAGTGCATCCTGTAGGAGGCAGTGGGAAGCCAAGGCTGAAATCTGATCTTGTGTTATCTTGCTAACCAAATAAAAGGTTTGGTTTTCTTTCTTTGTCTGTATTCTACTTCTTACCATGTCCATCCTGTTTTGCAATCTAACTTCTTGTACTCATCCTCATTATATGTATGTTTTTTATATACAGAAAAAGTCTCTCTATTATAAATGAAAAGCCCCAGCTCCATGCAAGTTAATTTTTTAAATTAACTTGTTTTCAGAAAACTTTATCAAGAGAAATCACAGTGCGTACGAAACAAGGCCATATGGATCTATAATTGAGTCCTTTACCTTGTCAGGTCTGATAGGCCCTGCTCTGCAAATAGTTTTACACAAGGGCATATTTGGAATTTCTGCCCCTATTTATAAACAACATGAGTCATGGAAGATGACTCATGACTGTATGCAGGAGAAGAGTGGGACTGTATACTGGGTGAGGTTAGACAACTGTTCCTGCTCAAGAATGCACCCTAATTAGTAGATTACTTGAGTGCTTTCTTGCCAATGTGATGTGCTCTGTGCCTGTGTGGAGTCCCTGGAGGAAAGGAATTGGGTGTCCAGGGTGGAGAGGTGTCTTTCTTGTAATTAAGCATGTGGGGCAATTACTGTGAGCCAGCAAGTATGGCCACGCATATTAGATGGTGCTCCTCAATAAAGTCTGGTCCCTGACTGTGTTGAATATGTGACCTCAAGTCAGGGAGTGTTTGAACTACCTTTTGAGTTTACAGTGGAATAGAGGCATACTGAAATGTTGGTGCTGGTATGCTCTGAAAGCAAACATTTGTTATTAGCAAGCACAAAATAGAGCTTAACTTCTAAAAGGTTTGTATTTAAATTGGTTTTCAGTGACAAAAAAAGATGTAAACCACTTCTGGATAATGGATTTATATGGCTGGGTATTGGCATTAATGCCATATTTTAATATTTGGCTTTAAAAAAATGGTATGATAGAATTTTACCTGACATAATCACTGTGAGATCCTACAAGAAAGAAATAGCTTAGTGGAAGGTAAAAAACCAACAAAATCCCTCTACCACATCAATGCTACATCATCCAGATTTTCATAGGCCTTGGTTTAACTTCTCAAACAGTGGAGTGAATTAATAAATGGCAGCTGACCTCTGGTTTTTCATGACATTTTGGAGCAGATGAAATATGCTACTACTCTCACCGAACTACCCACCTGCAGTTGAGCCACCTTCTCCCTTTGTAGTTAGTGGATAGAAACAGACAACTTCAGGGCATGATGCATCTGACCTATTTTTGACATGTACATTAAAAGAGATGAATCATCGCCAAGGAACACCCATTGCCCTCCCAACTATACCGGGAGACCAGATGTCTAGTTCAGATACGAAGTACATTTAGTCAGATGAGAATTAAATGAGGTTTGAGGAATGGACATTTTTAAAAGTACAGTGAATATATGTAGTCTGCCTTTTCTTTCAGGTATATAGCTTTGTATCTGTTGTCTCAGGCATACTTTGGGGAAAAAAATAGCTTCAAGGGTTCCACTATACTAATATGTCAGAACATACTGTAATGCGGGTGGCAAGGACATGTAATCCTGAAATCACTTTATGGTATTTATTTCATAAGACAGGAATTGGAAATACTTCATATCAAAACTAATACGTTTTTAAATGTTTGCTATTACTGTTTTGGTTCTGGCAATGAATTTCATCATGCTTCCTGCCCTTGCTTTTAAGTGTACAATAGATACATTTGTCAAGAGGTACTTAACATAGAAGGTTCTTTCTCCTTTTTAATAACCAGAGGCATTCCTATCAAAAATTTTATAGAATTTGAAGTCCATCTTTCAGTATGTTCATTTTGCCTGTGAAGACTTTGAAGTAAAGCTCCACAAGTATTTTTGCAGGCTACCTTGTAGTTTCCTGTTCTCCATAACTAAAAATGTTAGACTGATGAATTCTTACTTCCCTATTCTCTAATGACTTCTTAAAAGACTATATAGTAGGGTTTGTTTTTTTTTTCCTGTGGTTTCAAACCAGTCCTAATGGTTTGAACACACCTAAACGACTAGAAATTTTTCAGAATTATTTTTTTTCTTCCTAAAAAGCCAGAAATTTATTTCACACGCAAGTATAGTTTGCAATTTCTGTCATTTTTGCATAACTTAAAAAGCCTAAAGATAATATATCATATTGAAAAAATGCAGCTTTTGAGGATTAAATTGGCAAAATTATTTTTGCATCCAGAAGAAGGGAAAAGATAACTATTATTGGTTTCCTTAGAATGTGACTAAAGTAACATGGAACTATTTCACTCCCTATAGATCATCTCTAAATGCCATTGTAAATGAAAATATACACTTGATGCAACTTTACACACATGGTAATTTAGCAATTAATGAAAATGGAACAGTGGACACGATACACGATGGAAATTAAATATTCATGGTTTTGAAAGCTAAGGCTGTTGCTAAATCAGCAGTGAAGCAGATAAAAGTTGTTACTGTATGTATTTTTACAGACTATATATATCCAAAGCTTTTATTACATGATGTAGTCCTGTTTTATTTCCTTCCTAAAAATAGTGATGTTAGAGCAGGTGCTAATGGAACAGATATTAACAGATACTAACAAAAAATACTACTAAGAAAATATTTTTGAAGTTTGACTATTTTGATGGCAACTGGGGACAAGAACAAAATGTCTTTCTCTGCCATTATAAGAAATCTGAAATGGAAAAATACTGCCCATGTGTTTAAAAATGTGTCTTTATTGATACTGGAAATAGTGAATTGAAAACATTCTAGCAAAGAAATTTCCATGAATAACAGGTAGCTGAGCCCCAAACCTTTAGTTAAAATGTATTATTTGTCTCATTCAAAACAAGGTATTAGAAGAGTACTGACTGGATCTCTGCAATGATCGCCCTGGTAAGACGGCTAGAAATATCCCAATTTTTCCATCCCAGGGTTGATGTTTCCAGCACCTCTGTCCTGTATCACAATTACTTCAGTAGGACCAGGATTTTAGCTCATAACTTTTTGTATTTAGAAGTTTCAAAAAATAATGGGAATTTAGAATTAGAAGTTATTTCCTCAGTCACTGAACAAAGTATCTTACTATTGCAGACAATGTATCATGTAATTTCCTTACATTTTTTCAGCCTAGTCTTCCAACTGAATTTGTGAGGGAGGTGGTGTTCTGTTTCAGGGAAGGTATTGTCCCTTTAGGCTGGGGCTCCTCCAGAACTGGACTTTTGATGGAAACTAGGATAAAGTCTCCAACGCATAACTACATAAAGACAAAATATTTTTGTAGTTCCTACCTTTCCTTGCCTGGCTTGCACACTCTTTCTCACATACAGAAGCTATATGTCTTCTCGTTCTTTATTTGGCTAAACAGAATTCTGCTCTCTCTATTCCTGCAATTTCCACAATTTTCGTAGCTTTGTACCTATGTAAATTTAAAGCAGTGTAAAATTCCCTGTTAAAATCTCTCAGTGTGGCTCTAACTTTACTCAGGACTTCTAGAGCTTTGTCACGGACCAAGGCAATGAGGTCAAAATTCCTGAAACAGGGCCTAAGTGCAAGCTTTTATTCTGTAGTGTGTCATAGTTAAGAAGCTTCATGGTATGGTTTTTGCCCAAACCAACCTCTGTTTTCACATATAGTGCCACAGAAAGATACAGGAAAAAGGCTTGTTCTCAATAGGCAGTAAGAATGAGACTACTCTCATATTTGTTGCCTAGGTTTTTCATTTGGTTGTTTGCTTCATTTATGGATTTCCTCTTTTTTTTTTGAGGTGGAAGCTAAATGAATAGGTGGTAGCTATATGAGTAAGAAATGTTCCGTATCATTCACCTGAGGGACAGAGAATAGTCGCTGATTTCTATTTTTTCAAAGTATAGATGCAACCTTTGATATCTGCTTCATCGTTAAGCTGAGTGAGAAAGCTTGGTCTATGATTAACTGTTGCCTCTTTTTTTTCTAAAATTCTGTGTTTATTAAGTCTGAGGAAATGCTCACCTGTGACTGTCTAAAATAATAGGTCTAGAAGATTTAAACAACACAGGTCTACTAAACAAGTCTGGTTTTGGTAACATTTCCTATTTGCCACACTACAAAAAGCTCAAGCTTTGTAGAAATAATTATGCTGCATGCCAGGCATCAGGGAATTAACATCAGATCTTAACAAAGATGGGTTTTATTCATAATTACTTGTAACATCAGTAGGTGTGTAATGTTTTTCTCTTTCAAAACACTGTATAAATACCAGCTAATTAATTATGGAATCTACTAATAAATATTCCATTGTGCTCCAGAAGTCTGGGGAGTCAGATTTGTGTAGGACAAAGAGGAGCCTACAGTGGCAGCCATGCCACAGAAGACATCGTTTAAAAGGCAGACAGTCGAAATTATCATTTATTCTAATTATTAGAACATTTGAAACTATAGTGCTGACATTGTTACTAAAAATAATATTCTATGCACAAGGCAGCTTCTTCTTGTGTAGTCGTTGAGGCAAAAAGATTAACAGAAGCACAAGTGATACCTGTTTCATTCCAATTAAATATTGAGCCAGAAATAATGAGGAAAAGCTGAGTGATGTTAGGCTACAGATGTAAGAGATTTGGGAGGTTTATTTTTCTTTTAAATGTAGCTACCATTTTACAGCAAGTCTAAATATCAGGAAGAGGTTGAAGTTGGAGGGAATAATTTCTGTTTTGAGACCTCAGCAAAGAAAAATGCCCATGTCTACCATCCTGAATTACTGTGTTACTACTGGGACAATACTCGCAATAAAATCCAGTTGAAAGAGGGAAGTTTGGGTGGAACTACTTAAAGAATACTGGGCTTTGAAAATTCCCAGAGACAATTTAGTCAGTCCATTGGCTTCTGTATAAAATTTCTAGAGAAATCAGAAGAATTTAGGGGTGACTCAGACCCGGAATGCACAACAGCCTGGGATATTGACGACTGCGATCGGCTCAGTCTCTGACTCAGTAAATATTATCTTTTATGTGGAAAAGACAAGACTGAGATATAGAAATTGAATACATACTCTGATACTTCAGGTAGTACTTACAGTACAACTCGTTTGGGATCAAATCCTGTATGCCAGATGAGTGTCCCTTCTTCTCAGCTTCTGAATACCGTGGAAAAAAAGGAGAATGGCAATCAGGGGAAAGATGCATGCAAGTCTCCCTTCCTACTTTGGCGGGGGGCGGGGAGGCTTCTCATGTAGAACAAAATCTGTATTTCCAGACTCCAGCGTTTCTTACAAAATTGGCTCTCCATTCTCAGGGTGCTCCATCCCATGGAGTTACAAGGTTTTGACTGTGAGTTTCCAGTGTAAATCTTGTCTCAAGCTCGCTATTGGAGTTATAATTGACAATCAGTGTTGTGACTCTTTTACATATACCTCGTGTTGTGACTGTGGTTTATGCTTCTATGGTGTAATAAACTTGAATTATGCACTGTATCTAGAGACCACTTTCAAACGATATTTAATGGTTAATAGATGCAGTCCCTCCATAAGCATTGCTTTTAAATCAGAACTGACGAGGTAGAATTTGTAATAAATGTGTACTTAACTGACTGAACAACTCTAATTTTCATGCATTCATAGAATTAAATCCAGAACAAATAGATGTCAGTTTTAGAGTAGAGGTGTCTGGTCTGTCTTCTACTTTTCTTCATACATAATGCGGGCAGTCTGATCAGGCAGAAATGGCTGCTGTATCAGACTTAGGAAGTTTATTGGTATCTCTGTTTATATCACTCATTTTAATGCAGATAATTTTTGCATTCCCACAAGCTTTTATTATCTGACTTGGCAAACGTTTTTAAATAATTGGTAAGTAGTTGCTGCAAGTGACATAATGACTACTTAATTAGCACTTATTTCTGTCTATGTACTTGAAGAAATGTGAGAACACATTTTCTGTTTGACCCAACTTCAGTTAAGGGTATTCTACTTATTCTTTTTAATCTTGAGGTTGAGCACAATGTTTCATTTCCTGTAGCTTAAAGCAAGTTATTAACTTTATTCAGCTTTCCTCAGCCTTGATGAATCTCTTCAAGATGACAATCTACTTGCAAGACAGAGGAGTGGGTAAAAAGTGGCAAGGAAAGCTGCCTCGTGTCCTGTACACATACAACAGTACTGTTGTTTTATTAGTGGATAATACAGTTGGCTGTCAGGAAGGTTATCTACCCTCCGCTCTCTGAAACTGTTGTAATTCCCAATATAACTGGCTGTAGGAATAGGTCACAAACAATTAATTTCCAAGCTCAAATATAGTCCACAAACACTAACTTCAGTCTTTATCTTCCAGTTTTCAGCTCGGTGGCAGACAGAGCCTTTGCATCTTTGTTCAGTAATCTTCTGACTGGGAATGTGGGCATCGAAGATGGTTTGAGTTAGCAGTATGGAGCTGGGCAAAATAATCGGGGAAAAATAAATGAGAAAAATTAGGGAGGAAGTGAAGAATGAAGAGGAGATATTAGAAATCAGAGAAGTAAAATAAACATGAGAGGCAAAGAGAAAGTATCAGTCTATCCCATCTGAAATATAAAATTCCCAACCCCTCAAGCAAAAAAATCCAAATGACACCTGCAACCCCAATATAATAATCCAGAGGAATCCAGTGATTTATTTGGGAGACTGAAATCCCCATTTAGTTGTAATTCAGTCTGTGCACTGATTCTCAAGCACAAATCTTCTATAACTGTTTCTATGTTTTGATTAGTTTTGAATTTTCTGTTTACTTCAGTTCTATTTTATTTAAGTTCTGGAGAAAGAACAGCTGCTAAAATTGCAAAATAATCTTTAATAATCATGCCTGTGGACTGAGTACTAAACAACCAGTCTCATCCAGCAGACCTTGTATGCTGGAGCGCAGGCAGCTCAGCACAGATTCATCCAGACGTGGGTCACTTAACAAAACCCATCAAGAGTCCTGCTACCTCTTTTCTTGTAAAAAGGCTGCATTATCAGTAATGAAGGATATGGCCTTGCTCTCCAAAGACTCTTTATTTTTTTGCTGTTAGTGATTTGCAGATAGATGCAATATTGCAGAGGTTTGACATCTGCAAGAGTGAAGAACTTGAATTAACTCCTTGTCTGATGTCAGAGAAAATGTTGATTTAGTTGCAGTTGTTGGAGAGAAAAGATGGGCATTTTTAAGAAATTGAACCAAGAAAGTTATCCTTCAGCATGCAATTGCAGGGGAGATCTCAATGGACACAAATGCTCCAATCTAAACTTTATGTAATGCTCAACACCTTAGTGATTGGAAAAATCGTAGTTTAAATGAAATTGTAAAAGTTGCAAAAGTCTTTTATCTCTTTGAAAAGTCTTTTCAAAGAAAAATCTTTTGAACAGTCCATTAATGCACTTTTTGAGATGCCACTGGCATTGCTTTTCTTTTAGAGTTCATATATGTTCAAAGTGCATTAATTTACCATTTTGTCCACTTGATACTATCTTTCTTCCCTCAACAAACATGCGTGACAAACCTATCAAAGCATGTTTTAAGCTTGTCATATATTTTCAGATTGACAGCTGAATGTTGTTTGGCACCATTCTTTTGCTGGGAGAAGGAATTTAAAAAAAACCTGAAACAACAACAAGCCAAAAATAGTAAGAGAATAAATAATGTAACATCTGTTCTAAAATGGAATAAAACAGTTTATGAAAGAGCGAATATGGAAGTTTAGAAACAAATTCTATTTATTGACACTAAAATTAGCAGCAACCTTAAAACGATTATCGCCTTAGTTACCGTTTCACTGTTTCTCTTTGATAACAATATTATAATTTAATAAAAGTGGTTAATTGCTAGATTGTGATCCTAAAATTATTGTCTCTCCTTGAGTCTGCACTGAAAATATTTTCTATGAGATGCAAATGAATATTGAAATCAGAATCTAATTTGCCAGCTGCTGGGGAAAAAAGTGCTGGATTCAGCCGAAATACTTTTCGAAAGTACTGAAGCTTAATCTAAGTTTCTAGATTTACATCTCTTCTAGAGTAAGATAAATTTATTACTGTAAAATGAGTTGCCCTGGAGATGCACAAGAGTAACTGAGAGCATGGAAAATAAGATTTTAAATACATATATCTAAGGATGAAGATGACAAATCTATTTTTGAAAGTGGAAAAAAAAGTATATTGATTAAAATGGCATTAATTCCTTTTCATTATGAAATTTATTCTTTAGGGAATCAAGGAGAGGAAATTATGATGCATATCAGGAAAGGTTTTTGGGTTGGTTTTGTCTATCGTCGTTCCCTCACCCCTTGTTTTTCACCTTTACATTAAATAGTAAAGCATATAGGAGCAGTAATAGCAGAGCTTTATTCNTTATATCATGGTCTTGGTGTGCATGCTTGCATCTCCAAAGAAACAACATGAAAGGCCAAACAGGTTGCACTTGAACAAGATTTTATCAGGATCCTTTCTAGTGAAGATTTTCAGACAGACTCAAGTTTTGTTACATGAAAAATAATTGTGGGAAGGGAAGGTGTAGAGTTTAATCATAAGTTGTCAATATCATACTCACAAGAATAACCTTTTTTAATCCATATTGGGGCAGGCAATATAAGGTGATAGGTCTAGGACAATTTTTGCAGCAATTTGAAATCAAAGTGAAAAAAAAAAAAGGGGAGGGAGAGGGAAATAGTAATAATGGGAATAAAAGAGTATTTCAGCACCAGTGCTCTCACTACTCCTGCATCAGTCCTATGAATGCATGTAACCAGGATTTACATCTCTAGTCAATAGCGAGCTTGAGAGTTTCTATTTTAGCCATTGCTTTCTAGGTATGGATGTGCTATCTTTGAACCATTAACAGTGGCATTTAATTTTGAGCAGATAGCACCCCAAAAGAAAAATTAGGTCACAAATCACATCTTTTTAACTTAAAAAAAAACAACAACAAAAAATCCCCAGTGACAGAAATAGTTTATGTATACAATATGAAAAATAAGAAAAAATAAGTGCCTGCTTGTGGACAAATACTCTGAGGAAAGTAAAGTTACAAAAGTATAAACACTGAATGCTTACACTACAGAAAAATACTGTGCAGTGGTGAACTAAAAAGCCCTCAGATTCGCAAAGACTAAGCGTATTTAACAATTTCAGAATGCCTTTTTTAATGATTCTGTGCAGATCAAACTAATATTAAAAAAACTAAGTATTTAGAGGTTTTCACTTTCCTTGTTTTCATTACATAATGCCATTGCCTCATACCAAAACTCTGAGAGAAAGATTAAAACTAATATAGTCATGGCAAGAACTTCTTTTTGTCCTGGTTCCAAGAAAACAAGATGCATGCTGTATTATACTCTGTCAGTTCCCCTCCCCTTTCCTCAGAAAATAAACTTGGGAACTCGCTGGATGGTTTAAGAAATAGTGTGTGTAACATGCTTGCAGAAGAGGCAACTAGAAGCTATGTAAAATATTTAAAGGCATTGTTTGGCTCTCAGAAGTTGTTGCACTTTGTTTACCTGTGTCTCTTGGGTGGAAGATGTCCAGCTCCTGTCCCCCCAGCAAACCAGCCAGTGTGCACTCCTCGGCAGGCCAGGAAAACCTGCCCT
>VXAK01019610.1:34051-44925 GCA_013399435.1 Arenaria interpres | reverse complement strand
AAACCTGCCCTGCCTCTCCATTTGAGAATTGAAAGCAAGCTAAAATAGAAGAAAGGGTGAAACTGGGAGAATTGTGAGGGGTGTATGTGGGGAGCAAAGAGTACTGCAGTAGAGAAGGAAGAGGATTTAAGTACTATGGCATAAGAAAAGGAGTTATGAAGGTACTCTTGTCATAGAGTTAAGGACTGCAGTTAAGAAGCCAGGGGCTAGAAGACACAAATCTCTTTAAAAACCCTCAAGTTCTAGTTCTCTCACAGCTGACAGTTAAGGATCTTCTATAGTAGACTTGCTATAGCTCTTTTGTGGAAGGTCTCCTTAAGATATTTTTTTTTTTCCCTGCAAATATTCCTAAAGTTTGAAATAAAATATAGAAAATATTTTTCTGTCTCAGCATGGGGAGAAGCCTCTTTATTCTGAGGGTGACAGAGCACTGGAACAGGCTCCCCAGAGAGGGTGTGGAGTCTCCTTCTCTGGAGATATTCAAAACCCACCCGGATGCATTCCTGTCTAACCGGCTCTGGGTGACTCTGCTTTGGCAGGGGGGTTGGACTAAATGAGGTCCTTTCCAACCCCTACAATTCTGTGATTCTGTGAAATGCAAGTCCAAAGCAGCAAGCTTGCATGCACCTCATCTTGCTTTCAAAGCAAAGCTGGCCTGTAGGTTGTTTGGGTGAAAGCACCAGGCAGTACATTGCTAATGGTGTCAGTTAACCATCAGTAATTCTGCATCTGAGAGATGGGGTGCTGAACACAGCAAGACATCAATGGGACACATCTGTCTCATGGCTGAGAAAGAGACTTCTTGTCAATTATAATATTCTTGAAATGTTTTATAGATTGCATATTAATTTTGTTATGAATTTGTTCTCTGTTTACTTGTTGTTTAGCAGAGAGAAAATCCTTTAGGAAATGAAATGTCTCAGTTACAGAAATATTGCATTATGATCAATACAAATCTCACATACATGCCTGTGTAACAACATAAGTGTTTGGCCAGATATTGATTTCTGTTTTATTATTTATTTTGTTATTTATTTTTAAAGATTTTTTTAGAAAAAATCATACTGGGTTTGGAAATGAAAAAGAGAGTCATTTGTCTCTTTTAATTTGGTTTCAGTTACAGAAAGTGAAGACCTAGTCATTAGTTTTACCAACTGATCAGGACTGGTTCAATTAGCATCAGCTCCCACGTCAAATGTGGAACAGCATAACTAAAAGCAGTGCCTGAAAATATCTGGCATGTTAGTAAGAAATGCAGCAATAACTAATTAACAGAAGTTAAACATTCATATTGTTGCATACAAAATATGTTGAAAAATATGAACGTTGCTGGATTTTAATCCAAAACATGGTGTCATGGTACAGGAATACATTTGTAAAGTGAAATCCTTAAGGTTACTTCTCCTTGCAAAAGAAGATATTAAAAGTACGCTGTACAGTTTTCTTCACTTCTTGCGGAAGCTGAAATTTGTACAGATGATTGCTAGGTTACTCAGTTTTCTACTCTGGGCATATAGCTGATAGCAGATTATATTTTTGTCATATCTTTTAAAGACTGGGATAAGATAAAGGAGCCCAAACTCTGAACAAGGCTACTTATTGTTTTCTAGGAAGGCCTAAGTAGAAGAGAAAATTGTTCAGGAATAAGATTGGCTGTTAAATGCTGCGAAGGCAGGGGTCAATGTGACTAACCTTTGCGTGTTACAACCTTTTAGTACAGTAGATCAAAGATCAAGAATATATGAATCTCAGATCCTTGCTTAATTCAAGTTTGAGGTAAACATTGTTTCTATTCCACTCTAATTAGTTCCTATTTCCTAAATCCAGTCAGAGACAGCTACCGTAGAATTTAACATAATGCCCCTTTCCTGGCAATTCTGCCTGCCCAAAAAAAAGTAATAGTTCTAGGGACTACAAAGACAGTGGAGACCACAACAGGTGGGTAAATGGATGAGAAATAAGCTTCTGAGTTGTTTAAAGCAGAGGAACCTGGATGACCTCTATAACAGAAAGAAATTGCTGAGAATTCCTCTCAAGAAGGAGGTGTACAGCCTATAGAATAGACTGTGGTCCTCTAAATGACATTCATACTTTACCAATCCACTCATTTATCAAAAAAAAAAGAGTAATGCAGGGAAGAAAAAGCCAAACCAAAAATCCTTTCCTGAAATATCACCAGTGTATTTTTTTCCAGAGGTCCAAGCCTATTTACTTTTCTTGCCTGTTGCAAATAGGTCGGCTAATCCATTATTGAGGCTATATTCTGAGAAGAAGAAAAGCTTTGGGAAATGGTTATCTTTATTTTCTTAATTGATATTTTCCCTGTGTACTATTTTACATTTTCATTATTATGTCATATGAGATGGTAAAAAGACATAGCTTATCATTATTACTTTTGGTTTCTTTTTTTATAAAGACACAAAAATACTTAATGAAAATTTGAAACTTTGATATATCAGTTTAAATTGTTGCACTTCATGTATGTTTTATTATTTGACAAATTTTTTTGAGGACATACCATTCTGAAGTAGAGGTTATGTGAACAAGGTATTTTTAAAAAGCAAGTTTAAATGTTAATTAAAAGCTAGGTAATTCAAGTTTGAGGCAAATGGAATAGTACTTCCAGAGAAATAACTAGTATATTTCCTGCTTCTGAAGAACCCTTTGAAATCCAGCAGATTAGGTGGGGGGTTAGAAAGATGGGAAATTGCTGCTCTTGGACAAGTTTGAAAAACCCAAAACTTAGTCTTATGACGGTATTCCAATTAACTTTGAAGGACTATAATTAATTGAACACTTCTATATATTACAAAATAAACTTCAAGATATTATTGAAAATAAATACCTCTTATGATGGTATTGATACTAAAAAAAAATTTATAATATCGAAAAACCACTGTTTATGTAATTTTCCCTTTAGAATTTCTTTAATGAAGTAGAGTGAGGAAGCAAAGCAAAGAGGTTAATGATCTGACCTGTGCAGACAGCTGTATCCCACAGCATCCTCTAGAAATGGCAAACTAATTACATTGATAGCAACTGTCTTTCCTGAATTCCTCTTTCCTCCTCCCTCCCCCCTCCAACTATTGTCTCTCAACTTACATTTTGGTTCATGATTTAGGCAGTTCAGAGCTTTTTTTTTAATATATATGCTCATAAAATATACTAGAACATAGGAGTCTACCAAAGTGTGTGTAATTAATAATACTGACAAAAGTATGCCAGCACCACTAACTAGTGAGGAATAAAATAAATAGCAATTAAAAAGAGGAACAGAACCAAGTTTCAGAGTTCTATGTTTCCATTTTCTATGTTTCCATTTTCTCTGTCTCCTGGAGTGAAAAGGAGTGAGTCTTGCCTACGTCAATATTCAAGGCTTTGTTAAGAGAATGGGAAATTAAGGCAATGGACTGTCTATCTTTCCTGACAGACAGAAGGCTGATCAGCTTGTCCTGAAGCAAGTCCTTGGGCAGCCCTCTGAAGGGTCTTTCCATCTAAGCTGAGGCTAAAAATTATTTGGAAGTCTTATGAAAGAGTAAAGTACAAAAGTAAAGCCTGGAAGTGTTCTAAAAGGGTTGGGAGACTTTTATCTCTCTTCTGAATGAATCCCAATTTATTACTGCGTCAAATGCTGGCTTGTTATTTAGTGCTTGGATGATTGCCTTGATGAGAGACTTCATTTTTCCCTGAAACATATTTTCTTTTTGGCTCCTGCTGTGGCTGCTCAGTTTTCCACTGATGTGACTCCCACACAGGAGTCCACATTAATATAGAAAACAGTGCAGCACTACTCAGGTTCTGACATGTTTGTTAAAAGAAGCCCTTTTTTCCGGAATATTGTGTTCTTGAGCTGCTCCCCAGATTACTCCCTACCCCAGGCCAGGTTGGCCCAAAGTGGGTTACATTTGTTACCGTACAAAGAATTAACAAAACTGACCTACTGCCTGCTGACCTTGAAATTAAGAGATCCCATGCCACCACCACCACCTCCTCTCTGCTGCTCTCCTCCTAGTCCCTTGCACTGAAGTTTTGCTCTCATCTGACCACAGGATTCAGCCTGCTAATGCAGCAGGACTTTAACACAAGTTTAAAAAAACATAAAAGAACACACTTTATTGAGTTAATTGGTGAGGTTGCCTGGGTGACACAAACAGCATGAGGGACTGGGAAAGCCTGCACAGGCAAGAGCAGGGGATGAGAGTAAGGAATGTGTAGGAAGTTTGCATTGCACAAGAGATGTTGAGACAGGTTTACATACACAGAGGTTTCATAGTGGAGCCCACAGCTGCTGGTATATATTAACTCTGAAAAGCTGATTTAGGAGAAAAGGACTTCCTCTAGTCCCTCCCCCCCCGCAAAGTGGTTGTTCCTATTAAATGATGGCATTAATGCTAGTTGGGATACGTGAATTAGCTGGCAGTGAGGTGTATTTATTGCTTTTTAAGCTTGTGTGTACCCCTATTACAGGTTAATGGTTATTGAAAACTTAAATTACTATTATTAATTGGTTGCGCACAGTGTTTTGGTTCTCTACTAAACTAAAATCTATGAAGCAAGACAAAGGTAATGAAGGGGTCATTCTTAGACCAGGGATAGGTGCTTCTTGTGAGAGCCCACCACTATTCAGTGTTGTAGGTGCAAGACGGTGAAAATAACAATATAAGAACAAGAGTATGAGAAGAATAATGGAAAAATAATACTGCGGAGGCTCTGACAACAGTGCGGTTTTTTTTTTATTGAGAAAGGGTGAGTTTGGGATACACAGTGTAATTCGTTGCTGTGATAAATAATGCAGTATAGAACTCTACCTTTTCTGGAAATGACATTTCCTGGACACTGCTCATCATTTTCAGAACCATTTTTGACATAATTTCTGTCAATTGTTCAGAGGAACGTTCTTTGAACAGACTTTCTTTCCACAGCATCATTTCAGTTTGGTGTTGCTTCTCTGAGAAAGCTGCATGAAGGAATTCTTGCAGTTTACAGAGAACTCATTTCACTGTAATAGGCAGATTGAAATCTGCTGCTTCTCCCCATTAAAATTAACTCAAGATCACTCTTTAATTTCGTGGAGTGAGAGAGGAATCTATAAACTGCAAAGGCTCAAAGTGGTCACCTTTTAGCCATAGACTCCTGGTACTGTATTGGCACCTTAATATTGAGGTACAATAATTATAGATATAAATCTGTACTGTAGAAGCCATGACAAAGTGGCATGAAATTGTCATGGGGTCATAGAGGATCATTAAAATGACAATGAACAGCCCAGAAATGACATGTATGAATTAACATACATGAAAAGCAGCTATGAGCTGCTGTAACAACTTTAGGGTAGTATGGCACTTGTATGGATGAATGTTTTTTATTCGGAGAACGTAACAATAGCATCTGATAATTAAACAGCCAGTGGTTTTGACATGAGAAATGTATGGATATTGTTATTTGGGTATCTCACATGTGGAAATGAAAGTTGTATGCCAAAGCTATGTGTTGTTACTATGTGCGGGACCAGATGCATCTGACAGTGATAGGTGAAAAGCTGAGGGTGCTGCATCACCCACTGTGGAGTGCAAGTGCCACACTAGGCAGATGGTGCTCAGGAAGGATGACTAATGTCCCTTTTTACCTTTATGTTAATCCCGGAGCTAGGTCTGGGTCTGTTTTAAAGCTAGATCATTTTGTTCAGGTGAGGAAGAGTTTGAGAGATCCCACTGTCATCAGAGGAGAATTAGAATGTGTATGACTCATGCCTCACTGGAGTCTCTAGCATCCAGAGGGCATAACCTGTTCTCAGTTTCTTCCATGTCCACTTCCAGGGCTGCAAGTGTAATTTGTTCTCTTTCATGTTTTTTTTGGGCAAATAGTGGCTGAAAGTTCCCTGTACTCAGCATGTGGACAGTAAATAGCTTCAACTGGACTTGCATTGTAAAAGCAAGGGGAAGGATCATGAGCTTTTCCACTCTTTTTGCACTCAGACCCTTTTATATTTCTACGTTTTAAAATATTTTATTTATGTACTTACTGATAACTTTCTTTTGCATATAGAATCTGCTCTACCGCAGTGTTTTTTCCAGAGTCACTTCCAAAGGGGAAACAAATTTCCACAGAATCAACTAACTTCAAGTGATAAAATGAAACTTTCTCAATGGTAGTTAAATAGTTCTTCAGCCCTAAGTCATCACATTATAAAGATATCCAGTTCCTTATTTCCAATATTGTAGGCATAGGAATATTTTCCAAGCCCCTGAGCTACCACCCTATAATCAACATAGTCTCATAAGAAGAAAGGAGCATTAGATTTCAAAGAGGCAAGAACATGATCTTTCAAAGGAATTTCACACTGGGTTCAAAATGTCTAGCTTATGTTCTTTCCCCCAGGTGTGCAGGAATAACAGCTCATTAATTTATATTTCCTGTATTCTTCTACTAGCTCAGTCAGCAACATCCGTAACATCTGGCTGCTCGGATATATTACAACATCAGTAGCAGTACATACATTGCGGACAAATATCCAAAGGGCTGTCCACTGCAGTAGTATTATAAACAGGTTAATTGGGCATGATACTTAGTAAAGGCCTGTGTAAGACACTAAACCCACCAAATATTATGCAATGGTAAAAGTCTGGTATATCTGTAAACTGAGAACCAATTGTGAGTAGGTGACATAGTGCTTAGAACAGCTGTAAACAGAACAGCTTTCAATTCCTTATTTCATTCCTATTTCAGACAAGTGATTAAGGAAGATATGGACAGGATCACACTGGTAAATGTTTGACGAAGACATGGCTCTTGTCTCTGAAAATGTTTCTCTTCAGGAGGACTGTTCATCTGCAAACCTTTCTGTCAGTTGAACACTTGAAACCAGGTCATGATCCCAGGCTCTTACATCAATGGGCCAGATGATTTGAGTGTAAGAGAACTCAATGTGTTAGTTTGACTTATAGCCATTCCATTTCTACCATTCCAGGTGAATTTTAAATGTACAGAACAGTTTGAAAAAAACCAGCAAACTAAGTATTGCTGAGTGACGCAAATGGCCCTTCTGCTTGGTGGATGAATTTAAAATTTCCATGTATTTTGTTGGAGAAATTGCAAAACATGCTTCCTATGGAGGCAGAAATCCATGCACTCTGCTCTGCGGTGGGCACTTGCTGAAAACCAAACAGCAGCTTCTCAGGGACAGGGGGTTCAGTTGTGCCAGGTCAAAAAGTACATTCCGTGCTCATTGAGAAACCTCTGGATGACACCGTGCGTTGTTACACCACTCGGACAAATCATGAGTAACAGTGTCTCTTCGCTGCTAATGACTTCTTTTTCCTGTCTCTTCTATCGGCAAGTGCTGTTTCACTTGCAGCATTTCAGTGCATATAAAACTCCACGCAAGCATGTAAATATTTGACCACTGCAATATAGCTTTTTTGGCTACATCAGGGTTTTGTGCTGGCAGTCACTGCACAATCAATAAGAAATAAAGCTGGTCAAACACAATACAATATTTTTCTACTTAAAAATAGAATTTTGTCAAAATCAACACTGATTAAGGGTGGGAAAAGATTTAATTGCACATAATATATGTGCCTTATGTGATTGCATAATTTTAGGGAAATAAAAACTAAAAAGACATATCAGACTAGAGTAGTTAATATTTCCTTCTGAGAAAAATATGCAGAAGTCTGCTTCTGCTAGCAGAGTTTGATTTTTAAGAACTTCAAAGTCATCTCTGCTAAAGGCTCCTCCCATTTACTATAGTTCACCCGTTAAATTGCACTGACTTTTAATTTGGAAGGTGTTCTGAGATGATAAATTAGCAGTAACAGCATCACTACTATTTGAACAAAGTCCTTCTCCTTATACTTTAAAGTTCAGGTAGATGCAAATGAGATTGAGATTAGAAAAGGGATAGGAACAGATACAGAGATTTCTAATGGAGGAGCAAATGTTTTTTTTTTTCTTCCCTCTGTAGAATCCCAGGAGCCCATTTCACCATAAGGGTTATTTTTGGGTTTGTTTTTTATTTTGTTTCCCTCTGATACTGTCTCGATTTTTGGTCTGCTTTGTTCTAGGAATAGGTACTTTGGTCATGAAGAAAGCTGCAGACATTGTTCTGGTATTGACCTGGTGCACTAATGGTACTGAAGGCGGGGTTCAAGTTCATTAAACACTGAGTCTCTAAAATAGGTCATGATCTGTATTTATCAATAAGACTAGGAGATCATTTAGCATCCAGAGGCCCAAATTTTGTATAGATGTTAGGGCCATGAAAACGATTAGAGGGCTGAAGCACCTCACCTACAAAGACAGGCTGAGAGAGTTGGGGTTGTTCAGCCTGGAGAAGGCTCCTGGGAGACCTTTTAGCAGCCTTCCAGTACCTGAAGGGGGCCTACAGGAGAGATGGGAAGGAACTCTTTATCAGGGAGTATAGTGATGGGATAAATCTTTACAGTTTTAAACTGAAAGAGGGGAGATTTACATTAGATATTAGGAATAAATTCTTTACAGTGAGGGTGGTGAGGCACTGGAACAGGTTGCCCAGAGAAGTTGTGGATGCCCCATCCCTGGAAGTGTTCAAGGCCAGGCTGGATGGGGCTTTGAGCAACCTGCTCTAGTGGAGGTGTCCCTGCCCATGGCAGAGGGCTTGGAACTAGATGCACTTCAGGATCTCTTCCAACCCAAACCATTCGATGATTCTATGGTATTCCTATACTTAATTGCACTACGTATTAACCCTTTTTTAGCTATAAAGTATTGTATACAGTAAAGAATTTTCAGTCAGACTAAATATTATTGTAAATGCAAAGTGAAATATTGATTTCTTAGCTGCTGAATTCAGAACTTTTCTACATAATGGAAATTCATTTTGACAATGCAGGTTAAGTAGGAGCTATGGCAGCTCACCCTTGATCTGAGTTCATAGTTAGGTACTTCAAATATTGTTTTGTACCCTGAACATGAATACATTTCCTTGTAATGTCAGACTTCATTTGAAATTCCTAGGACAATTAAATCAATTATACAGTTTAGAGCGATGGGTCCTTTGTTCATGAGTCCATACATGTAGTTTATTGTGCAATAGTTTTACCTTTTACTGTACTATTGTAAATTCACTGGAATACACAGTATTTTTTTAGTGAAGAGGTGCCAGTATAATCAACTTTCTTTCTTTTTGACCCACCTAGATCTGGATAAATCTTAACTTCACATTAGTGACCCAGTAAACTGCACTAAGATTTTCAAGAGGCTCTTTAATATTTGGAAGTGTATGCATTATAAAATCATTTTGACATCAATCAGATTCAAGGGGCAGTAGTTGGTAAATGAGCTATAACTCTAATTAAACTCACTTGCATCTAAATTTGCTGACAAAAAGCTAAATGTTTTCATATATTATTTTAATCTTCCAATTAGGTAATCTTAACTGTTAGTGTGTTCATATTCTCTGTAGCAGTAATTTGTGTGAACCTGGAATGAGACTTCTCTTGTTAAGTTGTCCATGTAGGAACTGTGCAATCAAACATAAACGTAGTAAATCCTTTCATCCAAAAGAATTATGGACTGTTCTCCATTCAATAAGCAGCTATGTGAGTTCCTTGTTCAATTAATGCAGCTTCTTTGATTGCTAGGGTTTGGTGGGGTTTTTTGGTGGGTTTTTTTTCCCTTCCTTTTTACTTCATAAATAATTTAATATTTAAAATTAGAATGGTGGTTGGCTATGCTCAGTTGCACAAGAAGTCAGATAGATGTCCTCTTCACTGATAAAGATTAAGACTTGCAGAAACCATCTGGACTGTGATTGAAAAGAACTGTTACAAGAACTGGGGAAGCCCAACAGTGAGATTTATAGCAGACATAGCTACAGTATTAAAGGAAAAACCCTTTTGACACTTTTTGCTAAATAATATGACAGTAAGATTTATCAAGGGAGTGCTGAGTTTAATTGTAACATGGTCTCATTACAAACAGTCAGATAAATTGTGTGCATTAATTATGAAGCAGAGAATTGCATAATGGCCTTTTCCTTTAATTATCTCAATTATAGAACTCTGTCACGGATGTTTAACCTGTCTGTGTGTTGGATGGTATGTGACATAAATTTGTTCTGTTTCTTAAGTTATAATTTTTGGGTGTCAGTATAGTCATTGAAACAGGGCAATGGTGTGTAAACCTGTGATTGAAGGTGTAGTTAGCATGGTTCTGGTTCAGCGTGTTTAATTGTCTGAGTTTATGCTATGTGTCTGGAAGAGATTTCTGGAAACTCTGTGAGTCTTCTGTTGATCCATGTCCTACTCACTCCAATATGTCCTACTTCCAAAGCAATTGTGGGCATACAAACTCTTAATATTCTTCCTTCAAACTTTCATGTGAAAGTTGATCTTCGCAGAAAATGAACATAAGGGAAAAGAAACATAGTTGAAACAAGTCTACTTTTAAGTTGTTCTGAATAGTTGTGGAATACCTCTACTGTATTTGTCCATCTCTGCTAACTTGATGCTAAAGGAAGACTTAGTGAATGTTGTTGGATTTTTTTTGTGTCTAGGCTTCTTGTCCCGTCTTTAGAAGAAGCACTTTTAAATAATCCTTTACACATCACATGCAGTCTTGAAGAGACAACCAAGTATTTTTATCCAAAGCTAATATACAAATGCACAATTTGAATATTTTGATTTATTTTACACAGACTTACAGCACTGAGCTAAAGAATGCCACTCATGGTTTTGTCAAAATTTGTTCTTTCAGGTTGTACACAGATTTGCAAAAGTTCTACTCTGTTGTTGCAAATGCCCCATGCTCCTAAAGAGTCCAGAAGGCTCAAGGTTACATCTTTTTCAGTACATCTTGACTTTATCTTGGATGTGATTTCTTCTATATAAAAAAAA
>VXAK01019610.1:8376-34012 GCA_013399435.1 Arenaria interpres | reverse complement strand
AAAAATCCTACTAGTAGTCTAGTACTGTCTCCTGACCATCAAGTCCAACCGACCTGAACAAAATAACTTCATATTCATATTGATGTGCTGAAAGAATAATATGGAATTAAATGTCTTTTTTATTATTATGGAAGTGTTGCAATCTACATATAAACTTATACCAAAATGTACAGACTGACAGGTCTAATCACTCATTGCAACTTTCTTACTGTAAGTTCAAAGACAAGCAAAAGTACTGTATTCCAGTCCATAGATTTCTAATAAATTATTCTAAATAAAATGTCATTCTTCCGACTGCATTTTAACATCCAGCTAGCTATCACTGAAGATCATAGAACTAAATGCTGGGTTTGTTATTTGTGTCACTTTGAGCCTGAATGGTATAAATTTCACCCTCAGTTCTTGTTTTTTGAAATAATTTATGGTGCTTTAAAGGCACTAGGATTAGCAAGTGATATTAAATATTCCAAGTTATGAAAATAATTTACAGAAATAAATAAACTTTGAATGGGAATATTTTAAGATATGTTTGAAAAGGAATTTTGCTTTCTGTAATAGGTAAATGTTAATTATCACTTTATAAATATTACTGAAGAATTTGATGAAACCCAGGTGATTATTGCGCACAATTACGTTGCTTGATCCCTAACTGTTACAAGGAGTTTTTTCAATAAATTATTTAAATAATTTGCTAGTTTGAGCTTGCAGATGCATCTTTCATCATTTGATTGGAACTTCAAGCTCAAGGAAAACAGAAAATATAATCGTGATTGTATTTTCCTGAAGCTGATGCTTTACTGTTGTCCTCCAAATGTTCAGTAAAATTAGGCTTACGAACCTTATCAGACACAGCTGATGTTAATGGAAAGGTTGCCTTATTCTAGTTGGCACTGGACTGGACTTTTAGAAATAAATTTTTTTCTGCTGTGAATGTTAACATAACCAAAAATATTCTGGGTTTATTTTGATGTAAATGACAGCAGATTTTGGCCATCTTAAATTTTTCGTAAAATCATGATATGCTTAGTTAAGCCCCAGTATATTCCTGTTCATAATGGTATTCAAACACTCCTGCACTCTAAGAGCATCCTACCTACCCTTTCTGTCCTTTCAGTGTTCTATATTCTGCCTCATGCAATTCATAACAATTAGAATTAAAAAAAAAATAAAAATCTTTGCATCACATAATTATATCTTAAACAATAAGAAACCCAGGAGTAAATTAATTTGATAGCTAGAGATGCATTTGGGTTGTATGATCTGCAGGTCCTACTTTGTAACACCATCATTAAATTGCAGTGCAAGCATATGATTTTAATTCTTTTGGCAGTGTGGGGATTTAGTTTTGTGTTGACAGGGGGAGCAGCATATCAGTGCATGAATGGTAATGATACTTATTCCCTAGTAAGGCAAATAAAAATGACAGGCTAAGTCAAGCACTGCACTGAACCAGAATGCATTTTTAGATCACATATTTGGTAAATGGGAAAAGCCTGTTTTAATATTTCAGTCATTTATTGAAAGACTTCAATTAGATTTAAGCAAAAGGTGAGTAACTGAAGCAAAGTCCTAAGAGCAAATTGATCACTTAATATACCTCAGCATTGTCTTTAAAATACTGAAATCATAGTATCAGCCATAGTATTTTATCCCTTGGGTAAATAAAGAGTAACGTAGCCGAAGTTTTTGGAATTTCATGGGCGAAGAGCTCTTGTGACAGTTAAGGATGAAACAGACTTATTTTTTCTATATTTTAGTTTATGAATTCCATCCCTCCCTTCCCCATTCATGAATAATATATCCCTGTATGGGGATTAGACATATCAACCTGAGTTTTCTATTAAAATAGTTCATTTTTTCTCTTTAAATTTATGAATATTTATCAAGGGATTCTGAGTTAGTTAATAGTATTTCCCCTCTAATACATACACATGAATCTACATACACATGATTCTGAAAACTGAGAGGTATCTGTCTTGGGAATAGACTGCTCCTAAACTCCCGCTAGCAAGCTGCAAGGTAAACATTCTTTAATAAGCAGTGGGCAAAAAATAGTCTTTCCTTCCTCAATGTGAAATGTAGCCACATTCCCCGCATAATTTTTTTTTTTTTTTCTTTTTCTTCTAGATAAGGAAACACAGGTTAAAAAACCTGTATGAGAACTTTATTTATATTATCTGGAAAGGATCTCCCTGCTAATTTATAAAGATCTTAAAGTGCTAGGGCTGTTGGAGTAAGCTGAAGACAAGAGTCTAAGTCACAAAACCTTCAAAGGCACTTCTGCAAGGGAAGGAAATAAGTTATTAGGTTGTATTTAAACTCAAATTAGAACATTGCTTTTTGTTGATTGATGTCCATGTCAATATACTATTCTTGAATTTATCAAACAAGATAATTGTATCTTACACATACACACACTGCATATAAAGCGCATTAAGGTGTAATAGCATGGTGAATCTTTCATGTGCCTGTTTCAAATGGGAGAAGTATGGTGGGGATCTGGAGGACAGCTGACGGTGCTTTTGGATGAAGTTTTTTTCCCTCACTGAAACAAAAGAAAAGAGAGGAAAAAAGAACAAACAATTCCATGTAGCTCCAGAATGTCCCTCAACTCTACTTTCCAGGATTCCCTTTCAAAATTTTACAAAAAAATTAGCTTGTGGATTGATAAAGGTCAACTTTATAAAACTTGATAAAGGTCGGCTTATGGAGACCATAGAGAGATTAGCTTTTTTTAAGATACAGCTGTGTCTGTTCAGACTGCAGAGTAGTCTGAGTGGTAGCATAACATAGTGCCCTTGAAATTTCTCTAAAACTTCCATGTTTGTCATGAGTCTTTCGTCAAGTGGTTGTTTTAATGTGCTAACATCTGCCTCAGAGGCAGTCAGAGTAAATTATTGCTTGAGGATGCAATGAGGCAAGCTGTACATAGCCATGAGGAACCATTGTACAAAGTTGCTCTGTGGACTGTTAGACTTGATTTCATTTCAGATTAATGGTCTAAAAACAGAAGTTGCATTCTTGTTTGTAGACAGTTAGGACTTTGCTTTTAAATTTATGTCCAATTGTGCCTTCCTATGAAGCTAAAGGAAGTATTATGTAGAATGATGTAAAATTCAGACTGTAATTCCTGTTTTACTTTTGTGTTCTTCTACAGATAGTAACTTCATCCTTGCAAATGCTCAGGTGGCCAAGGGATTCCCTATTGTTTACTGCTCAGATGGCTTCTGTGAGCTTGCTGGATTTGCACGAACTGAGGTCATGCAGAAGAGCTGCAGCTGTAAATTTTTACTTGGTGCTGAAACAAATGAGCAGATGATTCTTCAAATTGAGAAATCATTGGAGGAAAAGGTAGAATTCAAAGGAGAAATCATGTTCTATAAGAAGAGTGGTAAGTTTTTCTTTCCTGTTTTGTTAGTCCCAAAGAATGAAACTTAGCATTAACACATACAATATATAGCATGCATTTCTATGTCATGATTTTTTATGTCTATAATCAGACCTACAAGAATAGATTTGGAGTAAAGATAGTTGAATACACATTGACACTACGCTTATATTACTGTGACGGATTTTATATATATATATATATATGAGAAGTTACAAGTCTGCATAGAAGAAATTGGGGATCCTAAACTGCATTGTGAGACACTGTTATCTGCATTCAGTATGAAACTACATTTTCTACTTTTTTTTTCATACTGAAGTTCTTTCCTCTTATTGCTGAAACTGTAATTAAAAAGTTAATCCTCACCATAAGGTAGCTAGTGGCTATGTAAAATTTTCAGTCCCATCAGTAAAATGCCCAGAACTTTGAATGATCCAAGTGTATCATTCCCCATAGCTACTATATATAAACACAATGATAATGATTTTCAAAAAGTGGGTAAATATTCTAAGTAAAATTAATATTTAAGTATGTATTGTCACATAAAAAATATTAGAGCATTAAGTAACTTCACAGACCATTAAATTTCAAGTTGCACCGCCAAAGCTTTTACTCCTATGGTAGGGCTTTTGTAAGGACAATTTTGCAGTGAAGATGAGTGAGCCATGGAAAAAAGCACTCCGTGGTGCACGCTCATCAGCTTGTTATTTTATATCAGGCTCCTTCAGTGTACCCATTCTGTAAGCGTTTTCATTGCCATCGTTCTTGCGATCTTCAAACAGGTGACACTAAGCGTGAGATACTGATAGGATTGCAACCACTCCAGTGCTATGGGAGCCTTCACATGTGCTTAACGATGCGTGGGCTCAATGGATCCATGGGTGTCAGTTGAATATCACCTTCTGTTTACTATATGGCTAGAGTTTCTCTGCTTATGTTTAGGACACGTTTTCCTCATAGTTCCTGCTTACCTCTTTACTAATGAAACATTTTCCCCTCAAATACTATTGCTATTATATTAAATACTTTAAAATGTTATTTTCTAAAAGTAATAACCATATATCAATAAGAAGGTAGTCAGTGATTTATAGTGTTAAGAGAAGGTAGCTTCACTTTCTGTGATTTACACAAAAAAGAGGAATGTTGCTTTGTTGGCTTGTGTTCATGGCTGCTATTTTTCACAGTATGAAATTTTGAAGTTATTCTGAAGATGCTGCTAAATGCTTCCTCTTCATGTCTTTTCAGGGAGGTTCAGGGGCGTGTTTGTTTTTTGTTGATGTTTTTTAATATTTAGAAGGGACTTCTATAGTACCTTGAACTCATGTTTCAGGAAATTTATTCAAAGCAAGCCAAATTTCAAATTTGTGATTTTTGTCTGAATATAGCGAAAAAATGATCTTAATCTGGAAGGATAAGAGCTGCTTTTCTCCAGTATTGTATAGTGATGTGTGGGCACAGTGAGAAGAGGTTTCAACATATGTAAATGAAAGAAGTAAAGCTAACATATTCATTTCACTGTCTTGGTCCTGAATGATACATTGTGATTCCTTCACATTATGAAGGGGTGCTTCAAGCCTATTATAGATACGATTAATGCAGGCAGAAAGAGATTGCAGGTCAATGTGCTTATCAGCAAAGTAGCTGAACCACAGATAAATAGGTAAAGAGAAATTGTTTAGGGTAAAAGAATTCCCACAATCCATCCTACTTGCATCCCTTTGTATAATTTGACTGGAAGCCATTCCAAGACATTTTCTGAGCATGAATAAATTTCCCAGACTGCCTATTATAGTTTTCATTTTCATGTATTTCTGTACCACTGGGAACCAGAAATGAATAGGTATTAAAATAACATGAGACTGTTGTTGAATAAAAGCAAAACTTATCTTAAAAAATAATCTTGTTTTTTCAACAGAGCTGCAAAGTGCAGACACCAAATTTGATAAATCATCCATTTTAGCTAAATGTTTTGGGTTTGGTTTTTTTGTGGTTGGTTTTTTTTTTTTTTCTTCAGAAGAAAAATTGAACTTCTTAGTTCAATAGAATAGGCTTATTCAACATTGGCAGAAAAAAAGAAAGAGAAAAAAAGGTTGTCTTTGTTGCAGAAAAATGTTTTTAAAATACTTTAAAACATAAGAAGTTTGGGATTATAGTTCAGCTTCAGGGGTAATTTTGAGTTCACAAAATAGTCTGACATCCCTCAGCATACTTCTTAAAAGCTTAGTAATGAGTAAAATATTATGATAAGAAAGGTCTATGAGGGAAATGGATGTATGAATACAACTTATTCTTTTTTTCTTTTTCTTGATTTGATCTAAAATATAGAAGCTTGAAATTTTTAATTAATCATTTGTTTTGTTCCATGCATGTCTCGTCTTTTGGGAAAGAAATACAAGCTTCCCAAAAGTGCATATGGGTTGATTTCTAAATTGCCCCATTTTTTGATATTTTGAATTTGATTTAAACTCAGTTTAAAACTGATACAGTTTTTTTCATTAAATTAGATTGTTCGTTCTAAACAAGTAGTGACTCAAGCTTGGTACTTAAAGCTCTTATTAGTTTTAATGCTAATTTAGTAAGCTTGAATATGGGGTATTTCACAGTTACTTATCCATCATTTATGAATTCATATAGCACTTTGTTAGTTAAAGTAATGATTGTTACAACTAAAGCAGCTCCAGCAACCCACAAGCAATGTCATTGGAAGTTCCAGATTGCTCCAAGCTGACACCGCAGCAAGTAAGGAGTTGGGTAGGGGAGCTGAGTAAAATGGATTACCTGTCTGCGGGATAAAATGCAGGATTTTGTTGGCTTTGACGTTTGGGTTTGGATCTTAACAGAAGAATTATCTTCAACATTTGTACTCTGACCAAACTAGAAAACAATCCTCCTGGAATGACTAGAAGTGGATAGGGACTTCCACTAGTGTGTGTTCTCCTTTTGGCATTTTAACGAATCCTTCAAGTAGGATAAACTGGCTGTACCTTCTCCTTCAGGATATTTTCTGCCATGTTGGCGCAGAGCACTGTTAGAACTGTGGCAGCAGCAACAGCAGCTTCAGAAAGAGATACTTTTGAAAATACCACTGAAAATACACTTTTCATCACAGTTTCAGTATTTATTTTGGTTCCTCGGTCAGTTTCTAACTTTTTATTTGCCAGAGCTATGTTGTTTTTTGAAGAAAAACAGAAAAGGAAACTATTAAAAGACAAGGGATTTTATGATTGTTGCCTTCTTAAGAAAGTTTAGGAGCTAATTTTTTTTTTTTCTATATTTTTTTTCCTCTTACTATTTCTACACTTTCTTCAAAACATCTGCAACAAATTAAGTTGTCAATTACGATAATGGAAATGCAAAATAACCTTTTTTGAATTCAAGTGAGTTGTGAGAAAAGAACTCACTCCCTGGCTATCGTTTTTAGAGTAATCTGAAAGCAGATAGACCCTATGTTAAGGAACTACATTTAGACAATCTCTTCTTTTTCTCGCTGTCAGACCACTGCAAAAATTTACCAATAACAAGTACATGTAGTTAAATAAGTCTTCACAGTCCTCCAGACTGAAGTGCAAGTAAATAGCAGTGTGGTTTGTTTTTTCCTTTCCTGTTACAGCCTAAGAGGATGCTACAATAAGCCCTATAATCACTGACTTAGTTTGGTCTAAGCTCTCCATCTTCAATTGCTGAGAAGGTCATACCTTGGTTCCCTTATGTCCCCATCAGACCTATTTCCTATATCTTGAAAATCAGTTTGTAGTCATTAAAAAATGGGTCTATTCTTACACACGCCCTCTTAAGACCTGTGGTAGTCGTACAACCTTCCTTCATTGAAAGGAAAGGGGCCTCTTTCTGCGTGCCTGTAACCTGAGTGGGAACCCTATGTAATGTGTTGGCCACTTGTGATTTATGGATGTTTCAGAGGCTTCATCGTAGTGTCCGTCATGTCTGCATGCCTCAGCCACAGGGCTGTTTACACAGGCCTTTCTCAGCAATTAAAATCCCTGTTACAAGAGGACTGGAGCAAGTGGGAATTTCTGGAACCACCATTACGAGTTGCCTTAGGACTTGGTTGCAAGCAGAGCTTGCTTCATCTGTGATAGACCATGAGGACTCAAGATACACTTCTTCATCTTCTTCACGTCACTCGACTTATTCAAGCACTCTTTGAGGTTTGTCTTCGGTGTGTGCCTTGAAAGTCTTGGCCCCTATAGATTTGGCAAGTAACCTCTAGGGCCAGGGAGGCATGATATATTTGTTTTCTTAATTTTTTAGTTTTAAGGGTCAATGTGATTGGGTCAAGGTATTTTGGCTTTTCTCATCAGTGTAGGAGAATGTGTGTTTCAATATATCCTCATTCTAGAAGGTCAAGACCAATTATTTCAGATGAATGGAATATGAGTGGAGAAAGAGTGAAAATCAGAGCCTCTTACTGAGTTACTGCATACCATCAGGCAAAAGACTATCTGAAATCTAGGTGACCTCACATGAGCAGCACTGACAGCCACAGGCAAATGAAATACATCTCAAGCCATGAGACATCATCTATAGCTTCTGCCATGGTTGCAGTTGAATAATGTGCATACAGGATAAGAAAGGCTCCCTTACATTATTTGCAGTTAGTGTGTGACTTGCATTAAGCAAACATAGAAAGCTTTTTCTAGACTATGAGTTTATGCTTACTTTAAATTATATAAGATTAAAACAATTACAAAGAAATTTAAGGAAAATGAATTTTCTTTAAAATGAAAGAACATTAGGTTTTCTTAAAGTTTTTCTTCTCTACATAAAGTATTTTGCTCTTTACAGAAGTGGTATCCCTTTTTTCCAACAAGTTTAAAACCTGCTTTTTATGGTTGTCCAAAAATATCTGGTAACATTTTGAAACTCTGAAGCTGTGTGATACCTTTTTAATATGAACCAACGCCCTGCTTTAACCAGCTCCTGAAATCCACCATGTGTTTGGGAAAGGTTTAGCCCAGCGCTTGGAGAAGAGGCATTTATTAGAATTTTCTAATTGGAAAAAAAAAAAAAGAATCCATCCAGAGACATCAATTTTCTAGTGAAGTCCAGTTACTAATATAGAGGAAGTCCCCTGATAAGTTACTTGGCAGGATAGTTCATAGCAACGTGACCTCACCGCTGCTCCACTGCTGCTCTGCCTTAAAAATGTGGACTAAAAATAAGAAAGCTAAAAAGCTTTTGTGGTTGGTTTGCTCACATTATCTAAATTATAGTTCAAAATAAAAGAGGAGGGGAATAAAAAGAGCAAACAACACTGAAAAATTAATCTGATGGTAATAGCTAGTTGCAATTACATGAGCCATAAATAATAGGTTTTATCTTTAAAAAAGCATCCTTTTTTCTTTTCCCTTTTTCTTTTTCTGTTTTTTGGTGTTTTTTTCTTTCTTTTTTCTCTTTCATTTTTTTTTGACTTTTTTTTCTTTTGTCTCTTTTTTTCTTTTTTACTTTTTCTTTTTTTCTTTTTCCTTATTGTTTTTTTTTTTTTTAAATTCCTCCTTTTGATATACCCATTAGGCATTAAGAAGTTTCACTAATCTTAGGGAAGCCTTTCTCTTAAAAAGAAGTATAGTTGTACATGTAGGCAGAAGGTATGTCTTTATTTTCTTCTGTTTCACAGAAGAGGGCATTTTTTGGCTCCTTTTCTCTCCAAAACTTCATTTGATCGATCCGTGGCCTCTGATAAAAGGTAATGTGCAGTCTTGAAGTATGTAGATGTTTTAGAGACAGTCACAGCTTCTGCAGTGGAAGAGGAGGACAGGTAAGGCTTCTGCTCCTCCTGAGAGCCCTGGCTTAAATTCTGCAGAGCCTCAGGTGAAGCGGTCAGTGAGAGCCTGTGAGGAGACAAAACAAGGGGATGAACTTCAGTTAGAAGAAAACAAACAAAGTAAAATCTCCTGTGTGCAATGTGATCTAAAACATCTGAGATCTTTTGCTGTAATTTAATGAGACTTCAACAAGACTGCTGCTTACTAACTGACAGTGCTGATATTTTGTTCTGATGGCATTTGTGGTGACATTGGCTAATAGCTTCTTTCAATAGCAACATGATTTATTAAAAGCATAATTCACTGAGAAAAGATTTGTTCTCCTAGAAGCACATTGATAAGTAAATAAATCCGTATGAGAGTTTCCTGCTGCTTACTGCGCTGTTACAAAGCGATGGACCCTTCGTTGCTTACAGATGCTCACCGATTAGCGTTTCCACACAGGCACCCTGGGTTTCCAGCTGCACTCAATATGAATGGCTGTTAGTAATACTGAACATGCTTTTTATATTTTTTAAAGATGTATGTCATTGTGCTACTTTCTACACATCCATTTTTAGGGAGACATGTAAGTATTTATTTTGCAGTGGGATCTTTCCACTATATCAGACTCGTCACTCTTCTCGTGAAGTTTTCTCACAATTTTATGGCTGCACTGAGTCTTCTGATAAGCTGACTTGTGTCCCTGTGCTTCACTGTGAATTAGGTTGATAAAGATCAAAGTACCATTTCTCCTGATGACTACCTGCCTCCCTTCTGCTGACATTTCCTTATTTTGTTCATGATCCCTGACTCCCTAACTAACTGGATCATGGTGCAGAGTAGTTGCCACCTCCTGTGCTGACAATAGCAATGAGTTCTTGCGTTAGCTCCGTAGTTTTTTGGAAGAGGAGCAGGAGGCTCATGTTAGCACTGTCTGTTGAACCATCTCACTGAGTGGACTAGGGAATTGCAAAAGCAGTCTGATTTTGTAAACAGTTAAGTAATTAAAAAGTTAAAACCTACTACTTGCCAACTGCCAGGGTTGCTGTAATTCTTTTCAGTGAGTAGGCTCAGAGTCTGTTTACAGCATGTGCTCACATGGATTCAAGTAGTGATCTCAGAAGATTAATCCTCTCTACTGCATTACATAATTTTTCAGTGAGTGTTTCAAAACCTTTCTGTACAAAAAACCATAAACCTGACAGGATGGAGCTATCAGTTCAGATCCATGACTCAACCCAACTTTAGGCCCATCTTTCCAGAAAGGTGCCAGTGGGCAGCACTTCAACAGCAGGTTAAAGTTATTGCGTCCCAAGCTCAACAAAATCCTTGAACTTGCTTAAAACTGCAGATTAGTATTAACAGATAAACCTAAAATAATAAACAGGAACTATGGAGGTACTGGTATTCTTATTAAGTAAAAAACTTCGCTGACCTAAGATTGTGGAAAATAAATGATCAGTTTCTAAAATGGAGCTTTGCAATGTAAGTGTACAACTAACCAGCAAAATCCCCTATTTCTCCATGTAATGCCTGTTGAAAGCTGAATGAATAAGCATGAGGCTGTGACCAGCACCTCTCCAGTGTTGGGACACCTCCCCTTTTGCTGACTCCAGACCTGTTTCTAGGGGCTGCCACTGCCAGAGACATGAGAATCAGGGTTATGAAAATATCTGGCACAAAGATATTTTTACTTGTATCACTTGATATTTGAAACTGAAAAAGTGAGAATTTTCTTTATATATATAGTGATCTGTTTTGCTATTGCTGTGTTTTTGCTTACAGAAAATTTTGTTTCATCTTTAAAGCTGCTTTTTAAGAAAATAAAATAATGAGCTTAAAGGCATAATAATGTCATATGCAAACATGGTTTTGTTCAGATGAATGTGGGCTACACCTCTTCCTGGTGTCAAAATATCAGACAAAATTTCAAAAAGATTAGGCAGCTTATAGGGAGAAACTGAGAGAAATGAAAAAACGGGTATATAAATACATGGGGTTGTCATATATCTATGTATATCTATGTAAATATATACGCACACGTACGTACATACGTGTATGTGAGACATCATCCTGACTTAAGAAAATTTCTTGCTTTTTTTTCCAAGGGACAAAAGTGCATCCCTCAGTAGACTAAGAAATCATATTTCTTGCTGTGATTACCTCTACGTGTTGGATTAGAAGCTCTGAAAATCCAAAAGGAATAAGGACCATAGGTTATAAGCACAGTTCTAACAGATTTCTAAAGTACAGTAATCAAGGGCAAGCAAACTTTGCTTATTTTGGGGTTGCTCAACTCAAAGCAATAAAAAAAGCAGAATTCAACTCAAGAATGTATAGACTAGACTGCTCAGGAAGGATTGAGCCTGACTATTTCTGAAAGAGTCCATACAAAGCTATTGAAAAAACAGTATTTTGGGACGCTTTTTTGTTGCTGTTAGTTGGTTGCTTTTTTCATTTTAACTATATATATTGGATATTTAATTAGCTGAAAAATGCTGAATGCCTTGTAATATTATGACTGTGACAGATTAATGATCTTTGGGGGTGGACAGAAAGTAAGTTGCAGGCTGCTAATATTAATGAATATGCCCTGAAGCCTTTTGCATTTAAACAGAATGCATTTTATTGACTTCACTGAGTTTTTAGATAATCCTCTCTGTTTTGCTAATTGTTATAAATGTAACCTGGTAAATGTATTACATCAGGGAAGTATTTATCTCCTGAAATGCAGTTTTCTTTTCTAATCTGGATGGAGATAGGAAAAGGAAATTTGAGTGGACAAAAAGTAAGTAGTACACACAAGGATAATGAATGTCACATGGCTTTAACAGGCAGTGCTTAGCTTCTCTGCTTCTCAAAAAAACTCAGATGTAACTAGGGGATTTTGAAACGGAGTTTCATTAAGTAGGAAAGATAGTGGCGTTATAAAAAAAATCAGGAAAGCTGAGTAAACAAAGCTGAAATGTAGATGTGGTGGAGTCCATAAATTATTTTGCGTATAAATACACATTGCAGACTGTATGAACTGTTGCACACACACACAAAAAAAAAAAGTAAAGAACGCTAAGTTTGGAAAAGTCACACACTCAAACTAGGAGCTGCCATATCAGAGGCAGTCTGTGTCCACGTAGTAATAAATGGAGACTTTGAGGCAGTGAGTTAAGCCTCTCTCTGCTTAACAGTGGCAATTTGCAGGTGAGGCAAGGATAGGAGATTGCTGTCCTGAAAAGTGTCTCCTGTTAGAACATCCTTTCTTTCTCTCCATCATGGCAGTGATAGCAGAAAAAGTTGGACATGCTGGGCAACATGATAAATGAGTCACTGAGTTACCTGGAATTGGAGGGAGCAGAGTATAAATGGATGGAAAAGAGGGTGGAAACAAATGGAGGGGAGATTTGCACAGTCTTTGATGAGATGTGACAGATTTGAATAATTTTACGTGGTTCTCCGTAGCCTATACAGAGGGATGCAGCGATACTTTTAATGAAAGTTTCTAAATCAGTTTCACAGGATTAACACTTACCTACTTACTGATACTGAAATGCAATTTTTACTTTGTTATTAAGGTATCTTAACTATCACCTTTCCTCTACCAAGTTCTTGCGATACCACTGTATCCCAGGTTAAGACTTTCTGGAATGGACTTATATTGACTGTTAAAACTTGTAGGGAGAGTTACTTGCAGGATACAAGCATGATTTTTTCACTGTAGTGAACTTGGGTAAACATGTTCTTGAGCCTTCTTTGCTACTCATATGAAAGTGTTAGCACAACTGTTGATGACCTTATAAGTCAGTTATCTGATAGCCCATGTGTGTTCTTGTTAGTTTTCTTGCAGCATCATCAGACCAAAGACTGTCACTAGGATGTAGCATGCAGTCTGTTATCTACAGTAGCAGAATTCAAGGAAAAAAATGATAGATTCTGTTAATACATACATGTGATTTCTGCAGAGACGATGGAGAACGTTGTGCTTATTTGCTTAAAGCAATAAAATCTCACATTAGATGTGTTTATTGATCATTGTTCAAAGATATGATATTGCCAAGAGAGAAAGTACTTGAATTATAGCTGTACTTTTTCTTCCAGCTCCATTCTCTTTCTGTTTAGTTCAGTTGCATTTTGTTAAAGCATTGTTTTCTTCTTTGCACATTGCTCTCCTCAACAAAATGTTGACACCTTGTCAAAACCACAGAACATTCAAACCCAAATGTTATCAGTGACACTGGGAACTTTGGATGAGTTAATGAAAGATCCAGTTGGATTTCCTCAGGCAAAATCTTTTGCATCTTCATCTGTCAGTCTCGGAGTCCACATTTTCTGCAGTGGAAAAGTGGAAACGATCAGGCTAAAACTTCTCTGGTAATGCCATGTATCCAGCAACAGCTTTATTTTGCTAACAATTAGTAACTCTGGAAATGTGACTGTGTTGGAATGCTGAAGATTTAGCAGCAACCTTATTGACAAGTTATTACAGTTGTCTATAAGAAAATATTTTTGTTTCTTTTACATAACAATTTCCTGGAAATAAGATGGTGTGGTTTAATTTTTTTTTTTTGGGGGGCTTCATTTGCATCTGCTTAAAAGAATATTTAGTTTACTAAATCAACTGATGAAACATAAAGAAATGTGCCAGATTTATAATGTCTCATGCAGCCTAATTCTGCTCTCCTGTGCATATATATCACAATAATTATTACTTGAAGAGTGAGTAGGACTCAGGAGGTGATCGTCCCCCTGTACTCAGCACTGGTGAGGCCCCACCTCAATTACTGAGTCCAGTTTTGGGCCCCTTACCACAAAAAAGACGTTGAAGTGCTGGAGCACGGGTCCAGAGAAGGGCAACAAAGCTAGTGAGGAGTCTGGAGAGTAAGTCTTATGAGGAGAGGCTGAGGGAGCTGGGATTGTTCAGTCTAGAGAAAAGGAGGCTGAGAAGAAACCTTATTGCTCTCTATGACTACCTGAAAGGAGGTTGTAGAGAGGCAGAGGTCAGTCTCTTCTCCAAGGTCACAGGCAATAGGACAAGAGGAAATGGCCTCAAGTTGCACCAGGGGAGGTTCAGATTGGATATTAGGAAAAATTTTTACACTGAAAGGGTTATTAGGCATTGGAATGGGCTGCCCGGGGGAGTGGTTGAGGCACCATCCCTAGAGGTATTTAAAAGACAGGTTGACATAGAGCTTAGTGACATGGTTTAGCAATGGTTTTTTATCAGGGTTAGATTGATGGTTGAACTAGATGTTCTTAAAGGTCCCTTCCAACCTGGACAATTCTATGATTCTGTGATTATTTTGTGCCACAAGACTTGTATATCTAATATGCAAAACATTTACACTTTTTATTTTTTATTCAGGTACTTGGTTTCTTAGACTATGAATCATTTAATTTGATTAGTCTTGTGTGCTATGTACAGGTGCAGGGCTTTATAAAAGAGTTCTACATCTCAGTCCCTCTTACTTTCACCACAGAAGGGTGGAGGTGAATTAAAGGAATTTGTTCATTTTTTATTTCCTACCTTTGAGTGACAGAAGGGGCAATACAAAGCTGACTTGGTGTCTGTTTGGAGGATAGTGTGGCAAGCAAAGTCCTGAGGAAGTGAAGGTCTGAAAGTGGATATAACAATAGATGGTTGACTCATGGCAAAAAAAAGTAAGACTTAAGCTTCTCTGCCTGGATAAAACTATTCCCAGAATGTCTAGAGTGAAAGAAGAACACAGTTTGCATTGGTGTCACTGGTTCTAAGTTACTCATAGGAACATGTGTGGCTAAGAAGACATTTATTGCAGAAAAGCTCCAAATTTTGAGGAGATGGGTGCAGAATTTAATTATTTTAATGGAGAATTAAACAAGCTGCTTGTCAACAATCCCATTCCATTTCTATATTATGATATCTCTGCAATACTCAAATATCCACTAAAGATTTCCGAGTATTTCATTGAGCATTGTCCAGGCTGGGCATGACTAAACATTGAGCATTATAATATATTGAGTATGCACAGCTCATCAATAAGGCTAATGGTCTGAATCTGTATTCTTGGTTTAAGCGGGCCTTATTTTCTGGTGAAAGGAATGCTTGCCTCTGAAGGCTACTGGCATACTGATGGGAGGGTTTGTATAAAATCTCCCATTTAAATTCCTTGGTCTCTTGACCTGTGTTTTGATTTCAGTCTGGGGACAGACTTCGAGCTGTTGGAGTGAGGAAAGGTAGAAAGGGTGGCTGAGAGAGTGACCATAAAGCACTCTTTTTTATGTATATATAAAAGGTGGACTATGGCCAAATTGCTTTGTGATAAGATTATGCTTCATTTGGTTTCTTTTCTGCTTTCCTGTGTTACGCTTATATAAGCCTTGAGGATATTAAAATATATTTTGAACCTTCAGTTCATAATGCAGGAGAAAGATTAGGCTCTTTCTCCAAGAGTGGTGTCTTGGAGCAATAAAAAGAGTCTGTATATAAATAAACCTCCAAAAGAAATTTCTTTGATAGCTACGACTCTTGACAATACAGAAGACCTTTGTATGCACCATTTGAAGCAGGGAAGGAATTTCTGTCTCACAGATGAGTGCACTCAAAAGAACCATAACAAAAGAGGGCACTACTTTTTTAATGAGTAGAAAGTTCTTTTGGCTTATAGAATTATATGATGCTGGCTTTCAGTAAAAACTACGTAATGTATAGCATTGAATCAGTATATTTTTTCACGAATGCTTCCCAATAGTGAAAGATAGCACACTTCTGCTCTTGACAGAGTGCAAGCACATATTGACCTAGTCCTGACCTAAACTTGATCATCTCCTTTGGTCCTGAAAAGTACTTGATATTCATTTGCTCCTCTCGAAGTAAAGGTAGAAAAATAAAAAAACAAGCCAACAAGTTCAACCTAGGACTTCTGGACATTGGGTGCATAAGTAATGCCAAGACCTGCAACTCTACCATGCAGGGCACTCGCCTGGAGTTCCTCAGGAGAGAAGTAGCCTGTGCATGTATTGGAAGTGTGTTTTCTTTAGTGGTGTGTACTATTTTTTATCACTATTTGCTTTGCTTAGTGAAAATATTTCCAGACATATTTACAGAGGAGGAGGAGAATGAGAATGAGGACAGACAGTGAGAGACAATATGATTGAAGAGAAACAGCAAATGACATTAAATAATGACAGGACGTGGAATGATTTCAGTGACCAGTGTTCACCTGCAAAGAATTCAAATGCACTTTGATTATACAAAAGAGGAAATGCATTAAAACAGGAAACATTAAATTGATTTGTCTCTATTTCTAATGATGAACCATGTTACAATAACTTCCCTAAACCTACAAATCTATCATTTCAGGTCATATTACCAGGTGTTCTTCTTAGTATAACTGAATTAGGTTTGTTTGAACATGGCTGATGTCTACAGTTTTCTTCCAGAAGCAGTCTTAACGACTAATTTGTGTCTCTATGTGTGTGTGTGTGTGTAGAAAAGTCATGAAACAATTGAAAAGAGAAATATATGCTTCTGCTTATGCAGGAGATTACAACAGCTGTTGAAAAGAACATTGCAGCTGTTACTGTTTGGAAGACAGAGTTGAGAGTGACTTCTTGTCCAACTGAAAGTACTGCTAGAATGTAGCCAGGCAGAATGTAAATTTACAAGAAAGAATTTGGCCAGCTTAAGAGTTATAATGATACTCTGTAGAGATCTGTCGTTCTATTTTTAAGCAGGAAAGTTAAATTGCTTAATGCTTCTTCTCTTTGAATGCATCACTTCAGCTTTATAGGGTGGTGGCTCTCTGTAACATTTCTGACAGTAACAGCATGAGCAGTTTTTCCCAGAAGTTTTGATAGAGTCAAATCTACCAAAAATGAATTAAGGACAGAAAATTAAAATGGAAAAAGGAACAGTAAAAATAACCTGCTTCTGACATCAATTCTACCTTCTTTCAAAAGGGTTTCTTTGTTTGCTCTGTCCTCAACCTCAAAATGAGAATATTTAAACCCAATGTAAACACAACCTGCTTCTTCCCATTATTTTTCTCTCCTTCTCCAGTCTTCTTTCCTCCTGTTCCAAATTCTCCCTGTCCCATCTTTAAATATGTTAAGTGGAAGCATTTCCTGATGACTGAACAAGTAATGTTACTTTTTAATTTTAATTGTGATCTTGGTGTGTCCAGCTCATTTTCAAGACTGCAGAGTTCAGAAGACAGAGAATAGAGTGGGAAGTGACTAATCTGCTTGGTCTTTCTAAGGACTCCTCCAAAGCTCAGCTGATCGTTTGGCAACAGTCAGTTGTACCAGCAGTGGTCCAGGGAGCTGCTTCTGTTTCCTTTTATGAATGAAAGTAGATGAATGCAAAAAATAGTATATTGTGATGGAACATGATTATGGAAATGTAAAGTCATGTCTAAAAAAGAAATTTAAAACTAAAAAAGTAACACTGTAGCAGTACTTATATGTCTTATAAATAATATTAGTAGGCTTGGTGGTGCTTGGAGGTAGTTAATGTTGACACTCAACAACTGAAAAACACAAAAGCCTGGCACTGAGATGAATTATACCAGAATGGATGGGATTGCGATCTAGGGTGTGTGCTGAGGTCTCTGTTATACTTCCAGGCATTACCGACACCTAGGAATGCATTATGTACTGTTCTGAGTGGTCTTCATTAACAGTAAGCTTATTAATGATGTCGTTGGAACTGAACAACATACTTTGCAAACAGAACATGTTATGCAATCAGTGACAACAATAACAATTTATTTTAAGCAGTATAATTATGTAGCAGGTGTAAGAGAGAAATGTTGACGTGAATTAAAAATATTGCCAAACTCAGCATTGTTTAACTTAAGTCTTAGGAAGGTGAATATTATAGACAGTAAGGAAGATAGCCGATATTAATTTTACAGATGATGTGTGGTTTATAAATCTTACCATCTGTAAGATGCAAGGAGTTAATTCTATTTCTATTCTAAGTCTGATGTCTGATTAGTTTAAATATCTTTGAATTAGTGGAATGATGCCCTGACGATCAGGTCTTCTGTCAAGAGATTTTAATGAGTATCAAGTCATATGATTAAGGTAGAATGATTCTATAGTAAACATGGAAGCTTCAGATGTCAAGTTAACAAAGTGAAAGCTATTCCAGTAAAATAAGCAACATCAGTAGAGAGTTCAAAGGAAAGCATGGTTTCAGAGGAGTAAGCAGCTTCATTAAACTCTATTAATGATCCCTGTAGACAAATTTTGCATTTAAATTAATGCCTTGCTTCTAGAGAAAGTAGTATTACTGAGCTTCAACCAATGATGCAAAGAGATTTACATGAGCTGAACATCTGTGATTCCCTGACTACTGACCTCCTAAATAAGATTTTTATTTTTTTTTTTTTTTTTAGAATTTCGTTAGTTGTAGATTTAGTTGTTTATTTTTTTTTTTTTCTCTCTCTGCTAAAAGACAGCTGTTTGAATTAAATTCATTCTTTATCCTTGCAGGGTCTTCGTTCTGGTGCCTACTGGATATTGTTCCTATAAAGAATGAAAAAGGAGATGTAGTACTCTTCCTGGCCTCTTTCAAAGATATAACAGACACAAAAGTGAAGATTGCTGCAGAAGACAAAAAGGAAGGTTTGTGTGAATTGCAACAATATTGATAAGAACCCACACTGATGAGTTTTTGGGAGTTGCAGCTACATGAACTCTCTCTCTCATGTACACTTGTCAATATAGAGACCTCATAGCTTTCCAAACAAGAAATGAATATATGGCATGGAAGGATAAATAATCCGTTGAATTTCTTATTTATATTTTTTTTTATTTACATACTAGTTCACATTCTATAAAGGTGGAATCCAGGGGCAGAGTACTTTGTCCTCAAAATTAAATTTGTTTTAATGTACCATGATTTAATTTATTTACTTCTGGATTTTTCAGAGGTATCTGTTCGAAAAGCTAGACCTTTTTAAGCATTCCTTTGCGAATCTGATTTCAACATGACTGAGAGATGAATAAATGCATTTTTTCCCATTTTTCTATAAGCAGAATATACATCTTTGGAAATTATTTTGCCTGTTGAGCAGCATAACTATTCTTGTGTCATCTAATTTTCATAACATTATATGAAATTATAAGATTTATTCTGTCTTTAGGAATATCCAGTAGTGTAAGAAATACGTTCTCACATTTTTTTTGCTTCTGAAAGGAAACAATACAAGGATTCTCTCATGAATTTGGAAAAAGATTATGTTATGCTAATGATGTACAGCCACCCTAAAATAATTTTGACTGTATAGTGTAGTCAAGCTTTGCCAAATTCTGCTATCACAAAGCAAAGGCAGTGTGTGCAGATGGAGGTTATGCAGTCAGCATTGGCCTGTGTTGTCTATCAAAGGCAGTGAACTTATTCCAGGTTTACATTTTAGAATCATGGAGTGGTTAGAGTGGGAAGGGACCCTAAAGATCATTGAGTTCCAACCCTGCCATGAGCAGGGACACCTCCCACTAGACGAGGTTGCTCAAAGCCTCATCCAGCCTGGCCTTGAACACCTCCAGGGATGGGGAATCAAGAATTTCTCTGGGCAATCTGTTCCAGTGCCTCACTACCCTCACAGTAAAGAATTTCTTCCTAATATCTACTCTAAATCTCCCCTCTCTCACTTTAAAACCGTTACCCCTTGTCCTATTGCTATAATCCCTGACAAAGAGTCTCTTCCCATCTCTACTGTAGGCCTCATTCAGGTACTGAAAGGTACACTCAACCAAGACCTTAGGTTAGCAACTTTTCAGTCAAAGGAACTGTTTAATAAAAGTTTATCTATAGAAGTTAAGTGAATTGTGTAAAATTTCATTACTGTTGAATTTTCCGATCTGGTACTGCACTGGGATTTACTTTAATTTTCCACTCTGTCATAGCCATTTGATCTCTGCATATCTCAGAAACAATGTAAATGTGGGTTCAGGACTAATTTCTCCTTATGAGTTTTTGAAGCATGGGGAAAAATTAGGAACAATTAGTATTCAACTTTCTACTTTAAATATTACCTTTTCAATCAAAAAGTTATATTTCAGTTACAAAGCAGTGTAATTCAGCATTCTTTTTCAACATTTAAGTACTTTACAACCGAAAATATTATTCTTCCCTGAGCTGCTGAATATTCTTTAATCAACATTTATTTTAACCACGTCTGCCTCTCTTGTACATTTCAACAAATAATTTCACTTTTGTCTTACTTTTCAAGCCCAAAATAATGGAGGGGTTTTTTGCATCCTTCACTTCTTGCACAATACATATTTGAGAATTTCTGAGCTGGAATACTGAAGAGAGGCTTTGAAGCAGCACGCGAGATATTTTGCATTTTTCTCACTTTGAATTAAAATAATTAAAATATAAAACATATTTTATGTAGTTCCTCCTTAATCCTTAGAAAGCCTTATGCTTATTAAAGTTTTAGGAGAGTAGTTTCTTAAAACATATGTGGGGCCATGTAGAAGAGAGATTGTCAGAATATCTGTGCTCTAAACGCTAATGATATACCTTATCAGAGATGCAAATTTTAGGATACACCCAGTAAGAAATCATACTTAGTATGCCACTGATTACTTGAAATAGGAGTATTACTGATTACTTGTCAAATGACAGCTATTGTTTATCTGATAATCATTTTATAGCTGTATGCTTATTTCAGGAAGGATTAAAATGATCTTCAGCTTTTGACATGGTTCATGTTAAATTGTAAATCTAAGCAGATTTTAATTCATGTTTGCTGTTGTACATTTAAAAATTCATACTTCACCTACTGTGTACTGACAGAGGAATGCACTTATGCAGAGCTACATTACACCAGCAAATGCCCATTCAATTGCTGTAACCTTTTGAATATTGACATTTGACTGTCCTGCGCGATGTACTCTTTAGAACACAATCCTTTAAATTGGTTGTTCCTTCCCTTTATACCCATTTTAAAACCATGGTTTACTGCTATGCTTATACTTGTTTGCATCATGGCAACAAAAAGTAGCGCTTAGTGGGGACCTTTGCCAGATAATGTATTTTATTTTATATAGTGATAAAAAATAGGATTTAACCTTTTGTTCAAAATATTTACAAAAATCCCAGCATTTTAATTTTATGTAAATCTACCTAGCTATATAAAGTCAAATTTAATTGTGTGTTAGCTCTTTGAGTAACAGTCAAACTCTTCCTGTGCAGAGTGATTCACTAGTCCTCTAGTGGTGAACATCATCTCAACGTTGTCAGAAAAGAATTCCCAGTCCAATCTATGCAACTGATTCAGTATCTGAAATTTCAGAATGTTTAACTTCTAGAAGTAATTGGTTCTTCTTTACTTGTACCACAAACAATATCAGTCATGTATGATGTACCTCATGTTAACAGAACATTGAATTTGCATTTTGTTTAAAGGGATTAAAGATCTTTTTTAATGTTCAGTGATTAATATCCATTGCAAAGTGATTGATACACGCTGCCAGATATAATTTTCACAGCTAAAATGATAATTTTATTTTTCCAAAGATGACTGAATTTTTCCTTTCAAAAATTGAATTACTTGTAAACTTGGAGTTGAAAGCCAACTCTTGCTATAAGATAATTGCCATTATGCGCAGTTTTCCATTTCCTGTTTGTGGTTGTATCTCTTGCAGTTAGATTGTGTATGGGAAGCAGAACTTAGATACAAACATGCTTAGTGTGAAACTCTTCTGCCCGTGCAAGGCTGTTGTATTGGTGTTTTTGTTTCAGTCTATCTCTTCTCTTTTCTGCCCAAAACAGACTTTGATAATTTGTATGGAACATTAATAGTCACGTTCCATCTCCTTTTAATTTCTAAACTCCTTATACAGCTTATCTAACAAAATTCCTTCATGTTCCTTGTCTTCTAAGTCTTCCCTGGATCCACTGGCATTCCACCAAGACTTTATGGTGTTACACTCTCCCTGGTTGTTCCTCCAGCACTCTTCTCTAAACTCATTCTTCCTCATGTCTTTCCTACCTTTGATACCATCTGCTTATTCTGTAAAATCCTGTTGTCCTTGTACGTTCACAATGACACCTTCCTGAACTTTATATCCTGGCTTCATGGCCTCTCTTTTCTTGTCGATTGTCTTTTTACTTTTGCAGACCTCAGGAGTTGATACCCTCTTCGATTTTCTGCAGACCTTCTCTTATCTATTTTATCTCATCTGTTCACACAATTTCAGTTGCTCCTTTGTGCCAATGTGCCCTGCAAAAGTCCACTTTTTTGCCTGATTTCCCTTTACTCAGCCCAAATGTCAGATGTCGTCTGTGACCTTTTCTTTTGAATGTCTCATTCCAAATACAAATTTAACAGGTTTTTTTTCAGTTCTTTTCTGGATAAAAGTTTCCAGTGAAATCAGCCCTATCAGTCAATGGGAAAAGCAAGTTTTGTCCTAAGACTTTCATAAAAGAAAAAGGCAAAAACACATGCCTGAGAAGTTTGGCAGTCTTTAAGAAGTCCTGGGACAGTCAGGAGCCTCATATAGGTTCTTCTGCTTGGTTTGTTTTTTTTAAGTTAATTTACCATCCTCCTCTCCCAGGCCCACATCCCTTTTAATTGTAATATTCTTAGAGACCTCGACATTTCAATATTGGTACTTTGCTTTTAACAATACATGTTTCCCCTACCTGTAAGTTTATTGTAGAAATACACTCTGCTTTCCATCTGCTTAATAATACCTATAATCCTTTACTGTTGTGAAAAGCAGCTCAACAGCTTTCTTCCTAAATTTGGGCTCTTTAATAAAATTGATGGTCTTTTCTTTCAAATATACAGGAAAAGGGTTTGGTTTTTTTTATAAATACTATGATTCCTTCAGAAACTGCTTCTTAAACAGTTTTATGGAAGATTTATTTTAGCATCCTAGCTTACTATGAGCTACATTTTGGTAAACTGATTAAGAGTTCCATTGTCCTCTTGGGGGAAAACTGATTTAAGTAAAAGTACCCAACTCTAAATCTGGACTCCAATATGGTATGGCTGGGTCACTGTTTTTATATTTCTGCATATGAACTTTTCATTATACACGTGGGCATGTGCTGGAAGTTAGTGAGATTAAAAGAATCCAGGTAGGGAAATAAGAAGTTAAATTAGTCTGTGACTACTTTTAGATCTCTAAACTCTATGCAAATATGTAATAATTTGGGTTATATAGATTTAGAGTCCTACTGTTGTAATCACTGCTAAAATTCCCCTGTTGATTTTGATTCATTCCAAAAAGTTTCCTTAGACTTCATTGTTAATCTATTTGTTTTTTTCTTTGAGAAATTTTGTAGCTCTTTGTGTGAAAATAATTATCTTAGGACAGATTTTCTCAACCTTATTCCAGCATTATTATAAAAATGTGTACAATAGATAGTAAGCACAGAATCACATGATAGTTAAGGTGGAAGACATCTCTGGGGGTTGTCTACTCCAGCGCCCCCTACTCCAGGCAGGGTCAGCTGGAACAGGTTGCCCAGGACCATGTCCAGACCTGTGCTGAATATCACGAAGGATGGAGACTTCCCAAATTCTCTGGGCAGCCTGTTCCAGTGTTTGACTGCTTACAAAGTAAAAAAGCTTTTTCTTATGTTAAAACAGAATGTCATGTATTTAATTTTTGTGCCCATTGCCTCTTGTCCCTTTACTGGGCACCACTGAGAAATTCTGTGTTTGTCTTCTTTACCTCTCCCCATCACATATTTGTGCACGTTGATAAGATCCCCACCCTGAGTTTTCTTTGCTCCAGGCTGAACAGCCCCAGCTCTCTCAGCCTTTCCTCCTATGTCAGATGCTTCAAACACCTTATCATCTTTGTGACCCTTTACTGGATTTGCACTAGTTTGTCCATCTTCCTCTTGAACTGAGGAGCCCAGACTGGACCCACCACTGCAGATGTGTCTTACCAGTGTAGTAGAGGGGAAGGATCATCTCCCTCTCCCTGCTGGCAGCGCTTTTCTCAATACAGACCACAATGCTGTTGGCTGTCTTTGCCACAACATTGCTGGGTCACGTTAAACTTTGTGTCTACCAGAACCTTAAGGTCCTTACCTGACAATCTGCTTGTGAGTTGGTTGGCCTGTCCTAGTGCATGGACTTCATCTGTTGAACATAATGAGGTTCCCGTTAGCTTGTTTCTGCAGCCTTTCAAGGTCTCTGAAGCTTCTTGCAGCACAGACATCTGATGTAAGAACTCCTTACTCCCAGATTGTATCATCTGCAAACTTTCTGAGTGCACCCTGTCCCATTTTCTAGGTCATTCGGGAAGAAGTTAAACAGCATTTGCCATAGCATTAATCCTTAAGTCATAATGCATGGCTTCCAGCTGGACTTCATGGACATAATGCTGGATCAAAACCCTCTGAGCCCAGCACTTCAGCCAGTTGGCAGTCTACCTCACCACTTCCTCATTTGTTTGTTGGTCATTGTCTTCTCCCTGTATTTTTCCTAGTTTGAAGGCCTCCTTTGACTGGTTGGCCTGCCTGTTGACAAAGCAGCTTTTACTCTAGTAATAATGTGAATTAAAAGCTGGACTACGCGTTTTCCCACCGTGGATTAAACTAAGCTGCAGTGTTACAGTTTAACTGGCTAGCTTTTTCTGGCTTCTTATTAATCCTTAAGTCTATATGAATTTCTGTTAAAACAGATCTATTTTCATTGTGCATCATTTGTTAGAGGGAGGGGTTGTTCTTCTCAGTGTGTCAGAAGTGAAATACCTTGTTCCAAACATTTTGCACTCCAGATTTTTGCGTAAAAAATGTCTGTTGGGGGCAGAGATAGGCTCTGCTTCTAAAAATTTGTCTATGTGCACTTTTATTTATTCTGCTTAATTACTATCTCAGCTACTTTGTGATTGCTTAAGCTACAGCAATGAATATTCAGGGCATAACTTCTCATTTTAAAGCTCTTTACACCTGTCATGAGGCAGGATATTGGGAGGGGGGCCATACAGTCTCCTAGATGTACACTATTCAAAGCAGATGAAATTGTTTCAGGATGCATGGGGCATCATGTAGTTCTGTCAACGGAGGAGGTGGGATAGAAGCAGTTTTACCCCAACTTTCCCACTGCCCAAAGGAAGAATGTATTGGGGAAGTGTTTATTCTGCAATGACTCTGTTACGTCTCTTCTAGGATGACATTGCTCCTGGTTGACCATCAAAGTAGGAAGGGTCTGTGTCTCTTCTGCCCTCAGTGAAGAGAAACTACTTTCTTCCTGGTCAGTGCATGAGAGTGTAAACACTTAGGGGACAAAAGTAGAGATACCTTTCTACTCCCTGTTCCTGCCGATACATGTTGGCACATAGATGGTCTTCCTCTCCCCTTTTCACCTTCTTATGCAAGTAAATAAGTTCACCTTTTAGAGTGATCTTTATGGCCATTGCTTTAGCTTTTTACCAGGTGTTAAATGAGAGTGGCAGTTCCATTCCAGCAGTTTTCAGAGGCTTAAGCTATGTTCTGGACGTGAGGAGGAAAGTGTCCTTTTTGGTATAT
>VXAK01019608.1:0-50697 GCA_013399435.1 Arenaria interpres | reverse complement strand
AAAAAAAGAAAAATATTTTCTAGGTACCCTATAGTCCCTTCTTTAGACTTTCAACTTTCAGATTGTATTAATCCAGCTATTCTGTAGCTGAGGCTGTCCATGAGGGGCCAGGAAAAGCTTACTAAAAAACCAGACAATAAGCAAGTCAGAGACATTCAAATGCATTAAATGAAAAGTGTGCAGTTACAGTTCAGTGGCATGTCAACTGATTTTCCTTTCACTCTTTATCCAAATTTAATCAAACCCTAAAAGTCACAACTAGAAATAGCATGTCTATGTATTTTTAATGTTTATTTGTCTCTCCTTCTCCATCTGTATGTGCATCGAGAATAAATACCTATACATATATATCTAATCTCTCCATATGTAACATATAAATATGCCCATATAGATAAAACTTGACTCACTTTATTAATACTTTGTCTAGGAAATATTTACCTGCATTAATGATGGAATAATAAAACTTCTTTATTCATGCTAGATTATAATCCATTGAGAGTTGTCTGCTCTACAGTATAGCATATACCATACTTAATCTGAGGTACTTTCTGTGTTAAGCATTTAGATAGGATTTCATGCAATAAAAACTCTCTGTTCAGTCTCTCTGTGGCTATGTACGTTTCATTCTTTATGTACAGCTTAAATATATGAGAATTTTCTATTTCAGACTGTGGAATTTTTCACATTTCCTATTAAAAAGGTAAACATCTGGTTTATTTTTATAATATGAGACAAGACTGTGGAACCTCAAAAGATTTTCCATATCAGTTGGATGATCATCCAAAAGTTTGGATTATTGGAAAAGACTTTCTTAAAACATAAAAAAATCATGTCTCTTACTAGCAGAATAAATATAGTCAGATACAACAAAACTTTTATAACAATTCTCTGTGGGAGACAGCAGTATATAACTTATTGAAACCAAGATCATAATAAATATAGAATAGTATATACCAAGTAATGTAATTTAGAAATAGGTGCATACTGTATATAAATTCCACCCTGTGAAATTATAGTCCTAAAAAGGCTGTAATTGCATAAATTTGAAACATCAGGATTCACATTGTTCTGCAGTCATTTTTGCTGGAGTTTTGGCTTCAAGATATTCTTTGTGTTTCTAAATTATATGTAGGCGCTTTATCATATCTAATGTTGAAAGACACAGAAGTGTTTCCTTGCATACAAAAAAAATAAAACAGCTCTTAATGGTACAGTGGAAATAATAAGCAATGATTATCAAAATAAAAATTTAATACGGTGTCCAAAGTACTTATAATTGATAACTTTTAAAATTAATGATTGGTAATAATTTTAAATTAATGAACTCCTTCAGAATATTCTGCTTTAGAGGTAAAGATCTCTTGTGAGCAGCAATGGTCTTCACATGTCAAGTTGATCTCAGTAAAGATATCTTTGGGTTATTGGTGGAACAACAAACACTAGTACAGATTTTTTGCTCCCAAGAATTACTCTGCTTTCCAGTTCTACAGTAAATGCTTCCCAGCATTACTGGTGAAGTCAGAATATACTCATGCAGTCCAAATTAGGAGTGGTTTTACAAGAAGCTGCACTAAACATTGCTTTTGTCTTAGATGCACTATGGATTTGTAGATTGTATTAAGGTTTAGTGCTGTACACAGGTTTCATTCTGAAAAATCCATCTAAATCCACATACATTCTTAATGGCAATAATTATTGGGGATTTGAGAGTATGTCATGTCAATACAAAATGGAAATTTATTTGAAGGAACATTGAGTGGTTTAAATACTTGTGGCAAATTCTTACGGTTTAGGACATCATAATGGTATGTGTCTTTTGAAACAATCATTTGAACAGGATCTTTTTAATATTTACTAACAGATATGTAACACTTAAAGTTCATATTGTTCAAATCTAGGTGCTATTCTTGTCTGTTTACATAGCATATTATGGATGAATACACAGGATATAATAGTCCTAGTTATACTCAACATACATTTTTTATAAGTGATCAATTCACTAGTTATTTAATTGTATATTATATTTAATATCTGAGGAACTTGCAAATAATAATAAAAAAAAGACTTATGGACATTCAGTTTGATGCTACGTAGCAGAATTGATCAAAAAAAATTAAAAAATTCCAACAACAGTTTATTTATGACATGCATTGTAAACCTTCATATAACACTTTGCTAGTGATGAATGTATGACTAAGAACTGTAAGTCAGTGAACTCCTTTGCTTTGTGTTAGGCTTGAGAATAACAGGATACACATAATTATTAGTCCAAATTTCATATTTGACAAAAAATTATTAGCAATGTGTTAACACTCACATGCCAATCATAATTTGTGCCCTGGATCTCTCTCAGAATGCTCTAGACAGCTATAAGCAGAATGATAACACAACAGTATTTTCTACAATCTGTCCTCTTTTAATTTCTTATACTATCGCCTAAGGTAAAATTCTGAAAATGGCCTACTTAGTTACTATTTCTTGTTTCCACACAAGAAAGTAAAATATCACTGGAAACAAAAGATTTATTATAAACATGAATACCTCCCATCATGTCAGTACACAAATCAGTGAGGTTATTCTTCATTGTAAAAGCAAACAAATAAAGAAATAAGAAGGGCAAAGTCCAAGACTGAAATTATTTGGAATTACTGTTGAGGAATGAACTATCTTTGGTTTCTTCAGAGTGCTCAGAATAATTTAATTATGTCTAGTAGACACCTATGCAAATGCACTGCCAACAATAATATTTCAACCCAGTTTAAGTCCAAAAAAANCCTAGTTTAAGTCAAAAAAAAAAAAAAAAAAAGGATTAACATGCTATCCTATTGTTTACTGGATGGACACATACAAAGAATAATTCAGTAAACTTGAAAGACTTTTCCAAGAGCATTGTTATGCTGACTGCTGTTTTATTTTTATGAATACTACATCATTTTTCAGAGTTATTCTATTTTGGTATTTCCTTACATTAGTCTCTTTAAGGTAAGAAGGTAGAAAATGGAGTTTGGCTTCCAGGGCAGTCTGAGCCAGCACACCAGATGTTCAAGAGACAAAGGACTGTACAAACTTTTACAGAAGAGAGAACTCTGGGGATTTTGCTACTATCTGTTTCCTGGGACCTCTGGACATGCAAACTCCTTTTTTTTTTTTTTTTTTTTTTTTTTTTTTTCCCATTTAAAATGTTTCTGGCACAGTCACCATGAAAGAGAAAGTTACCAAAAACATAAAAATCCATTTAGTGTCAGATGCACAAAAAATACATAGATGCCTAACTTCCATTGCTGTTGATACCTTTGTGTTCTTGATCTTTATATGTTATGAAGAGTGTTTATTTTGTCTGGCTTGAGACCTCTGACTCAAATTATAGGTTCTTAAATTAGTCAGTGGAGCCTCTTGAGGGCACACAATTTTACCTGACAGCTACATTAGCCATTAATGGTGTGATGTTTTGCCGTTGCTTTAATGCAGTGTAAATCTGTGCTGCTCTGACACCTGCCTCCTGTCACTCTCCTCTTCTTTCATCCAGCTTCCTCACTCATGCTCACATGGTTTGTGAGATGACTGAAAAGTAATCCCAAAGGAAAGAAAAGCAATTTTTGCTAGATGGCTAGCTATGCTAATAGTGACTTGGGTGCAACAAACCTTAGTGCCAAGACATGGTGAGAGTGGGTGTACATAGCCAGGAGAAAAGCAGGGAGAAGACAAACACATAAAGGTGTTTTGGCTCAAACTGATTATGAAATATCACTCAGTAGTTGGTCACAGTAGATTCCCCACAGGGTTGATATAAATCAAGAGGCACCTGTATGGCATAAATCATATCACATCAGACTAGAACTGCTCTGCAGCTACCCGTGTCTTCCCATCAAGGTGGCTTTTGTCTGGACTTCAGCACACTTGACAACTCACTCCATTCACTGTACAGGATCTTAGACTCTGGTTAAACATCCAGCATGACATACCTGAAGTCAGAGTTTGTGAGCATCTTCCTTCATGGTACCTATACATAATAGGTGAATGCTAGGCTTTCAAAAATATTCAAACCATTCTATGATTCTATGATTTAAGATAGAGCTTTCAGAAACATTTTAGGTTGAACCATTTAACACCATGAATTTTGTAACTGGAAATGTCATAGGTATGGTATACCATAGAAATTTATAGCCCAGGTCTTCTAGCATGTTTTCATTTTGACTGATAAATTCATTGAAATATAACTCCATAAGCAGAGATCTGTTAATGATTTACCATTACCAAACTCAAGAGATAATTTCATTATTATTTTGACGTTATTTAAAACTATGAATCACACTATTACTTATTTGGCTATCTGATATCCAGTTACAGAAACTTGAGAGCAAGGAACACATTTTACTGTGATAAAAGAAAAAAGTAATTAGTCATATCAACTCTTTAATTAGACATTCAGTTAATTTTGTTTATCAGTTGTTCTTGCTGCATCTCCTTTGTACTCATTTCTATGAGTAAAAAGCATACTGGTTGGTGGTTCTTGTTTTTCAGCAGAAGTATACATGATAAATTAGTGACACTGAGAACAACATAGCAAATATTTTTTAAGGCTTGATTTTAGTCATACAGCTCATCAAACTTCAAAGACAATTTTAATTTTAGCAGATGATATTTTTGTGGTAAACTTTGAGTCTTTTAATATTGTCATGTCAGAAGATTTAGTTTTCAGATTTTTTTTAGTTGCTCCTCTTAGTGGCATGAAAAAAATGATCTCAAGATTGTTCCTGACTTTGAAATATTCCTTTGCTATGGAAAAAATTTACTGACTTTAATACAACCTGCAGAAGTAAGATTGTTTACTCTATCTCTACAATACTCTGAAAAGGTATGGTATGACTAATCCTAGGATTGTGGGTTATCTTATTTTTACTTTTTCTGACTTTATGTTATAGGCAATCATCAACGTAAAGGGTTCCAAATTAATCATTGTAAAAGGAAATCACTTTATTTTTGAAATTCTTTACTTCTTTTCTCTACACGGAAAATCAGAATTTACTGTAAGAATAATGACCTGTTGTCATCCACATCGTACGTGCAAAACTACCAAATACCCACCCTCACTGCATTCAGTGAGTGTCTGTGCACATCCATTTTCTCAATTCCATTTTTCATAAGCTTTTTATGTAATTAGAAGTAGAGTTCCAGCCTGAAGTAGATCAAAAGAGAAGACTATACCAAGAGAAGTCAGTATCTTTCAGAGCTTGAACATCTCCTCCTTTGAACTTTGCTTGTCATTTAGAAGTGTTATCCTTATTGTGACAAGATGGTATCACTGATTGATCTATCACCTAGTATTCTGCAGTATCTCTGCCCCGATCTCCTTTTTTGCTTTGTGGCAATCTGTTAACAAGTGTGGGTGTGGACCAACTCCTCTCAGCTGTCATAATATCCCAAGGCATGAAATGTAATTCATGAGATTTTGTGTCCTAAATTCAGTATACTTCGTTCAGAATTAGCTTAATGCATGAGGAGATCCATGTGGGCAGTCACCCCACTGGGTGGATATTTCACTGCTGGGGCTGTGCCTGGAGGCAGCTCTGAACTGCCACAGGGGAGAAGGCTCCAATGGAGCATGGGTTTATACGAAGGTCATATTAATCTGGGGGCTGGATTACCCTCCAGATGGCAGCCCACGCTTTAGGGTTGAAATTAATCTAATTCTTCTTGGAAAGAAAAGAATGTAGAGCAGCCCATTTCTAGGTCTGTATTCGGCATGTTTGGGCTTTTCAAGGAGTTGTGTAAATCCTCAGGACAGTAGAGGTTTCAGGCAGATGGAGAAGAGAGTAGAAAGATGAAACTGTGAGAGACTGCAGAGAGAATGCGCTATAAGAAAAGCCTTGACTACCAGTCTGCTGACACTGGTGGTTAGCGACTGTAAGATTCCTTGATAATCTTGATCCCAGGTAGATGTAGGTAAGGAATATGCCAAAGAGATTTGGCAATGGAGCTGATTCCTCTCCAGTACAAGTCCCTGGTATGTTAGGTGTTACTTCTACAACTCCTCAACCCACGCATACAGAGAAAAGTGTTGGACTGCCAGTAGCAGTTTACAAGCAATCCGCAGACGAAAAGCAGGACTTCACTAATTAGAGATGGCTGAAGATGGAAACCGTGGTTTATGTATAATTGCTGGTTATTTCCAAGTCACTTAATTGGGGTCTCAAAAGTGACTGAGCTGTTGTAGATCAGCTGAGCCTCAGTAATTGACCCCTAGCAGCATTTCCTGAAATATGTATTTAGTACATCGTAAATGCAAGCTAAAGCATTGCTCAAGTTTAAGACGGAACCACAGAATCATGGAATTGTTGGAGTTGGAAGGCACCTCTAGCGATCATCTAGTCCAACTACCCTGCCAAAGCAGGGTTGCTTTGCACATTACTCAGGACTGCATCCAGGCAGGTCTTGAAGATCTCCAGAGAAGGGGACTCCACGACCTCCCTGGGCAGCCTGTTCCAGTGCTCCGTCACTCTCACCATAAAGAAGTTTTTTCTCATATTTGAATAGAACTTCCTATGTTCCAGCTTGAGCCCTTTGCCCCTCACCCTGTCACTGGGAACCACTGAAAAGAGTCCGGCTCCATCCTCCCTCAAACCACCCTTTAGATACTTATATACATAAATAAGGTCTCCCCTCAGCCTTCTCTTCTCCAGGCTAAAGAGCCCCAGCTCTCTCAGCCTTTCCTCATAATGGAGATGCTCCAGTCCCTTAATTATCTTTGTTGTCCTATGCTGGACTCTTTCCAGCAGTTTCCGGTCTCTCTTGAACTGGGGAACCCAGAACTGGACGCAGTATTCCAGCTGTGGCCTCACCAGTGCAGAGTAGATGGGAAGAATGACCTCTCTCAACCTACTGGTCACACTCTTCCCTATGCAGCCCAGGATCCCATTGCGCCTCTTGGCAACAAGGGCACATTGCTGGCTCATGGATAGTTTACTATCCACCAGGACACCCGGATCCTTTTCCTCAGAAATGCTTTCCAGCAGGTCCGTCCCTAACATATATTGGTGTCTGGCATTCTTCCTCCCCAGGTGCAGGACCCTACACTTGCCTTTATTGAACCTCATTAGGTTCGTCTCTGCCCAGCTCTCCAGCCCATCCAGGTCATGCTGGATGGCAGCACAGTCCTCTGGAGTGCCAGCCAGTCCTCCCAGTTTGGTATCATCAGCAAACGGAGGCAGAGGGTTTTCTTTGTTTTTCAAATGGGTAACAGTCCACATTGTCACTTACTGTAGCATAGCAGATGTTATGCAATGCCAGAAACTGTGATAATAAATTTGTGAGTTAAAGAATAACACTGAATCCTTATTAAATTATCTTTCTAATATCATTTTTGTCTGTTCAGAATGTAGCAAAATACAGCTCCTTCACAATTAATAAAGATAAATTAGTTGAAATGACTGGACCATTTTTACTTCTATTGGAAAGCACTGAATTTTAAGTGCACACACTGCTGTGAACATCAGAAGTGTATCAAAAGTTATATTCTGCTTTGAAACCTCAAAATCTTTTTCATATTTGCTTCTGTTATTTGCTAGCAGTACAGCAATTTATCATACGTGAGCACCTTTTCCAGGAAGTTCCATTTCTTTTCTTAGCTCTTCTTAAAGCAGGGTCATACCATGAAGTCTCTCTATCTTACAAACACGTTCAATAAAGGAGGTGGTTTATATGTAATTTTTATGACCTTTGCATACAGAATGATAACTTATATGTCATATTTGAAAGGTGCATTTCCATACAGTAAACGTGTAATTTACCTACCCCCAACGCATTATATATCATGCAGGTAAATATGTGTACATAAATACACTTTGTTTATTAAAATACAACATAATGTTGTATTTGAATTAAACTTTGGTGTTTATATTCAAATTAATTAGAAAAAAACCTAACCAAACACAATCATCTAAAAATTATTACCTGTCATTATTGTAGCTTGTATTTTGCAACACTGAAATATATTCAGCTAGATCAGAAGACAAGAAAATAACAAATTCTGAACAAAAGTAAAACTGAACTTTGCATTATAATTTTACAGTTCAAACTAGGGGAAATGTAAAACTATACACTCTAAATAATGAAAAGCTAACATGACATGTAAGTATCACCAGTTTTATTCTCTATTAAATGCTATACAAAAAAAGAATAATTTTTATTCTTTTTTTGAGAGATATAGAAGGATATAGTGTTTAAAGCCAGCAGTCTACCTTCAAACCTAGCTTTTTAAAAGAAAAATGTTGGATTCTGACACCGACATGTTGCCTGTGTAGATTACAGGCACAAGTAGGACCAGATTATAGTAATTCTAGATTTTACCAGCTATGTGGAATAACAATTAATCCATAAAAAACATGTTATCTTACACACAGATGAGAAACCACATCTGCATCATTGTCCTTATGATACTAAGCAATAAAAGTGGTTTAACACACAAGAAAAAGTTGGATTTTATCTATTGACTGTTTTCTAATAAATTAGAAAAAAAGATAAATACATTACTGTGAAATCTGGAGTTTAATATGAGAACTTAAACTGGGAAAGACAATTAAAGGAAATTTTTTTATTAGGCCTCATTCTTCGTTATGCACCTGTGCTATGGAGTGCTAGGAGCTACCTAAAACACTTTTCCAAAGAATTTTTATTTTACTGTAAGAAAGATTGGAGAGGGAAAAAAAAAAGAAAGAAAAGAATCAGTTAATCATTAGTAAAGGTCAATTCTTGTAAAGGTCTGTGTGGCCTCTTTCAAAGCATAAGACGATAACAGAAATAAACTGGAAGTAGGTGGCTTGAGGGACAATCTCTGTCATGCAGCTAAATTAAATAATTTGTGTATTTGTGTAATGACTAATACTGGGAGAAAATGCCTCTGGCAGAATCTTTACATGAATTTTGATTAAAGTAGATAATATTATTAGAGATGTTTAAATAATGTATGTTTCTCGTAAAACTTCCCTTTTTAAAAACATATTGGTTGAAGTAGTAAGTAAGTAAAAAAAAAAAAAAAAGTGAGGCGGAAGTCTAGCATATGTAAGTAAAAATAAAACTAATTTCATAAGTATTGCATTGAGAGGAATTCTAAGAGTTTCTTCAGTCCCAACCTTTTTCTGATTCTCTTTAGCCGATCAGCTTCAGATGTCTTTGCAATTTAAAGCCTTTCCATTCACATAACATAAATAGAGATTTAAGATTTCGCACCTCTCTATGGATGTAAATGATTCAGAAACCTGAGGAAAATTGAATCACTTCTGCATTGGAAAAACAATGTAATTGTTTCCTTAAAAAGACTTTAAAAGCACCCTCAAGATTTTATTCTATCTATATGTAAAATACGGCTTCTCTCCTTGCCAGGCTTCATTCTCTAGAGGGTTGTACCCTTTTCTCTTTTGTAATATACCCTGCATGACAGAGAAAAGACTTTTACATACAATACTGCTGACATATGTTTCCTTCACAGAAAGGCCAAAACCACCAAATTTTCAGTTCCAGTTCTGTTTCTTTTATTTTTCTTAGCAAATAGTTGGCTTTCTCTATTCAGACAGTGGCTGAATCCCACCCTTATCATAAATATTTTTCTCCTGTAATGAAGAATGATAATTTTCTAGTCTGGGCTCTGCCTTCTTTTACTTATTACTCTTATTTCCTGAGAGTTATTCTAGTGTAACTGCAAAGGACTAGCTAAGATTCAAACACTGTGCCTTTTGCAGTCCTAGAATAACTGCGAGTGATGGACTGTTCTCCACTGGTCTATCTGAGAGACATTTAAAAGATGAGTATTCAGTTTCCAATCAGTCTTTGGCTATACGTGTAGCAGAGGTGGGACAGACAATTCTCATAGCAGTAAAGCAAGAAAGACTTGTGTGAAAGAGCACTTTTTGGAACAGCAAAAGCTTCATAAGTGGCAGTTCCTGTAATGAAAGGGGCTTCCTCTCATGCTGAAGTTTCACCCAAATACCCTGAGAGTAGAAGAGACTTCCTCCTTCCCCAGGATCCTCCATAAAAGTGACAGATAAGCCATTGAACAAAAGGAAGTCATTATCTCAGAAACCTCTTCATCTTCCCACATCCTTACCTGAACTCACTGAAGAAGCATCAAAAATCCTCTAACACTCAGATACCTGTACATTTCATACATGGCAAAAAACCCTAATGCAGGTATTTTTCTTTCAGACTACTTGTTGCTGAAATACATTTACCAGTGATGGCCAGGCAGAGCAAATTATAACTGAAATATTTAAAACTTTCTTGGTTCACAGTGTCCACATATTTTTCTATTATGTTTGTCACAAACAAAAACTGTGAGATTTTGGAGGAAAGACTTCTATTCTACTGTGTATGGGCTGTCTACAGTAATGCCCGACTGATGATACCTAGTCACAGTAGCTGTTAACACAATAGCAATAATTGTTTTGCTCTTTCCTGGGAAAGAGATTTAGATTACAGTCAGTGTTCCTAAGTCTCTTCTTCTCCAGTGTCCTTACCTCTCCATGAACCCTAGGTTTCAATCCTGTATAGGACACTGTCTTCTTCCTTCACCGCTATCTTCCCAGTCAATAACAGGAAGAAAGGCAAAGAAGACAAGAAGGGCAAAACTTATTCCACATAGTACAAATGTCTCTGAAAATGATACTAGATAAATAAAAAATTCTACACAATCTATTCAATAACCTTCTTATTAGAAGACACTTTGCACCTGCCAGGCACCCCACAGGAATGTATGAAAATAGAAGCCACCAGTGATCCATTATAGTGTTCATTTGACATTTCTCACTACTGAGATCTCTCTCAGGTCATAGTATAATCTCAGAAGGAGTCCTTGCACTAAGACACAAAAATATGTTGCTTAGCATAGCTTGCATTTGTTATTTCAGCAACTTTGCAAAGAATCAGAGCATGTGTTTGGGTGTATCCACCATCTATCCACACTCCCACTTTTAATGGGAAATAAAATGTAAAGAAAATCTTTGGTGTGCATATGTGAGTGATTACAGATTTCAAGGCAGTATTTATTAGTACTCTTCTCCACACTGATCCCAAATGATCACTATTTACAGGCAGAAGCCTATTGATGTTTCAGCAGTACAGAGAACACGTTCCCATTTCTGGCACTACCTTACTTCTGGAATGGACTCAACAGATGAGAAATGCTGAAATGCATACTATTTAATTCAGCACACCTGCTTGTCTTTTGTTAGACCACTTTGTATTGGCAATATAGTTTCTGTGACTTAATGAGCTATGCATGCTTGAGCTTGTGAGACATCACACACAAACTTCTTCATTAGCAGTTTACGTAGTTATAGAAAGAACCGTAGTGTAGAAATGCTTAATGAAACATGCAAGAGCTTTTTACAAGCTCTCAGCATCTTTTGCTGTGTTCCATATTCATTTTTCCTCTGAGTACTTCATGTGTTCCTTATCTCTGTTATCAGACATTGATTTTTAATTATAGGTATGATATTTAGAATTGAAATCTTGCAATATATTATGCCCTGTGTTCTGTTCAAATTTCAATAAACAGCCTCAACTTTAGAAATAACTTTAGAGATATTCAAGGTATCTTTCAAAGACCTCTAACCAGACAGGTGGCTCTGAGAAAGCAGAAAAGATATGTGTAGTAATTAGTATAAGAAATGAGTAGATTGGAAGACTAGGTATAATGGGCATAAACAGAGAACTTCCAGCAGAATGAAAAATCAAAGCTATTCAAAACCAGAAGTTCAGGCATTGGACCATGAGAATGCAGGAAGCACACAAAACCTCTGCTAACAAGGAAAATGGTCTTCACAGGGGTTGAGGAAAAACAAGCAAAGACTTGGAAAGAGCAAAACAAGATGAGGGAATTGTGATGTACACCATAGTCACAGCCTGTTATGAATATCATTAGGGCAACACATGGTCCCCACTGTGTGACAGAGGAAAGGGAAATCCACAGACTCCCTCACTGGTGTAGTGTGCCACAAGAAGCAGATAAATGCAGAAGGGAAGGAGGATATGTTTTGGGGGGCTGCACGATGACTGTAATGGAAGGGCAAAAGGTCATAGAAGAAAGGATCTGTCTTGTTTGTGCTGCCAGGATTACAATAGATATCAAGTGAGACACTCCTTAATAATCTTCTAATTGGTTAATGTCAGCCTGCAAGGCTTATACTGATTCCTTCTGTTTATTAAATGAAAACTGAAAGAAATGTAAAAAAATTCTGTCACAGAAAATATACTAATTTTCTAATTATACTAGACCATGCTGGGTTATAATTATCCAGTTGTGATTCTGTTGAAAACTTATACATTAAAGCATATTTCAATAAGTATCAGAAAATATGATGTGTGTATCAGGAAGTATGATTCTTCTATCTCCTGGTTGGGAAAAAAAAAAATAAGAAAGTAAAAAAAAAGAGAAAGATGAAAAAGAGGAAAAAAGACGGAAAAGCTGGTCAGCAAGTACTCTGTCTTCTGAGAACGATTGATATGGCACTCTTCATTTGGCCTTTGAAGCACTAGCATTTCCATATACTTTTATCTTAAATATTCATTTTCAGTTTTAAGCTTATTACTGTCATGTAAGATTTGTGAGAATGACTGCTCGTGAGTAAATTCAACTATGGAGGATGATGTAGGCCCTGTCCAGGAGAACTCTGCACTAACTTTAACAAGACTATGCTTGCCTTTTAGTGATTGTTTACCTCTCTAGGCTGTACTGACCATGGGAAATTGCATTTGATATTGTATTGATCTGTGATAGTCTTTGCTGGATTGTCTACATCACTCACACTTTCTTCCATGTTTGCTAGCAGAATCTGTGCAATCATCAAATCAATGCAGGCCAGGAATGTCTTTAGAGGGCAGTAGAGAGTGTGTTCCTGACATTTCAGTATCCACCCCTGCCCCTTTGTACATATGTATTCACCCACTAACACAAACAAACAAAGGAATTTTCTCAGAGAATTTTTCAGGTTAATCTTCATTTAAGCAAAACTTTGATAATTCTTCAATAAAGGTTTGGTTCAGCTGACTGGAACAGTTGAGAAATATATGATGTTTTTTTCCTGGGAGTCTCTTGTATGAATCCAACTCAGTAACTCAACAGGCAATAACTGAAGACTTTTACATGGGGACTAACTGTAAGCCATCAGCATTCATTTTGCAGTCCTCAATGCCACAGAATGGCAAAGGCTTAGGTTATTTAGAGAAAATGAATTACTGTCAGCTACCAAGATGGGCCAGGGTCAGGAGCTGCAGACATTTCCACTGCAAGCCTGGTGGCAGACAGTGAGCAAGTGACTTTCCCTTCCCTGCCACACTCCCACTATCATTGTACAAATTCAGGTCTATCCCCTTGTTAGAAAAGAGGACAGAACAGAAAGAGCCAGTGCAGAGCTTCTGATGACTCAATAATTCCTCGCATAGAGCTATCTCTTTAGGGTTAGTAGTGACATTAGTTAGGAGAAGTTTCCTCAGTCTCCCTGCAATAATCTGTTTTGAAAAATCCTGATGAAAAAGTGCCTTGTAGCACTAGTTTCAGTTGTGGTTATACACCTGTGAGACACAATGAAAAGGCATGTCAAACAGAGAAACATTTATTATTCCTGTGTTTAAGTGATTAAATAAAATAGATAGAATAGGGTGTTGATGCACAAGCACTATAAAATTGTGCTTTTAAAATACAAATACATATTTTAAAAGAGGAGAGAAGAAGAAAATACTAGAAAATTATGGTTAAGTAGTCGTCTCCTCTTATACATGCAGGGTTCGATAGCTGGGAAATTTTTTTCCATTAAAACCTATAGGAGATAGTTGGGCATATTATATTTTCAATATATGTTGGGCATATTATATTTACTGGTAGCACTCTATCCTCCTAATTCAAACATAAAATAATAAATACTAGTAAGTTCCTAGCCTTTACTGACATTCTCACAGTATATAAAACCACTGGGTTTTTTTCCCCCATTTTTAATTGCTAAAAATGTTTAAAAAATTATTTTATCAATGCAACATTTCCAAGGGTTTTTTAGTCTGTGTAGCTCTTTCAGAGCTCTGTCAAGAGAATGTAAGACATGAAAGCTGAATATTTAACAACTCACCTCTTTTCCATTATTTACTGTGTTGCCAGGAAAGCACCTTTACAATAATAAAGGGCTAACGTCAGAGAAGTACAGTGCAGAAGCACAATGGGAAGCCTGTTATTTCAGTGTGGCTACTTATTGTAGGATGTCCTTAGACAGTAAAAAGTTCTTTTAAAAATGCAATTAGAAAATAAGCTTTAATTAAATATTTATAAATTCTTTTCAACACAAGGCTTTTATGGGGTTCTGTTCATGTCTGTAGGTGGAATAACTATCAAATAGTTTGTCCATATGCTATATTTTCTATGGTCTTTCATCATTTTCAGAGGATGAGGAATGAATTCTTAAAACATGATCTAAGGACAAAAAAACCCAAAAAAACCCCGGGTACAACAGCATTCACTCTATTGATTCACAGTATACGAAAGATGTGTTCTTCTTTACACAGAGTAAAAATCTGAGTTAAAAGGAGATAGAAAGCTCACTCATCAAGCTGGCACTGGGAAAACTTGGGACATGAAGCTCTATTGTGCATGCAGCATAGAAAGACATTAGAGAAGCTGTGGGCATGCTGCCTCCACTTGGAAAATAAATCACTATTCGCTTTTGTTCCCAACATTTGAAACAATGCTTCCTCAGATGCACTGACAAAATTCCATCCTTTATAGTTGAAAAGATTAGGGATTTTCTAATTCCTATGTCCTGAATTATGGGGACATAAACTACTTTTGCACATACTAGTGTAGCAAAGACATAACTTCTATATTAGATTCTTGTTTTAAAGTTAAACAAAACCTTAAAGCCTTCCAACTTTTAGCAAAATTTTCTCTACAGAACCTAAATCAAGGAGTGTCATTTGAAGGGTCAATTGCATGTGTTGTGTGCACGAGGTTTTTCTTAAACCTCATAGATACTTCTAGACTTTGCAATAGAAATATTTTCTTGAAATCTGTGCCTAATTCCATATGAAGGAGTGAAAGAAAATAGCTGGAAAACATGGAGAAAAAAAAAGTATTTCCTTGTAGATCTACCTTAATCTGATTGTTTCTATTGCTTTGTTCAGGTTACCACCCACATGAGTAAACATGGCTAACCCTCCTTAGTTTCAATCACCACATCTGGCAGGTGTGCCTACACAACACTGGCACATGTTGGAGTAACAGAGGTATTTTGTTGAACCACTCCAGCTTTATCCATGCAACCCATCCGCTGATACTCTCATTGAATCTGATGTTTCTCTTATACTAGCAAATAGCTTCCATCTGCTCCATCGCATCCAAGGACCAGAGGATCTGTCTGCAATCTCATGCATCAGACTGGCATGGGAAAGAGGAGTCCCACATGACCATTCATGAATAACAGCTATAGGAACTGATTGTCCCTCTAAAAGGCTCAACAAGTTGTATTTTAGTAGCTAACACTTTCTATTTTTATAGAGGACATTTTATATAGAGGACATATGCATTCAAAGTATTCAAGAATTTCATTTTGTAAACTAATAGAATCCACAATTGCATTGTAGTCCATTTTTTCTTCACAAGTATTTAATATTTCTGCCTGCCTCCTTTTGCATCTCTGAGTGTTTGTGTCAGATGAGTAGTTATTGACTTCCTCGAATCATATGTTGTAGCCACATGCTCTATTTATACAAACTTCTCAGTAACAATGAAGGGGTGGATGCTTCCACCATATTGCTCATACTGTGTTTTGTCACCGTCTTGGAGAGATTTCTTTCTCTTTTTCTATTTGTCCTCCTATTACTTTCTTTGGCTTTATGGCTGCTTTTGAAGCTGTTCCTTTATTATTTGTTTTATGGTTTGTCTGAAAGAGCTGTTAAACTAGTGACAAGCAATCTATCAACAAGGTGATAGCATGGTGATTTTAAATTTGCATTAGCTGAAAGACATCCAGCTTTCCCTTTGCTAAAGAAAGTTTGTGTCCCATGCTGTACCACTCAGCTTTTGTCCCATGCTGTACCACATAGTCTGGCCTTGTCCTGTGCCTCTTCTTCTTCCCAAGATCTAGAGCAATAACCCTCTTACTCCCACCCCATACCAGGAGTTGGGATGCAGAAGCTAGATTTGCGGTTTCCCCTTTGCTGCAATAATGCCGGAGCTGCTACACAAAGGGGGAGATTCTGGGTCTTGAGGGTGGTTTGGGTAGAGTGCAAATTGAACAAAGTGGGGGGAAGGACTGATCCCCAGTGTCATCATAGAAGATTAGAAGAGAAATTTACCCCTGGAGCATTACTGTCCTACTCTTAAGGACATTAGAGATGAGACAGATGTGGCCTTGGCCACAGTACACCTTCATTCCCTGACCTAGTCTAGTATTTTGTGCAAGAAGTTAAATAAGAAATAATGTTGGTAGCATCAGTGGTGATGGTGGTAGGTGTGTGGGAGAGTATAATTGCAATGACAGATTAATTAGACTTTAATTGCTGCCTAAGCAGATGTAATAACATATATCACAACCATGAATTGAAAAAATTAAATGTAGCTCTTGGATACATTCTCTGAGTATGTATGGTTTATTTTCCTGAGGCGTCTTCTTTTTTTTGTAAGCTCTTCCCATGCTCTTAATGCTTGAAGATAATTGAAAAATTAATTTAAAATCTACTGAGTTAGAATGCAATATTAATGAATCTTTCCCTGCTTAAGACAGTTGGTTTGAAAACTGTCAGCAATACCTAATTCTTTTTGCAGAGTAATTAAAAGTGGTTTCTTTGCATTCTTTGAAAGATTATTTTTCCTTGATTTATTGTTGTTTACTTAGACATGCAACCATGAGATAGGCACAGTTATATTATCACACTAGCACTAACAGGTTAAGATAATGTTTCAGTTGTCCTAGGTTTAGACATAGGCAAAATATGGAACCTCTTTTGTGCTATTACTTTTCGTGGCCAATTGCCTTCATAGGCGGTCTTTTTTGCCTTGTTTTTGGGACTGAAGTACTATCTATTGCCTAATTTTCAAAGTTCAGGCATGCCTTTGTTGAGCAAAGTGTTATACAGTTATCTAAGTATTAATATAATACATTTATATATGAGTCTTGTAGACAACGTTTTTTCTAGTCTAAACAGAAATGCAAAAACCTGAGCAGATTATGTGATCCATGAATTGAAGTCATTCAGCACAATCAGTAAGAGACAGACTATTCTTAGAATCACACAAGTATTTTGTACACATCTTCACATGTAGCTATAGTCTCCATAATGTTAGTGACTGTAGCTCCGCTGATAAAAGCAAGCCTTTCACCTTGTACCCAAACAAACATCTCAGGGGCCTTTACATATTCCACCTCAGTACTAGCACTGTAGGCCATAGGAGTCACTAAGCAAATAACAAATTCCTTCATGAACAATCTGAAATAAGGACAACTTATAGACCGATTTCACTGTTCTTCACACAATGCTGTTGATTTCAATGCATAGATTCCGACCTTACATGAACACCCTGTTGCAGAAGTTACAGAGCTTGCAGATGTAAATGAAAGTGTGGAATTTATTCTGACCCAGAGTTATCAGGCTGGATAGTAATGAAAGAAGATCAATGTCTGCTTGATTCTTTGTACTGTGCTGCTGCTGCATTTCGGAGAACATGAGATCAGTGAATAGGTCTACCTGAACATCTGGGAATGTTAAAGATTTTTTTCCCTTTGACAGAACAGAAAGAGCAGTAGAAATGTTTCGATCACCTTTTCTCTGTTTCCTGCAGGGGTACTGGAAAGAGTTGACAAACCTACAGCCTTCAAGTCTGGCAAGAAGGCCAGCAAAACTAAAATAGATTTTATGAGAGCATATTTGATATGCTACCAAGAAATGACATTGTTACCTTTCAGGGAGGAAGAATAAGAATGCCTTGTACTCTAGAAACCAACAATGAAACTAGAACAGACATACAGACAACTAGAGTTTACAACAAAACACACTTTCTTGCTTTGTTGTTCTTTCCTCAGCTCTAGGCTAGATGATACATTGCCTTGCAACACAATACAGAATGACAAAAGAAAAATCCCTGCTCGTTACTGTGATAACATAACCAAGACAGGTTTCAGATTTCATTTTATCTGTTAATTAGGGCTTGGAATCGACTTTCATAGGATTTTGCTTTATAAATTTCAGTCATCAATAAAAATACTTATTCTTCACTTACATCAATTAGAGAATAACATATTTTTACTACTGCGAACGTGCCATATTTTGACATCTGATAAACACTGTACTTTAAAGTGATTTTTTTAACTTTGAGGTCAAACTCTATTGTTGTTTAGCAGTTAAATGATTTTTCATTCTTAATGTTCAACAACATAAGCTTTCTGTAATGAGTTTTATGAGACATGCTGACACTGCAGGGGGAATTATCTCTTCTTTCACTGTTCAGAAAAAAGCCAGAAACATCAGCACAGCAGACCAAACAACCCACAAGCCCTGGCTGCCTATCTACCTTCTTTTCATAATGTACAGATTTATGTCATGCATTAGTGTCTGGTCCTTAGGGAAAATGACAGAGCACTTCAGCCGGTAATGAACTGCATTATTATAAGGAAAGCCCAAAGCTTTCCCAAAGCAATAATTTCCTTTGGGCTCAGTACTTTGTATATGACCTTTTCACCCATCCCTCTCACCCATGGATATGCTGTGGGCTGTTTCTTCAAAGTTCAGAAGTATTTTGGATATCTGTTCTTCGTTCCTCTGTGCAGCTGTTTAGGTGCCTCATCTCCCTTGAGAGACAAAAACTTTCAAAAGGCAGCACAGAGCATTTTGAGTAGTTTCTTACTCTCGATACCTCTCTTGAAATACCCATTCCTCTCCAGTGCTTATTTAGGTCAGATGGGAGATTAGGCCTATAAACTGCACAGCTATTTATCTTTCTCATGTTAATAATCTGAAGATTTACTTCTTTCCATGTTAGCTGTCTACCCTGTACAAGCCACATGGTGACCTGAGGGATGAAGGAATGTAACCTGTTAGAGGGAGTTTATCACTCTCTTCACGGGGCTCACAAATAGGGGCTAGATTCATGAGAAAGCCTGCGTAGACACCATGCCTCCGTCTTCAGCTGGCCTTCTGAAGTAAAGATTAAGCAGGATGCCAATGGGAAAAGTAAACCTTGTACTAGGAAACCGTGGTCTGAAATTTGGCCCTGGATGGCAGAGCCTGGAAGTAGGGGTGTGAGGAAAGCAATGTTGCAGTCAGTGTAAAAAGGTTACTGCATTCTCACAATGGAGCGTAGCTGCCTTTAGATAAGGCTTACAGCAAGGTTAACATCCCTTTATACTAGAAGGTACTATCTCAACGTAAAAATCACTTCTCTTAGAAGAGCTCGCACAAGTCTCATACTATGAAAGGAAGATACGGAGCATAGGGTGGAAAAGGGTGGAAAATGAGGCACATGTAAGCATCCAGTAGAGTGTCTTTTGTCAAGAAGGGTTGATGTCAGCTTTGAAATGCTAGAAAAGGAGACGTAAGAAGTCCAGTGTGTAGGAATATAGAATAATACCAATAGGAGATAAGCTGAAATCAAGCCACCTTTCTTAGTAGGAGCCCGTGGGAGTGGATGAGAAACTCTCTCTTTAGTATCAAGAACAAGCTGTTCACATAAATTGAACCGTTGAACTCCTATTTCTGCAGCTTCACCTGCAAGCTTCAGTTATACATTTCATAGATTTCTCCTATTAGTATTGATGCAAGATGGTATATGTAATTTGCTTCATCACTCCAAATGTAAGAAGAATCTGTTCTCACCTTGATATATGCACAATATAAGTGATCCATCATCTTACCTCTGTTTAGGTCAAGACAAACCCTGCACGTTTCTGCCAAGTGGTGAGAGTTACACTAAAGGAAAAAAGAAAAAAAACAAAAAATATACTTTTGTTTGGGTGCTGGTGTTAGGTACTATTCAACTATTTTGTGAGAAAAAAAAAAATGTGAAATTAATACCAAACACAAACAATGTAGTCTGGGCATTAGATAGCCAGGACTTTTATGACATATCTATAGGGTCTTCACACAATACCACCTCCTTCTCTGCTATCTAAATGGATGCCACTGTTACCTATTTGAATGTCAGCTTAGCCAGAAATGCAGCTGGCACAGTGAGTGAGTAAGCTAATATATCTTGCCTTTCAGTTTAGAGTAAGTCTTCATGTGGCTGGTGAAAACTATGGGCAAAGCAAGTCTATATCTGCTGCAAATACTGTAAAACAAGTACAGGAAATGGTAAGACTGATATGAGATGAAGCTGTCTTTTTAAGACTCTGGAGTAGGATAGGAACTGATAGGCACAAGAATCTTTATCTTCTCTGTTGCAAGATGATCCTTTTGTGCTGCCCTTTAAACCCTCATTAATCCTTCTTTCCTTTTGATTTCTTTTGTAAGTCTCATTCTCCATTTTCATCTATAGCTAGCTATCCCCATCCAGACTTGCAGGCTTGTCCACATTTGCCCTGACTTCAGACGTTTTCTTCTTTCCTCAACTGAATGCTTCACTTCCCTGGTGCAAATTGCCAAGAAATTATTTTCTGCTTTCTTTTGTAGCATCCCTGCTGCTAAGAAGAGTTTCCACAGAGCTATGTTATCATTCTTCTTCAAATTCCTTCCAAAAACTCTCCTTTACTCTGATGCTAGGATGAAATTATGAAAAGAGATTACTAGTATGTGAAAACTGCTGGTTTTAATGCCATTGCCTCATTTTCCCTTGCATTTCTCCACCTGTCTATATCAATCTGTTGCCTTTCATCTTAAATGTAGATTATAGATTTAAGTATATCAAGCTTAAGACCATCTATGAGTGTTGTAGATTGTCTGCCATGATAATGCTTTGCTACATGGCTGGAATTCTTAGACACTATGGTAATGTCAATTATCATCATTTGTCAGTCCAGAGATTATTTTTCTGGGACTTTTTTTTCCCCTGCACTTACAGCTGAAAGCTGGAAAATGGGAATTCTGTTTCATAAAATATTTTAAGGTTTCATCAACTGGAGAGGAAAGCCGTTTATAACATTGCAGAAAAGACAGCAATGAGCAAAGATCATGCCTCATCACAGTTGCCTTATTCTGAAAAGACTTGTGTAATGTGGGGGACAAGCTCCTGTCTCTGCTTTAAAAAAAAAGGAAAAAAGTATTTTTATTCACACACAGCAAAATGTCTTTAAAAGAGTCATGAGGAGGGAGACTGATTCAAACAGAAGCATGAAGCTATATCTATCTATGATATTTCTACATGCAGACCTATGGAGTATGAGAAGTTTATTTGGCCAGAATTCCATCCTTCCAGTTGAAGAAAAAAAAAAGAAGATAAAAAGTAAAAAACATTAAAATAAAAGAAATAATTTAAGTAGAAAGTCTCTGTTCTGATGAAGAAATCTTTCATCACAAAGTTATACAATAGTTCCATCATCAAATAAAAGGTATCTGTTTTTTTTAATGTGTTTGCTCTGTGACAAAATGAGGAAAATAATTTACTATCTCTGTTACGGTATTATGAGAAAACATTAATGTCCGAAAAGCACTTTAAAAGCCTTAGGCAAAAATATACCAAAATCACATGCAGTCAACCTTTTAAAAAGACATATACTTAGCATTAAAATAATGCAAAATGACATTTTTTATCATTTTATTATTATTTTCATGGCTACATAAATTAAGTACAAGCATATATAATATATTCCAAAATCAACAAATTTTTCAACCCAGCAGTCAGGAAGTGTTTCACTCCATTTTGAAAGGCTCTCAATTTAAAAAGAGCTAGAGAAAACCCTCCAGCAACATGCTTTTACACCATGTACAGAAATCTAAGGGATGTATACAAAATTACACAGAGGAATTGGTTTTGTTTCTGTTTATATTTCTGCAAGGTTTTCTAAAGCTCACCACCAGAGTTCCGTGAATACTGAGGGAAAAAAAAAAGCATGAACACACGTTCAGTTATATTTTTCTGAAAACTTTCCTTTGTACAATTTGTTAGTTTTCTTTTGAATAATTTTGGAGAATAGGTACTCTAATGTTTATGCACAGGTGACTAGTGTGAATGTTCAGTTACAAATGTTTGTAAAATCTAGTTAATTTTGTATACTTTACTATCAGTTAATGTTTATAAAAGGCCTGTAATCAAATCGGGAATTTTGGCTTTTATCTATAAGTTGTTAACCATCTAAACATAAGAAGATCCTAAAAGATAATATCTACAAATGAAATGATAATTTAGAAAGTAAGTCCTAATGGTGCTGGTGACTGCTTTCCCTATGCTTGGGAGGTGCTTGTCCCTCCAAGAAACAAGGGCTGGGGTCTACAAGTGTCCTGAAGGACACCAGAGAATGTGGTCTCTCCAACCTCAGGCTACCTCTTACATTCACACTCATTCTCCACACAGGGTGCTTGCCACATTTCCCAGAGCAAAGAAGCCTCTACTTTCAGATAACTGTAATGACCAGTTTTATTTATTGCTTAAACACTCGCCTTTTGTGTACCTAATAATTGAAAAATGATGTATCAATTAGCAGTTCTGATCAGGAAGAAGAATATAAACATATTGATTCAGGTAATAGGCAAGATCCCAAGCCAGAGAATTAAACAGTAAGAGGAGAATCAAACATTTGAGACAGCTCACAACCTTAAATCCAGTTTAATCAAAACATGTGGGTTAGAATGATGGACATATCTGTAAAAAATTAATGCTGTGTAATTGAAAAGCAATGGGAAATTATTATGAAATAAAATATCCACAGTTGCTGTAGTTAAATGGTAATTTGAATTTTGGTTCAGTTGCATTTCAGAAAAGAAGATGTTAATCTTATGCTTCAGGTATCAAACCATTTGTTCTAAAAAAGAGATGAAATAGTTATATTATATGGCAGATGGTCTTTCACATAACTAATATATTTAATAGTCTTTCCCTGAAGAATTTGGAACAGACTAGTGTTTTAATAGTCAGTAAGGTAATTTCTATATTTTTGTCTTAGAAAAACAATTTTGCATTTCTGAAACGTGTCCAAAAGTTTAAGCAAAACATCTCCAACCTTTTTTTCTTTTTGAAAGATAGATCAATTTCATAATAATCATAATATCCATGCTTGCATTCCTGTTATAACAATCATCCAGGCTTCCTTGTGTTAATGCTGCATAAGAAAAAGTATTAGGGGTACATCACAACACTATAACATGCTCTGAAGAAAAGAGTTAGTCTCAGGATTATTCAAGAAAACAAGTTGTATCTCCTCTGAGTTATAAATTCCTCTAATTTCTGCACTCTTGCCTTCCAGAGGAATGAGAAAGTTTCTTTTCACCTTTCTCATGGAGCATCCTCTGAGATACTCCTGATTCTCTAGGATTAAGGAAGCATTTCTTAGTGTTCAAGATTGTTCCCAAAGCCAAAGTAATAACCTTAAGGAAGCCAAGTCTGGAGCCTATGAAACCTCCACCTCAGCATCCACAGGCCAAGTGCTCAGCTCTATAATAATGTGGATATAAGATGCTTCCTAGTGTACAATAAGGAATATCGGTATATAGTTTTACCCTCAAGCACCTAATCTCTCCAGAACTGATAGTTACTGTATCTGAAGGAAAATGTTATTTACTTACTTCAGTTCAGTACTCTTGTCAAATGAAAATAAGCAACTCTGAACAGAAGTAGAGAACTACTTGTTACAACACTTTCTCCCTCAATTTATAAACTCTATGCTTCTGCAGGGAACAAATTTGTTCCTTTAAAACTAATAACCATTCCTTAAAGTTTGAAAAATTACTTATCGATAATGTAAGACAAAGAGATTTGCCAGAGCCAAAAGCATCTCTGAGATAACTTTCTTTGCAGTGACCAACATCCTCCTGCCACTTCCACTCAGTATGCAACCCCCGATGTGATATTACAGATTGTAGCCCAGATATAGATTATATAATATATAAAAATATATAGTATATATATTATATATCATACAGATTATATAGTGTAACATAGTGTTTTGATAGTGACATCAAGAATTTTCTGTTCGGCATACGACTGTTATCCGCCATCTTTTCCACCTTCGTCACTGCTAACAAGGCTGGTATTGGGTTCCTCCAGAGATAGGGTGGAAGCCAAGATTAGCTCTTTACTGAGGTGTCCTGTTTTTCAAGATGGCAAGTGGAACTCCTTCAACAGCACTTGCCCACAAAGCACATTCAATTATTTAGGAGGAAGAGAAATTACTGGAAAATTAATGCAGCCTCAGGATAGATACTTTTCCTTGCTGCAAAGTCTCTTGTTTCTGATTGATGGTGAAAACAAAATCTAGCCTGCGGGCAGAGGCAGAGGTAGTTCCATGGTCTAGGTGGCTAATACTTAATAATGCTTTTTTGGTCTTTGAGCTAAAAGGTTTGCATGTATTTTCCTAGACCTTGTCTAGACTTGATTATTTCAGTTGCCCATAGACACTCCAGTACAGGAAGACTGTTACTAGTTTTAAATTGAAGCATATTTATTTGCTTCGAGGTGACAGTGTCTTCTGAGGTGCTTACATAGAAAAGTTTCAGGCCTAGCTAAACGTTCTGAGGAACTCCCTATTCTACCAAAGAAGAGTCAAAGAACAATGAAAAAGAATTCAATCGCATTAGATGATGAAAGTTGAAGCCCTATAGCTCATGGAAGAGAGCTACTTTTAACAGTAACGTAATTTTTAATGGGAAGAATGTCCAGGAGGACTTCCAAACAGAGTGAAGAGTCCTTCCTGATGTCAATGGCAGATTAAGGTCTCTGAAGGTTGATTTCATGAAGTTAAATCACCCCTGCAGAGTCTGTGCAGGGCAAGGCCAGTGTGACAGACTGGTGGACACAGTAAATCAGCACAATAAACTCTCGGAGTGCTTGAACTCACTGTGTAGTGTGGCAACTGAGCAAAGTCAAGTCCCATGGACATCTATAGATGGTGAGGAAGAAACTACAACCAGCGACTGACATGAAAGATAGTAAGTGAAACCATGTAGCTTTCAGAGCAGATCAGCTCTGCTTGTTGTCACAGAAACTGTCTGTAGCAGTACCAATGTGCCCCGTGTGACCACAGGTAATAGCGTAGGGGCTGGAAGAAAGAGCTCACATGGCATGATCACAGTCAAGCCACACGTGAAGTGTGGGCTACAGTTTTGCTATGTTCTTCCAGGAGACATTCTACCAACTTTCAGGCTGTTCGTTGGGCAGGACAGTAAAAAAAGATACGTATTCCTCTGTGTGTGCTTTGACTATAGAGTTTCTTGGCTATGGAGACTTTCAGCATATAGCACTTTGGGAATTACCATGCTGAAGCAAATCAGAGGTCCTTCTGACTCTTATCTTCAAGGAAAACTTAAGAATGCTTTATGTAGAACAAAAAGTGGAATAACTAGGCCAGAAATGAGCTTTCTTTGCATCACCGGGTGATCACAGAGCTATTCTTATTCTCTAAAGTTTAGGTGTTAAGGGTTTGCTCTAGCTCTTTGTCATTTGTGGAAAAAGTGCCAGGGCCATTGATGGTCCAATGGAGCCACACAAGTCTTGACACAACATGAACAATTCATGAGAATATTTAATCTATTCAGGATCGGTGTTAAAAGACAGTTTTATGTTCCTACTAGGGTTGATGAAGTTGTAGAAAAAGAGGTACCTTGTGGAATTTAGTTTAAGAAAATTATGTTTGAAGATGCGTCCCTTTTCCTTTTCCTTTTCCTTTTCCTTTTCCTTTTCCTTTTCCTTTTCCTTTTCCTTTTCCTTTTCCTTTTCCTTTTCCTTTTCCTTTTCCTTCTCCTTCTCCTTCTCCTTCTCCTTCTCCTTCTCCTTCTCCTTCTCCTTCTCCTTCTCCTTTTCTTCCTGTGGTATAGTTTCCACCTCCTTGGACAAAAAAGCCAATATATAAGGAAACAGAATAAGGTATCTAGTGTATTCTTCAAGGAACATTTTAAATAAAGAATTATATAATATTTTCATTCAGATTTTGTTTATTATAGTTTTTTATCTGTTCGTATAATGTTTTCATTAATAGTTAAGAAAGTAATTATTAAATTCTCAGAAAAAAAAACATATGTATAAATAACAGAGTCAGAACATTTACTCAAACCAGTGTTTACTAACACTGGTTAAAATTAATTAACTTTCAGTTAATAGTATTTTTTTTTATTTCTGTAAGAAAAATTATTGTCATACATCACATTAAAAGACAAAATGTAAAATTACTCATTTATGAAAGATCTTAAGTCTCCGTGATGGAAAATTTTATGTATACTATTTTCCATCAGGGTTTATACTGCATGTCAGTATTATGATTACCTTGGAAGTTACTACTATTTTATGGTATTATTCATTTAGAAAAGAAAATGAAGACAATTTATAAATATGCATTAGTGAAGGTACAACTATTATCATTAATAATACATTATTAATAACAATAATGCTATATGGTGTTTCAGCCAATACAGTTCATTCTACAAATATCCAATCAGGAAAAATATGCATGATGTTTCCCTCATTCAAAAGTCTTTAAAAATCCTATTAAAATCCTATTAAAAACGATCAGTTTAGGAGCAGATTTAGGAAGGATTTTTCTTTGTAAGACTTGTATTCAAGCCTAGAAGGGACAAACTGAAAGCTCTAATATTGCCAGCCTAATAAAAGCTGGTAAATATTTCCAGCTGGCATAAATTGGTGAAACTGCATTGTTTTCAGTGCTTCAGCCTGTTTTCTAGTGTAGAGTAAAAAGGTTTGGCTCCATTGTACGAAACTGATTATTGATAACCTGGTTAGATTTTACTGTGTCCCTATTGGCATTAGGTTTGCAGTAGAAAAATCCAAGCCTCCTCTCTAAAATGACCTCTCTTTTTGCTATGTTCATTCCAAAGCTTGTATGTGAGAAATTAACAAAGGCAAATTCTTTCAACGTGTTCCTTTTTTCACATGGAATAATATACTGTGTCTTTGTTTAATGTAAGTAAAGCTAAACAACTTAGAAAAGCTGTTTCAGCTGTGGAAACGTCCATCGTTTTAATTCATTTCTAATGAAGGTATTATGCAGAATGACACCTGGGATCATCACTGAGAACATAGTTCTTGTAGTTCTTACTCTTTCAATCTGCCAGTGCAGAATATTAACTGTAGTGTAACGTGTGTACTATAGGTTGAACAGAAGGAAAGCTAGTCTCATAACTTAGGACAAAAACAATACAAAAGAAAAAAAAAAGCATTATTGGCTGTCAGTATTTTTCCTTGTGTCTAAGTTTAGGATACTTTGTCTGTTGGCTACACTGGAAGAAGGTTAATTAGGTAATTGTGTCAAACTAATGTGATGTCTTAGTTGAAATCAGGATGCAGTGCTTAAAATCGGAGTGCACACTTTGTGCTTTTGCCAATTAGAACACAAAACCACCAAAACTTTCAGCTCTTCTTAGTCAAATCTTGGGCAAGAAATATGCTGTGTTCCATCCATAAGCTTACTTTTTGACAACTATATGTATTTGAAGTTTTCATGTTCTTATACTTAATGGCCCAAAGATCACTGCTGAACATAATGTGGGACTACAAAATCAGTGTAAGGGAGCCAATAACTAAGCTTTGGAAATCAGTATTAGAATATTTATTCTTAGACTCATTCTGCTGCAGAGTAAAACTCTTCTTTCTGCTGCTGCGAACAGGCTTCACTGGGAAAAGGGGTGATCAGGAAACTTGGACAACAGAGATTTTGACATTTTGAGGTTATACTGAAAAGACACGTCCTGGCAGGGAGCACATTTCATGTTTGACAGTGTTGCATAAGTACTGACAATTGTCGCCTTTTCCTGTCCTTACAGAGTCAGAATGAATAAAGGTGCTATCATCCACAGTGAAGGAACTATGGTCTGTATTCTATAATTCAGCCAGGTTCAGAATCATTTACTATTTATGAATCCATCAATAATATAAAACTCTTTCATACCTAGTTTTCCATGTCTTTACCTCGCACTATAAGAATAGCAGAAATTAACTGTCCTTCTCATACTCTTTCTAAAAGCATATATGCTTTTAGAAAAATGTAATCTCTTTTTGTCGCATTAGTAATTGTTAAAACATTCTTACTTCTTACATCCAGAATATGATGACCAGCATGATTCATTCTATATTATTATAGGCATTTTTATCTTATTTATCATTCCAAATAAATGGTACATTGCATTATAAAATATGTACCCCATTTTGACTGATAACAGAAATGCCCTACCAATTCTCTTCCTATGATTTTTCATTCAAATAAAGAGAAAAGAAATACAGGTAAAATACTAGAAGTATAGCACAGTTTATATGGATTAATTATGACATGTTTTTTTAACTTTAGGCATGAAAATCTCTGGTCTGCTCACCATTTTTCATTTAAAAATACTTGGGGGTCATGCAAGTTCTTATACTTTGATACCTAATGTCCTGATTTTCCATTAAAACATCACTAGCAAAATTTAGTGCCAAATTCACTGGGACAGCAATGGAAGTACATTAATATAAACAGATCATATGGTTTTCTAAATGCAATTTTGACAACCACCATAAAGTATTACAGCTACACTTTGTTTCTAGTTACATATAATTATATTTTATCACATTCAGAAGTTGCTGAAAGAAAAAGAAAACTATATAAAAAGCATGGAGGAATACAGAGGATTTGCAAACGTGGATATCAAAATGGTGACAATTTTTAGTGAGAAGCTAAGTAATGGGGACCATATAGTATGTTTTTCCTCTGACCACGACCTGTGAAATCCACTCCATGGCAGAATTTGGCTTCAGGAGATCAACTGAAATCAGTTTATGGGGCAGAGATGTCAAAGGAAGGAACTTTTTTACATGCAGTGCATTTACAAAACTTTTGTACAAGTGCAGTGTGTCTGTTCCCAGTGGTCCCCCTTATAGTACCTTTACATTATCAGGGAAGAACTTGAGGTAAGTTGGCTATGCTGTGGTGAGAAATTTTGAATTGTACTTAAAGCAAAATAGGGTGTAACATGGTGAAAAAAAAGAATACTGCATACAAATCATCTTACTGCTAACTTCAGCCAGGCAAAAAACAGAAGTAGAAGCACAGAACATTCTGTACTTGTCATGATCCATGATTTGTAAATGTCTTGTAGCAGAGTCCTGACAGATGCTTTGTGTAAGAGTGATCGACTTCAGTGAAGTTGTTAGTCATGCCAGCCCAGCCCTCCCTACTGATCAGAAACTGCTGCTCCTTTGCTGCAGGCTCAGTTCAAGCTCTTGCAATAAATCATGCTGATGTCTATCCCTAAGATACACAGGTTGGACAATAGGGTGTCTCTTCACCTTCTGTTGCAGTTCACTAAAACTTTTAAAATACTCTAAAGAGTAGCTCATTTGTCACATTATTCTGGTGGAGAAAAATGCTTTACACTGCTGTCTTACTACTTACCCAAGAATCCTAATATTTTCTAAGCACTGAAGACTCCTAGAACTCACACGAAGTAAAGAAGGATTAATATAGATATTACTCAGCTTCATAATTTGTAGAACAAAGGTATTAACATTCTTCTGATCAACTTCCAAAGTGGAGTCTGATTTTTAACAGCTGAAATAACCTTTCATGTAAAACTCTCAATGAATCAAAACATTCCATATCTTTATTTATCTAAGTTATCTTCTTAATACATTTTTGTGTTCTAATCTATGACTTCTGTTTCAGATATCTGAGATTTATAATATTGCTTTGTCACAAACTGTATCAACTTAATTATAGGTGAATGCTGAGATTTTATATCAGTCACTCTGACAAAGGAAGAAATATTTCTGAGACATACATGAAATCCAGAAAATCATGTGATGAAAGCTATTTTTATAAATGCATATTTAAATAAATATATAATGAAAAGAGTAAAGAAAAGTAAACATATAAAAGCAGATAAATATTAGTGAAAAATTCTGAAGTCTGTAAAATGACTCTAGGAACTATGAAATTTGTAAAATAATAGCTTGAGTCTGAACAAGAATTTCAACGTGTTCAGTATATTGTTAAAAAGTCAAAATATGAGAAAATTACTGCATTCCCTAACTTTCTACATTTCTGTTGAGTTTGAGACATGCCAGAGTCTCTACAAATGTTCTTCCTTGGTCATCTTCTATAAGGAAATCACTTTGTTTATGGCAGATTCTGAACTTTGTATCCATCTAGTTCCTGTAACTGCACTAAATAGAAAGTGACCTTAGAAATAAAGAATATCATTTGGCCAAAACGGACTCAGCTGCAAAGCAGAGTTTTGATTTATATGAACACTGTATGAAAGAAAATAGAAAGAAAAAAATACGTTTCATCCTAGTATCAATGACTAATAGAAGTCAGATGACTGACAGCCAACATGTGATCATTTTGATTCATTGTAGAGAGAAAATAGGATTGTAAACTCAGGTGTAAACTCAGGTCTGCTAATGTTAGATAACATTAAAGCCAGCTTTTGTTTCCTGAACAGAACTCTTCTGTTTTACTTTGAGCCAATGATTTGCTCTAGGTTGATAAGTCAGTAGTAGTCAAGACTGGAGACTATCTGGATCTCCTTGACATGTGGAAGTATGTCTTTCTCATGGAGACTCTACTCTGGTAGAGCTTACATAAATCCATTGCTGGAGTCCAGGCGACTGGTGTTTGCAGATGCAGGAGTCCACCATTCATTCCCTGCTGTGGAATCCTGAATTTAGATTAAAAATGTGCTATTTTACTTTTCTTAGCTAGTAAGTGTTTCCTTATTCTGTCAGCCAGAATGATGCCAATATTACCTGCTTACAGTTCTGATTCCCTTTTATTTACAAAATTCCCAACATTTTGATACATTCAGGAAAGTGTTGAAGTTTGGAAATCCTGTTTGTAAGGATGTTTAGAATAATGTTTCCAGAAATCCTTCAGCTCCTCAGTCTTGAGAATGAGGCATGACAGGAACTGCAAAAGCCATGAGAATCTGGAACAATAAGCTCAGAGGTGGATGTGAGATACTAAGGCAATTCTGAGTTTTGGAAAACTACAGTGTCTGTGTTGTTTACAATATATAAAAATTTAAGATGAATCTTCCCAAGAAACTTGTTGCTGCAGTTTTGTGTGGTTTTTTGAGTTTAAGAATGAGAATAACAACTTCATTTTGGGAGATATCTAATGCTTTACTGAAATAAAAAAGCTCTTCTAGATAAAAACAATAGTTTATCTAACTTTTTACTAGTCTTATCAAAGCAGTTATCTTAGTGATCCACTGCTTTTCTCTTTTAATACCTAGAAAACATATAAAACAAGTGCAGTGATCTCATCCTGCCTGCATCAATTAGTTTCCCTTGTCTTGTTTTGCTTTAATGAGAAAGACGAAGAGAACATAGGGTAGGAATCTGCACCCACCAGAATGCCCTGCATGTGTCTTTGTTCCTTTTGTTTGCGGGGCAGTACCAAATATATTTTGATATCCTAAATACTATTAGTGTACAAAACAAGGTCATGTTCTTTAATTGTACTGAAACAGTTGGATCCAAATTCATGTTACATCCGGGAAAGAGCTGTGTTATTCCATGTAGAAGCCCAACAAACATCTAAGAGATTATTTAGAAATTCTATGCTGAATATACCACTCCTAGGTGAATTGGTAGTCGTTTGTTAATTTCCCATAGAATCTTACTGGTTTCATTCTGACTGACTAGGAACAAATTTGCTTGTTCATGTGCCATCAACTTAATATTTTGTCTAGACTGACTGTGGTTGAGCTGCATCTTTCATTGGAAGAGAATGAATAGTCACTGAAAGACAAATTACTGTTCTTTTTAGGAGTGTAAATCCAATCTTGTCCATTAAATCTCAAGAGTAGAGGAGAGAGCACACGAATTTAAAGATGATCTTAGTTTAGCCATAGACTTTTTTTATTTACAAACTTGATGAAATGGAAGAATATCCATAACATCTTTCAGAAATCTGCTCTAAAAAGTAAATTTAATTGGCAAATCTTCTCTATTTTTTTCATATATGACTATCAAAAAAACATTAAAATGCTAAATTTTCTTCAGGTCCTCCAGCTAGTGAAAAGTGATGAACACAGGAAAGATTGGAGCTCATATGGGGTGGATGCTTGCTTTAGGAGTTGCAGTATAGCCTATTCTCAGATAAGTGCCAACATTGCATGGAAATATGTTGACCCTTGAGGACGACATCTTCAAAGACAGCAGAAGCAGTGGGGCATAAATTTCAAGACAGAGAGGACTAATTTTCATTTTAGTAGTTACTGAACAGCTTCTCTGGGAGTATGATGAGCCTTGAGTAGTTTCTCAGTCACATCATTTTTAAGTGTTTTATTATCTTCTACACTCATTATAAAAACATCATTTGTGTATTTGCATAGAAGAGAACCATTAATTTTAGATACAATACTAACCACTTTATGGAAAATTGTTTTCATAAAGGCTGCATCATGGAAAAAGCTTTGAGTTTTTACACAAGTTACCAAAAGAGAAAAAAGAGAGACAGCCGATAATGTCACATTTCCAAAAAAAACCCACCCTGCAATGGAATTATTGCCTTGTAAAGTTTATATTTCAGCCCACGTTTGACAATTGATACTCTGTGAAATGAAAGGTTTGGGATTTACTAGACCATTTACACTTTCTTTGCAACTTTTGCAGGTTCTCACAGACCATGTAACAACTCTGGAACAACTGTGGAAAATATTACGGAAACAGTATAGATTATATTTTTTCTATTTTCCTCATTGTCTCTTACTTCAGTGACTAGACTATTTTTCCACAGTTATGTATTTAAAGCAGTACATATTAATGAAACCATGACTTGCTCATTTCTTCATTGTACCTTTTACTGAATATGTTTCCCAAAAGAATAATGACAAAAAATGAAATTAGAAATAAAACTGATGCGGTTATAATTGAAAACATAATACTATGAAACCAAGAAATGACCAGAAAAACAATCCAGGTTAATTATCAATGAGTATTTTAATATTGTTGATATAAAAACCAGAACTGATGGAAGAAACCTTGCCCATACCTGTAATTTTTCTTTGCAGTCCCAGTTCAAGTTAGCAAGATATAGACTAAAAGGAAGAGCAGGGCAGGCCAGAAAGGAAGTCTGCGTGGCTCTTGCCTCACAGCTTGCAGATAGGTGCTCTCCCCCTTTGTAAAGGGTGACTGCAAAAGTGTATCCTTCCATTTGCCTTGGTGCAAGGGCCAGAATCTCACTATATATTCCTGTAAGCATTTCCATACTATCTTGAATTAAGAAAGGAGACTGGAGACAGGTTGAAGTTGCCCGTGGTTTTAAGGGGTGGTCACTGAGGTAATATTCATACAATTTTAAGAGTTATTCCTTATTCTCTTTTAATCCTGGCCACATACTAGATTCTTTAGAATAATTCAAATTATTTTTACAATCATGACGTTATGAACTTTAATACGATTCCAAACAGAACAAGGGTTTAATGTAGTGAAAACAAAAAATCTCCTAAGCCTGAGGAATGAACAGTCCGTCTTAATCATGTGCTTGAATAGGTCTCTTCACCAGGCTCTTGTAAGTATTACTTAAGTGGATGAAACTTTCATAACTTTATTTGCCAGCTCAAATTTAATCTTTATAGCAGATATGATTGTCATAGTCAGTGATTTTATTTACTACACTTGCTTGTATTTTGTGTAAGTTAGTTGCCATTTTGACAGTATTGCAACATACTGATTAGTGGCAATACTGGGGAGTTTGAAGTAAAGGAATCTAATAAAGACTGTCAAAGTACTTTTTTTTGTCACCTATTTCTTTATGCAACCTAAGCAAAATGAGTTAACTAATTTTTCTGAATGTTAACTCAATATTTAGAAATGTTGTGTCTTGGGTAATAAACCTAAAATTATTCTTTTTCACATGGTTTTGATAACAATTCACTTTGTACAATTTCTCAATTCAGCTTGTTTGAATTTTCAGTATATAAAGGACTGGTCTATATTTTGCTAGTGTTGCAAAAACACTTTCAAGTGACAGAAAATGGTGGCCAAAATTTACTTTGCAGTTGGAAAAGTCTAACTGTCTTCTGGTTTTGCGTTTATATATATCTTTATTGATCATGGTTTTGATCTAGTTCTGTTGGTTGGTTGTTTTGTTGTTGTTTGGGTTTTATTTTCTGTTTGGAGAACAAGCATTCAAGTCAGTCAGCAACAACAAATAAATGCTAATCAGTTATGAACTGTGAATACATTGGGCAGATTTGCTAAATGTTATATTTTGGAGCTGTACCTTTTTTCAAGATAGTTCTTCAATTAGTGATATTCATAGTTTCTCTTTCTGATACTGCATTTTAGCACTTAACCTCAGTACCTGGAGAGCAATAAGTACCTAAAGTGGATGACTTATCCAATTCTAAGACACCTCTGTAAAGCTGTTGGCTGAATTCCCTGAAGAAATACATTATACCCTTCAGTGATGAGAGAGGGGTCCTTGATAGGCTAGCTTTAAGATGGCAATTAAAGTCAGGCGACGTTAGCACTGCATTTCCCATTGAAAGAGACTAGTGTAGTTCTCTCAAATTCAAAAAAGCCCAACATCCAGCCTCTGTATCAAGTCAGATATTTATGTAGCATGATGTGAGTGAGATCTGGTCAACTAATGCCGTAGTAATCTAAGCACTTGCCACATAGGGAAGTACTTCCTTCAAACAACCTCTTCCTTTGCAGGTCATGGGGCCTTCAGGGCTTGTCCAAGAACTTCCTGGGACTTGTCCAGGGCCTAGGAAGATCTTGGTTTGGCCTTCTTTGCTTACAAACCCTGTTGCATTGATGGATATATGTAACAGTCCCTTTTTGCTACTTGATAATCTTTTGGTTCATTTTGCGATATAAGTGATTAATTATCTTCTGTAGCAAGTTATACTTGCTCTGGCTGGGATGGAGTTAACTTTCTTCATAGCAACCTATATGGTGCTATGTTCTGGATTTGTGACTATAACAGTGTTGGTAAAAGATGTTTTGGCTCTCACTGAACTGTACTTGCACAACATCAAAGTTTTCTCTTTTCCCCACCTGTCCCCCTGAGCAAGCCAGCAAGTGGGGGGTGGGTGAGAAGTTGAGAAGGGACAGAGCCTGAACCACTGATCCAGACTGGTCAAAAGGATATTCAATGCCATATAAAACCATGCTCAGCAACAAAAATTGAGGTAGAGGGAAAGGAAGGGATTTTTGTTTAGGCTTCCAAGGTTGCCTTTGCTCAAAACTGGTTGTGCAGCAGTCTACTCATGGAAGGTGGTGAGTGGTTTCCTTTGCATTGCTTATGGTGTCTTTTTTCTCTTTCATTCACTTGTGAAACTGTCTTGTCTTGACCCTCAACTTTTTTTTGGTGTTTTTTCTTCCTGTCCTGCTGGAGTGGGGAGTGAGTAGTCGTGTGGGTGCTTGGTTGCTGGTTAGGGTCAAGCCTCCACTTTTTTTTTGGTTCCCTAAGTGGGGCTCAAGGGGTTCAAGATAATGACAGACTTGATCAAAGTATTTTAGACATAGTTTATAGCTATTATATCTGTTTAGTTGTGACTTGGCATGCTGTTACTTTCTGTTGCTGGTCCTGATTTGATTTATCTGCTCCTTCACCTGATCTGTTGCTCACTCCCTTTCTTACTGTACATTCAGTTCCAGGGATTGTTAGTGGCTGCTTTCAGCTTTTGCAATTTGCATTGCTTATGAGTTTTTCTCTTTCCTTGACTCATTGAACTGTCTTTATCTTGACTCACAACTTTTCTTGCTTTTTGTGTTCCTATTCTTGCCCCCATCCTATCATGGGGGAGGAATGAGTGAGTGAGCAGTAGTCGAATAATAAAAAATTGTCACAGTATTCTTATTTCACACTGTATCGATGACAATCATACCAAAGTCACATCCCAGATTTATATCAGCATGTTTTTTATTTGAGTCTTTACAATACCAATTTCAATGTGTGAGACACAAACATGTGAGACCATGAATTGGACTTAAATCACGTCAAGCTGGTAGTGTGGCACTGCAAAAGGGCAGCCTGCAAAGTCCTTTAAAGAATACATTTTCAACAGATTTCAAAAGAAAACCACATTTTTTTCTAGTAATCTTACTGGTTTCACTCACTGCAGAGTGAAAGCAGAGTACAGTATCATAAACAGTTTAAGCCCATAATAAATAGTGAAGTTGTTCGTAAAATTACTCCAGTTTCCTTACTAGGTATGTTTCTGGCAAGCATTACGCATTTACTGCTGCTTTTATAGATGTTTTGAAATATATGCAAATATATTTATCAGAGTATTTATATTTAGCCCAGAGACCTGTTATTTTTTTCTGTAATTTTGAGTCAAGTATTCTTTTTAAGGAAACAAATTTTACTTCTTAATTTTCCATAAATATTGTAAATAATTACATTATTTTAAGTTCCTATCCCTCATTACTGAGACAGAAATTGATCATTTCAACCAAAAATTGTTGACAGAGTATTGTTTGGGGATTTTTTTTCCCTGGTTAATTAAAATCAGGCTGTAGTTTAAATTGTTTTGGAACCATACTATAGCCATTGATTACACATTACACTACAAAAAGTAAAAGTAACATGCAAGATCAGCATGTTCTGTCAGAAACATTTGATGTTTGTGCCAAATTTCAGCAGAGGATGATATCATCTGTCTTTTCTATAAAAATCTTTGAAGAAAGAGCAAGTAACATAGTTTAACTATAGAAAAGATACATGAATGCAAAATGCACACAGATTGAGCTTGCTCTTCTTTTTTGTATTAGATAATAAAGCACACTGAAGTGCAACAGGCTTGTCAGTTCCTGACCAAAGGAATTCAGAAATTTGTAAAGGGGAGTTTAAAAAAGCCTGATTACCTTTTTAAGTTAGCATGTGGTTGTGTTTAGTTTCTTCTTAAGCAGAAGTATCTTTTTCTCAAAGTATATTTTGAAATAATACATATTTTTAAATAGCGTAATTGCAAATGCTAAAATTTTTATTTTTATTTTACAAAATAAACCTTAAGTTATACCAATAGTAAAAGAAGCTACCATCATCAAGTATTCTATCGCATCTGGCTGCTTATATAGATACAGCTCTGATTTTAATTGCCAATGGGAATAATATAGGAACAGATTGGATCTAAGCGGATCTGGCAGGGCAGCAGTTAATAGATTTCTGGCTTGAACAGGCTAAGAATGCTATTGACATCTTTATCCTTAGGATTAGCAGCTAGAAGAAAGTACCAGAGTAATGGGAGTCCCTGTTCCCTCTGCTTCATTCCCTTCGCATTCCTTCCAATGCATTTCTATCATCCCACATCTCCTTCACTTCAGCACACCCACATCTCCGAATTATTGAACTCAAATCTATCCAGGCTTTTCCACTATGGGCAAACTGATGAAATTATTTTCCACAGCCGTGATACTGCATTCCCTATATTTCAGGGACAAGAAAATGAGTGAATGAATGCACAGCCGCGTTCTCATGACATACGCTAAGAAAAGAGCGATATCAGGAAGCAGGGAATCAATGTAATGCCTAACTGAACAAGAAAACACATACAGATGTGGATGAATTCTCTTACCTGGAAGGAAACACATTCCTTGTTCTAAGTAGCTGTTAAACATTGTTTTTAGAAGGCATCTCGACATCATAAACAGGTTAAAAAAAAACAAACAAAAAAAAAACAACATCAGAGCAGTCTGCAAAACTCCCATGGAATTTGCTCAGACAAGGATTTTCTGCATGATTTTTGTCCGAAACATTTTTTAAGAAATTAGTCTACCTGACAGTCCAGGAAAGATGCTGAGTTCCTTGAGGAAAGAGCTAGGGAGGAGGGCAGCACCTTGTCATGTGTAGAAGAGTGAAAGGTGAACCTCTGGAATGACACATCCTTGACATTGTATGACCCTTAATATATCAGTTCATCTTCCTTTGCCTCATTTTTCCTATCAACAAAATGGCAATAATAACAGTCACCTTTTTTTTTTTGAAGTACTTTCATGTTTAAAGGTTAAAAATGAAAGAAAAAATGAAAGAAAATGTGAGTGGTATTCTGAAAAGCATGATGCGCACAATGACAAACAGAGGAAAATATCAAAGGTGCAGTAGCAGTGCAAGCTTTATTTTTAGGTTCTTGTCTTCATAATTCCAGGGATTTGTGTATATGCACACATGTGCGTACGCTTAAGAGGCAATTTACTGGGTGGTTTTATTTAATTCAAAGTAATATTTCATAACAATAAGAAAAATAAAAGCAGGAAAACCAACAAGAAAAATAACAATAACAAAACACTATAGAGATGTAATTTGTGCAAGTACGTATATACATCATGAAAAATTAATGAATTTTCCATCGTGATTTTTATTGTATAAATAATATTTTTGTCAATTGAGCATGCATGGGAACATATATATTTGTATAATACAAATATAATATGGATGTAGTATGAATTAGTACTTTGTTAGTGTCATATATTTGTACAGGACATGGTTTCCTGACAGCTCTACCTTGTCACCACATTTTCAGTAAGTAATGCAATGAAGAAGTTAGTTCTAGTAAGATCAGCAAGTGTTCTTACACAACAAGAAGTGGCAGTCGCTCACACTGATCCTGTGAAAAGAGTAATGTACTGAAAGGATACTGTCAAATTTGCTAGCCTTGAAGTATGACTTACCTTGATAGTAGCTCCCTATGGCAAATCTTACTGTAAAGGCTATAAACACTTTTAGCAATGTGATATAAGAGAAGTAATACAGGGTTGCAATTCAGGAAATTTTGATTTCTGGTAATTGTTCTTCTGACAGTATATATGCTGATATGAGGCAAGTCACTCAGGGTGAGTTGTACATCTGTGACATCTCTTTGTTTTGGTGGACACCCACACTACTCAGGGTAAGCATATGCCTGAATTCCATAGGACAGACTCCTGAGACGGAAAGGCAGGTACCACTTCCAGGACATGGTGATCCATAAGTCACCAAAGATATCCAGGCAGTTCTTATCCAGACTTCATGAGAAGTTATGTTTTTTTTTCACCTTTTCTTATGGGCCTGAGATGTATAAATACTGACTAGATTTTGTACTTTGATCTTTCTTTCCAAGTCTTATACTCTGCAAAATGTGTGCCATAAAAAGGGCATGTATTAATATTAAAACTGATGTAGATGTTGTTTACACAGTGCAAAATATATTTGTACTTCTGAATTTTTGATTTCTCTGAAAAACTTGGTTTCTTATAGCTGTAACATAGCTTTTAACTAGAGAATTTTTTTTTCTTTTACTAGTCCTTAGACTTGATATTTTTGAGATTATTCAAAGGTCAAGAAGATCCCACTGTCCTTAAATCTGTATAAATTACAGGTATGTGTTGAATAGATAAAGGATATTACACCTACTTAGATCAAAGTTGCTAACTAAACTTTTGAGAGTCTCTGAATAAAATATGGTAACTCTGGGAGCAACAATAGTTGTAACTTTAGCTGCTTAGATAAACATATCCTTTTACCTAACTCAAAACATCTTTCCTAGAATATTATGTCCCTACAACATTACAAAAAAGACAAATAAGAAATCTGAGCCACGACACAAGAATTTCTCACCAGTTATTATCTTCAAAAATTAATAGATAAAAAGGAAAGTGGGGTATTTTTGATTGTAGTCTTAAATTGTATGTCTTTCCACAGATACGTGTATTAACATTGAAATTAATTGTATTAATTCTGTTTTCCAGCACACTTCCAAATTAATTGTATATACAATTACCGGGGTAGGGCATCAGCAAGTTTTGTAACAAAAGTTGTCAATTAAAGTGTATTTTGAAAAATATCTTTACATAAAACTGTCAGAGCAGTTATTAAGGAGTTACAGATTTCAGCTTCCCTTGCTGAAGTCTTCCTGCTTTAACATTTTTGAATCATTTCAATGATTTAATATTACTATAAGATTACAGACCTCTTATGTATCCCAGAGAACTGGTAATCTCACCCCAGAAACAGTTAATCATGGATAATTTGCGCACATACTGTTATTATTTACATTTATTGCAGTGATGATGCATGGAAACAAACAAGAATGGCGCCTGATTGTACCAGATAAAAAAAGCAAATATCAAGAAGGATATGGGCTTTGCATCCAGCAGATTTCATTCTGAATGAAACACACACATTAGAGATGAATGTTGTGTAAGCAGAGCTGGATGCAAATGTGATGTTAATTCCGTGGTTTTAAGCATAACGGAAGGAGGAAGAGATGAGGGAGAAGGTAAGAACAGGGTAGGAAGGAGAGGAGTCAGAGAGGTGGCAGTGGAACCAGGGCTGTGGGGAGCACCCTGGTACCTGACCGGCACTACCAGGCAGCTCCTCTCACCCTGGGTCCCCACTGGAATGTCAGAGCAATCAAGGTGCTTCATGGATGCCAGGCAAAGCTGCCCCGGCAAAGCTGCCCCCACAGAGATGCCTGTGTGGCTGCCAGCACTACACTCATCTTCCTTTTTTACAGGGAACAGACACAGTGTAGGAAAGGATGCAAAAATAAATTATTGTGTGTAGCTTGCGCAGTAATCACCTGAACAAATGTGGATTTCTCAATCTGATACTCAGTTTAGTCATTGCATGGTGTTCTGCTCCCTTGCCCTGCTCACGGGAATCACATCAAATTAATCCATTTCTTCAGTTGTATTTAGTGTTTCCTGGCAACCACCCACCTTGGAAGAACAAAATCTTGTGCAATGAGAAAGAGTAGAGGGCTCTCTCCCTCCTTCCTTCCCTCCCTCCATCCCTCCAGCAAGGCTTCCTATGCTTAATTCCGTGTACAGTCAGGCAGTCTGTATCTTAGTTACTTTCCTGAGATAACAGTTATGCAAATTGATTAGGGGCATGTCAAATCATCTTGTTATTTAAACTCAACAAAGCTTAATCATATGAATAATTCTGATTTATAAAATTAAATATGTGAAGTTTTCCTTTCATTTTCTCAGCATGTTGTGCAGATGGTCTGTTTCAGCTAGGAAAATTAAATGAATTTTAAAAAGATGACTTCATACAAATATTTTTCTCATATAACCGTATGGCAGAAAATTGATTGAAGGATAATATTACTGATGACAGAGTATTAAACAGTAAGCAGCTTTTGTAAGTTACATAAATCCAAATAATGATTATTTTTATTATATTTTCACACAGTGGCTAGGGAAAATATATACAGACATTCATCCAGGAAATTGTCCTGGAGATTTTACGGGGGGTTTACTTTTAAGGGGAAACCAGGATTTTCAGTGCAGGTTTTCTGTGTTTGTGCTCGTGTGTGAAGGGAGGGATTGCTTAATAGGTTATTTTTATTTGTTTTACTGGTACTTGAACGTTGCATGTTTGTTGTCAGTTATTATATAGTTAACTTACTCTTAGGAGGTAGCTAATATGCACATTCGAAGAAAGCTTCAAGAAGGAATCGAGCTACATAAACAAAAGGATGTCAGCAGTGGACTGGACCAAATCAAAGGTCTTTTTCAAGACAAACTGTAACAAATGATTAGAGAAGAGCAAACATATGGTATTAATTCCCCAGTATATTCCATTATACTTCATTATTTTGCACATCAGAGACTTCCATCCTGAAGCTTAACATTTTGGAGGGAAAGAAATGACGCTAATGCAGCTACATAAAATAAATAAGAATCAGACAATTTCCTGGAGTTATGCGGGGTCTACGTAAAAGCTTAATGGCCCACATAAAAGTAGAAATAGATGCAATGATCCTTAAGATAACACAAGCCTCACTGATGCATCCTTGTGCAGAGATAGAATCATTTAGGTTGGAAAAGACCCTTAAGATCATCAAGTCCAACTGTAAACACCATAATACACCATGAAGTTTGAAACAGCACATACATGTTTGGATGTGCATGGGTCTCTTGCAGGTCCTCAGTGGTAAATAGTCCTGTATAGCATGGTATGGAGACCTGAGCACGCTGGTAAGAGTTCAAAGAAGCTCTCTTCAAGGACACAAAAGATAACTTATGGAAAAGGAATGGACAGATCCTTCTTCACTGTTAGGGATGGAGAAATAAGGTTTAGGTGAAGGGACCAACTATATCCCATCTTGGAAAGAATAAACTGAAAGGGTAAGCAGGGACTTTTTAAGATGTTTAGAGGAATTAGCAAATAAAAGAAATGGAGTTTGAAGTACATTTTCCTTCTTCAAGTCACATCTGTCATTTGGAACTCAGTCTCCTGATCTGAAGTCCACTACACTATCTCCTCTTTTTCTAAAAATCCTAAATTTTCTTTCCTATCAGAAGAGATGGGTTACTAGTAAGAAGGCAGTTGAAATTAACATGCTAGTGGTGAAATTAAGTTGATTAGTCCATGACAATAGATGCTAGGCTACATTCACCTTGCAAAGAGAGGAATATCTGAGGCAGCAATTTCATTAATACCTAGTCTGGGTGATTTGCAATGGGATTTAGACTTACAAATCAGTCCCTTAAATAAACATCACAAAAAATGACTTTTTGTTATGAAGTTCTAGATTAAAATTATTACTAGTACAATTTTCCAAAATAACCCACCTTGAACTAACAACTGTCAGAAACATCATGCAACTAGTAGGATGGCCTCTTCTAAAATACAGCAAGTCTTGATTACAAAACATGTTTGATTTTAGCTAATCTCACAAATAAATAGAATTGAAAAGTTCCAAAAAGTGCTACAAAAATATGTTTGAAGGCAGGAACAGTAGAAGCTTTTATTTTATGAGATTATGTAGACTCATCTTATTTACTGTGGGAAGAAAAAAAAAACTTTACATGATGTGATATATAAAATTATGAATGATATAGACTAAATTCTATCAACCCTTTTCAGTACCAGAAGGAAAAGATACCATTCAAAATTAAAATGCAATACAATTAAAATGAGATGTTCTACTTCATACAACATGTAAATAGACTGTGGAAGTCAGCACTATATGAATAACATTCAAACAAATAAAATTCTAGGATTTAAAGTAGTATTTATGCAAAGGCTATTAACACTCTACAAGATTAAAATTAAATAGATTGTGAAACATACTATTTTGGTGTATTGAGTAAACAAGACATTTTTTCCCCAGTTTATGTTTTTTTCTTTCCAGTGCTAAAGTAAAGTTTTGAAGTTTCCATTTAAATTTTACTTAGAATCTTTTGATATCCTAATTGCCTATAGATTTATTAATTTGTGTGTGCCAAAAAAAACAATCAATCACAGAAGTAACACTGAATTTTCATTTCATCAATACAACAGGAGAAAGAGGTGTGTTTATGCTAAAATGGAGAATCATATGGAGGGAGGAATCTTACAGATGAAGATGATATTTCCTAGCAATTAAATAAATAATAAATACATGATTAAGTAGTAAGAGAGGACTTGACATACTCAGGCGGCTACCAGAAGAAGAATGCAGCAAAGCACAAAGTGTCTGACAGTGCTTGAAGTTGTTGGGTTTTTATTGCAGAAGGGATACCTTTATTGCAGGAAGACATTTTCATTTTGACTCTGATCACTGAAATGAATTAGTTGACTGTAACATGTGGACTCATGAGGCTTCATGAGAAAAAAAAGAAGAAAGGACATCACAACAGAGACAACAAGCTTAAAGAAAGCAAATTTAAAACTCCAAGGATTGGTTTGTTAGATTATAAGAGGCATATCTAAATCTTGAAAAACAGGAGGCTCAGGAGAGTTCAGAATTCCTTAATGACATTATATTGAGGACACATTAATATTTTTCAATGCAGAAAGTTGGATCAGAAGTTTAACACGTAACCACTATGGCTGAATCACAAGCTCTTCAACTGCATGAAGCTCAAGCACAAAGTAGAAACAGGTTTAGTTTATTAGAGATGAGTACAGAGGGGTACTTACATATGTAGGGACAAAATCAGAAAAACACAAAGCTTTCCACAGATACCAAGGGACATAAATCACATTAAGGAAACATTATTTAGTTCTAAGAGGACAAAAACTCTGTTTCTGGCACAAATGTGCTTTACAGTTGTGATAGACAACTTCCTGTTGCCTGCAAAGTAATACTGTGAACAACAGCTTTTTTCCCTTTAAGCTTTGGATCTTGGATTTCCTTCTTTGGGCGAGGCTAAGACTAAAACTGATGCATTTTTCTGTCAAAAGAAAATTCAAATTATGCTTCTAGTAGTTTATTTATTGTAACTTGAATAGCAAAGTATTCCCTTCACTTTTCATTTTTACTCCAGGTAATGCATGGTGGGAATAATCTGAAAAATTTGTAATCTCCATCTCATGTTGCATAGAAAAATGTATTGCTGTAGAACAAAGATATCAAGGCCTGGATTAAAAAGCTCAGATTTTAATGTAGTCAAAATGAATTCTTTTTCCCACACACAGCAGTAGTGTAATTGACAGATGATTATACATCAGCCTTTGCCAAGAATATTGCTAAGCACTTTAAGCCTGGCAAACTGTATGTTACATTGTGATTGGTAGAAAAATCTATAATTTTCTCTTGGGGAAAGGCCAATCTTGTACCAACTCAAATGTTACACCATACTTTTTCCACCACAAAATTCCAGCTGCACACACAGGACGTGCTCCTAAAAAGATGGATTTTATTTATTTTTAATAGAACTGAAAAATTATTCAAGGAAATAACAATAGCCTACCAAACTTGGCTTCCCAACTGTTAACATCTTTGAAATTAGAAGATGCCCTTAGCTTCACCTCTGGATTTCAAGTCACATGTGAGTTATAAAATCAATGGTAGCAATTCATTTTCAACAGTTGTAGCAAGTCATATCATAGTGGCCTTCTATGATAGAGTAGTGGCCTTCTATGATAGAGTGACTAGGTCAGTAGATAAGGGACAACATATGGATGTGATCTACCTGGACTTCAGTAAGGCCTTTGACAAAGTCCCTCACAACATCCTGCTTGCCAAATTGGAGGGATATGGATTTGATGGGTGGACTGTTCAGTGGATGAGGAACTGGCTGGATGATCGCATCCAGAGGGTAGTACTCAATGGCTCGAAGTCCAGATGGAGAGCAGTGAGAAGTGGTGTCCCTCAGGGGTCTGTGCTGGGACTGGTACTGTTTAACATTTTTATCACTGACATAGACAGAGGGATTGAGAGCACCATCAGCAAGTTTGCAGATGACACCAAGCTCTGTGGTGTTGTCAATACACCAGAGGGATGGGATGTCATTCAGAGGGACCTGTACAGGCTGGAGAAGTGGGCCCAGGTGAACCTCACGAGGTTCAACAAAAGCAAGTGCAGGGTTCTGCACCTGGGCTGGAACAATCCTCTGTATCAATACAGACTAGGGGATGAGGTATTAGAAAGCAGCCCTGAGGAAAGGGACTTGGGGGTGCTGGTGGACGAGAAGCTGGACATGAGCAGGCAGTGTGCACTTGCAGCCCAGAAGGCCAATTGCATCCTGGGCTGCATCAAAAGAAGTGTTGCTAGCAGATCCAGAGAGGTGATTCTGCCACTTGACTCTGCTCTGGTGAGACCTCACCTGGAGTACCGTGTGCAGGTCTGGAGCCCTCAATATAGGAAGGACATGGACCTGATGGAGCGGGTCCAGAGGAGGGCCATGAGGATGATCAGGGGGTTGGAGCACCTCTGCTATAAGGACAGGCTGAGGGAGCTGGGTTTGTTCAGCCTGGAGAAGAGGAGGCTCCGGGGAGACCTAATAGCAGCCTTCCAGTACCTGAAGGGGGCCTACAGGAAGGCTGGGGGAAGTCTGTTTACAAAGGCCTGCAGTGACAGGACGAGGGGCAATGGCTTTAAGTTGGGAAAGGGCAGATTTAGATTGGATATTAGGAAAAAGTTCTTTACTGTGAGGGTGGTGGAGCACTGGAACAGGTTGCCCAGGGAGGTGGTTGAGGCCCCTTCCCTGGAGATATTCAAGGTGAGGCTCGATGAGGCCCTGGGCAACCTGGTCTAGTTGGGGGTGTCCCTGCTGACTGTGGGGAGGCCGGACTAGATGACCTTTGGAGGTCCCTTCTGGCCTGGACCATTCTATGATATTGTATGATATTCTATGATATCCTGTGCCACTGGAGCCCTTTCTCCTCACTGAGTTTGATGTGAGCTTCCTGTTATGCAGCCCAAATATGCATACACAGAAAAGCTTTTGGGTAAACACTGTTGTGATTATTTTGTTTGGTCTAATCTTTTTAAGAAGTGTGAACTGTTGTAGATAGTTATTACTTAAACAGTATAGCACGTTGCCAAATTATGTTTGTAATGTAAGATTATATATACACTTATATACAAAAAAGAAATTGCTGAAATTTATTTTATGAGAAACTAGTATTTATTAATAGTCAGTTTTACAATGTTATTCACAAAACGGGTCCGCACCTCTTTCTTCCAGAAGAAGTTATTATTTAATGCAAATGTTAATAAATGTTTTTGATTGCCCCTCATAGGTTTTTGCCAGTGACTTTTTCACATTTCTCTCTTGTTAGCTTAGGAATGGTTTGAGGGTTTTCTAAGAGGTAGACATTGTTCACCGTCATATATACAGGCAGGCTGATGAAGCTTTTGATATTTTGAATTCAAATTATAGAAAGACATCATTTAAATGAAGTTTTAGTTGTAGACCTTGACCAATTTGACACTGCAAGCCTAGTGGGAGTTACATCCAATCTGCTATTGAACAGCTGGGTGCCATCTCGTTCTCTGACATCTGAGCTGAAAATGCACTGCTGTTAGATAGACCAATTTCTTCTACTTGAATGACAAACTACATAACTGATGCTAAATACAAGGATATTTTTGGGCTGTAGAAGAAAGAATGCAGAACCATAGGAGGGTACAGTTAATTACAAAAACAAATTAACTGACCATTTCTGGCCTACATTTCTTGTAGATCCGATTAGTTATTTTTCACAGATCAAAATAATTAGATAGCAGTTATGCATATATTCAAACACATTTGCTGTCTCACTAAAAAGAGAGAGCATCCAAGATCCCATGATACTTTGAATGCTAATCCTTTTCTTTAAAGTAAATGAAACAGTCCCTTTACTGTCAGTTGCAGTCCTTTAGGACAAATATTTTATGTACTTTGTGTAGAAAAGTAATCAAAAATGCCTGCATGATGAAATGTGCTTCTTTGAAAGATTACTTCTGGAATACTAGTGCAAAAACTCTTCTGAGACAAAATTGGCAAGGCAATCCCTTTTTAACCAAAGGATATATTTTCCCAAAGTGCATCCACATTCTGATTATGATCAGAAGGTGTATTTGACTGGATAGAGTCCAGACTTATAAGTTATTAAAAGAACAAGTATAAATAGTAAGTTTTTTTTTTTTTCAGAAATATTGCAAGTGCTTAATTTGGATTGAAGTTATCTTTGGGGTGACAGTACCTTTCTATATATCCTAAATGACATTTATTACCAGAACCTCGTGCATTCAAATGGGAGAAAAACTGGGGAGCAACCTAAGCTGTGAGTGCTGCAAAGGAAGCTCAGTAATGAAGCCTGACAATGAGGATCTGATCTTTACTTTCATGGCAATTATGCAGTGTATTTGAGCAGGACTTCAACTCCTAGAGAAAGATGGGCAATGAATATCAAATTTTGACCTTCCTTTTAAGACATTCTAAACTAGAATAATTTAATTGGGATCACATAATTACTCAAAAAGGCAATCTCAAGTGCATTATCATCCACCTGTGTTAGCCCTGCATACCTTGTTATCCTGTTAGAGTTTGTCAAAAAATTGTCACAGGAGACTGAATCTTACAGAGGATAATAACCCTACTGCTGCTTCTTCAAGCCTCAAACCTGAGTTCTGAAATAATGAGAGGGCTCTGCTGCTGGGAAGAACCTTTTTCATTTGTTTGGGTTTTTTTTTTAAGCTAGACCACCCAGTCACATCTGTCATAGCAGGGGGAGGTACTTTTTTAAAAAAAATACTTTGAACAGTAGAGTCTTCATGGGTTTTGTTCACTGATTTATTATGTGCTATTTGCAGAGATGTATAGCAGTCTCTTTCTTGCTGGGTTAAATATATTCCTAATGATCCCTTTCCACCTCTTCAGAAAAGAAAGAACATAGAAATAATACTTTTCAGGATGACATCTCATCTGCTTTTCACAGAAATTTTACAAGTAGAATTTATTCTGATTTTATTTTCCATTTCATTTGAATCCAAAATTAAGTTTGATAGTATACTGCTGCAATATATATATTGATGTTACTCTTTGTACAATTTGTTAACAAAGAGAAGGCAGCAAATGAAGGTTGCTGACCAAATTATTATTTACTTTGTTATTCATGCCCCAAACCTTTTAAATTCTACCAAAATGTAAGAATCTGAAGGAACAGCCAAGGTAAATAATTTTCAGAAAAAATCTTCCAAAAAACTTGGCTTTTTTATATGTCAAAAAGTAAGATAAGGCTGATAAAAGTCTTCTGCCAGTGCCATTGATATTTGGATTGGGAGTTTAATAATCCACCAGGACACTGTGATTGCCCTCAAGATCAGATATTAGACAAGATCAGATATTAGACAAAATCAGATCTTTCCTGCATTTCTTTTTACTTTGTCATCATTCGCTTCTCCAGGACTACTGCAGCCCTACCTGAACTACTTCCTCCCCTATTTCCAGGGGACATAGGTAGCCTTGTTTTGTCTCTACAGATACTGTAAATTCTAACAGCTAGAAGTCACTGTGCACTCTTGAATTTTACCTGCAAGTTAATTGATTTGCATTTTTTTGCCAGACTACACAAAGTTCTGTATCATGCGTGATGTGGGATTTAGGAAGGAAAAGTATCACCGTTCATTTTACCTAATTTTCTGTTTGATGCTTTTGGAATCAGCCAAAAAAGAGACACACTATTTCTAACAGTACGCTTAGCTTGCACAGAGATCAATCTATAACCAGATCAGTGACTGTTGCAAGTGTTCCCAGCACCTCTCATATATTTCTACTTGAAATGCTTCCATTTCGAATTGCTATGCATAGATTTTCTCCCTCTGTGCTTCTATCAGTAATGTCAATTTGATACCAGATTTTATGGACAACTACATAAGCATCGGGTAATTTGAAAAAGACAGCATTACTGTATTTCTAAAAATATTTTAATAGAATACCTTAGGTATTCAGGAATAGTTACAGATCAGGTTTAATGTGGTGACTGGGCATAGCTTTATGACCCATAATTGAATGTGGACCCATACTAGCAAGACCAGTTCAGCATCCTATATGCTAAGAGATGAGTGAAATGCAGTAGTGGTAGAGTGCTCCATCCTTCACAATGTCATACATCCCACATGATATTCTTACTTCTAAGTTGGAGAGGCATGGATTTGTCAGATGAACCACTCGATCGATAAAGAATTGGCTGGATGGTTGCACTCAAAAAGTTGCAGTAAACAGCTCGGTGTCCAAGTGGCAAGTGGTGATAAGTGGTTCTTCAGGAGTTAGTACTGGGACCAGTGCTATTCACCATTTTTGTTGGCAACATGGATAGTGGATTTGAGTGCACCCTCAGCAAGCTTGCTGATGACGCCAAGCTGTGTGGCGCAGTTGACATCCTGGGGGGAAAGGGTGCCATCCAGAAGGACCTTAACAGGCTTGAGAGGTGGGCCCATGTGAACCTCAGGAAATTCAACAAGGCCAAGGGTCCTGCACATGGGTCAGGGCAATCCCAGGCACAAATACAGGCTGGGTGGAGAATGGATTGAGGACAGCCCTGAGAAGACAGATTTAGGGATGTTGGTGATGAGAAGCTCAACATGAGCAAGAAAAGCCAACTGCATCCTGGGCTGCATAAAAAGAAACATGGCCAGCAGGTCAAGAGGGTTTATTCTGCCCCTCAACTACCCTCTGGTGAGACCCAACTTGGAGTACTGGAGTCCTCAGCACAGGAAGGACATGGATCTGTTGGAGTGGGTCTAGAGGAGGGCCACGAAGATGATCAGAGGGCTGGAACATGTATCCTATGTAGACAGGCTCAGACTGTTGTGGTTGTTCAGCTTGGAGAAGAGAAGGCCCTTATAGCAGTCTTTCAGTACTTAAACGGGGCCTACAGAAAAGGAGGAGAGGGACACTTTATGAGGGAGTGTAGCAATAGAATGAGGGGTAGTGGTTTTAAACTGAAAGAGTGTAGATTTAGATTAGATATTAAGAACGCATTCTTTACTGTGAGGGTGGTGAGACACTGGAACAGGTTGCCCAAAGAAGTTGTGGATTCCCCATCCCTGAAAATGTTCAAGGCCAGGCTGGATGGGCCTTTGAGCAACCTGGCCTAGTGGGAGGTGTCCCTGCCCATGGCAGGGGAGTTGGAACTTGATGATCTTGAAGATCCCTTCCAACTCTAACCATTCTATGATTCTATGTACAACATCATAACTGAATCTCTCTTTGCTACACATGAAGAGAAAAATCTCAGTGTGTTTTTGTGACTTGATGTGATGGAGAAAATTTGGCAGAACTTAGTGGCAGAACTGCTGTGAGTGATGATAGTGTTGTTGGTATGGTGAGAAGCAATTAGGATGTCCTAGATGCAGATGGGCTTAGCGTGCCTTGGAAAGAACTCTGGATTCATCCTATTTTGACTTTTTTTGGGAGGGAGAGGAAAATTAGTAGATAGTATCATAGAATCA
>VXAK01019606.1:247818-258794 GCA_013399435.1 Arenaria interpres | reverse complement strand
CACGTCCCAGGGGTGGGAAGGCCACCAGCAGCCCCAGGGACCGGGTATAAAACCTGCTGAGAGCTTCTGCCTGAAAATAGAAGTCTGAATAGAGCTTTTTCCTCCGGAAGATGCTAAAACGTTCTGTTTCTGATGTTTCCAAAATGGAATTTAGCCTTTGCCGTTACAAATGGTGGGGTTTTTTTCAATTTTTTAAATTTAAAGTTTGCTGAGCTTTTGAAGGTTGAAATAAGCTTTACATAACCTGAAAGTACCACGTTTCCTCCTAGGTGGGGCAACAAGTTTTAGGTGCCCTTAGATGTGATTTTGAAGCCGTCCAACCTGCTCTGGGGCGGTGTGACCCACACTGGTCCCTCCTTTGCCCACCGGTCCCCCTTCCTACGTGAGGGGCTTTGCTTTTGGCTGGGTTAAAATACATGTGGTCCACTCGCTCCCCCCTCAATGGGATCCTACCCCTTCATCTTCCGTGCCACCCCCCAAGGAACAGCATCTGTTCTTCCTCCAAGTCTCCGGCGGGCATGTCCAGCAGCCCCCAGTGCCAGCACCCCTGGGACCTCCAGTGTCACCCCCCGTGCCTTCACGTTATTGGGGTTCCCGGCACCTGAGCACCTGGGGATGGTACGAAACCCATCGCTTCGACGTTTATGATTATTCACCAAACTCGTAATCTCCTCAAGGAGGTACCACAAGAGCTTGACAAGGGCTGTTTCCCATAAATCCACGCTGATTGGCATTAATTGCACTGTCCTCCTCTGACTCTCTATTAATTGAGTCCCGTATCAGCTGTTCCATTATTTTTCCCGGGATCGATGTCAGCCTGACAGCCCTGTAATTACCTGGGTCATCTTGTTTGCCCTTTTAAAATACCGGCACAACATTAGCTTTCTCCCAGCCCTCTGGAACCACCCCGCTCTTCAAAGACTTATTGAAAATCAACATTAATGGCCCAACCGTTCCCTTTGGCCAACTGTTTTTAAAGCTCCTTGGCTGCAGCTTAACCGGACCTGCCGATTTCCACACGCCCTGGTTTAGCAACTGCTTAACGTTCGTGCGAGTTCCTGCGGGGCCGGGAAAGTCTTTCATCACCAACCACCCATCCCAGCCCTTGGCTTCCTCCCAACCACCCGACCAACAGCTATTGGACACCTCTGCCCTTTCCACATCCTCCTCCCGGAGACCAGGAATGTATCGTCAAGGTGTCCTGCGCTGAAAAGTCTCCCTCTCAGCCATGTATCTGCTGGCATTAGTTTTTCTTTTCATCTATCCGTAGAATCACAGAATGGTTTGGGTTGGAAGGGACCTTAAAGATCATTGAGTCCCACCCTCTGCCCTGGGCAGGGACACCTCCCACCAGCCCAGGTCGCTCCAAGCCCCCTCCAACCTGGCCTTGAACCCCTCCAGGGATGGGGCAGCCACAGCTTCTCTGGGCAACCTGGGCCAGGCTCTCACCGCCCTCACAGCCAAGAAGTTCTTCCCCACATCTCAGCTCCGTCTCCCCTCTTTCAGTGTCCAACCCTTCCCCCTCATCACTCCACTCCCTCATATCGCTTCCAAACAATTTGCAGGTTTGGGTCCAGCACCTTCCCCATCTCTCCTGACGTCACGTGGAGCGGTCTTTGGCTACTGTCCTCCTGGCCAGGACCAAACTGCTGCTCTCTGTGCTGCACATCGCCATTCCCAGCAGGGACTGGAACTGAGCTGAAGTTCTGGCCTCCCAGCAAAGCCGGCAACGGGAACAAGAGATGTCAGCTCATCGGCAATAAATCAAAGCCCCCATCATGGTGCAAACAGGAGCGAGCCTCGACTCCTCCGGGAACCCTTGCAGGGACGTCCAGCTTCCTTCTGGTGCACCAGGGTTCCTGCCCGCCTTCCCAGCGCTGGTTGGAACCGGGAATTGCTGGAACAGGTTAAGATAATGTTCATTTGTCTTCATTAATTGCAGGAAACGCGGGAAGGAGGGGTGGTGCGGCCCAACAAGGGGCCCTTTTCAAGGATCATTGTGCCTTTCTTCCAGGTAATGGAGACAAATGGAAATTGCTCTGAAGGCATGTAAGTTTTCCCGCTGTTTTTTCTGTTGGTGGAAAACCCACCGGCACCAGTGGGGGCACCGGGGAGACCCGCTGGGGAAGAGCCTGTTTCCACAACAGGGTTTTATTGACATCAACAACAGCAGGAGGAGAGGACGTGCCCCGGAGACGGCGGGTGCTTTACTCGGATGGGTGCTGAGCATCCTCCCCGGTGTGGCATCACCCTGCCAGCATCCCCTGGCGCCAGCTTGGTCCCTGGTGGGACAATGACAGGGTTTCTACTCCCTCTCCGGGCACCGCAAACCTCTCCCGGTGCTGCCAGGCGGGCACTGCCCTCCCCAGCCGCTGTTTGCTTACGCCGCCAGGCCACGACGACACCATAAATCCAGGCAAACCCAGCAAACACAATAAGCAATTGTTGTTTGTCGGCCTCGACTGCTTTTGAACCCTCACGCCATCTTCTGCAGCGGGGAGTGGGGCTGAAACCCCCACCCTGTCCCCGCCAGCCATCCCTCATCCCCGTCCCCTTGCGGGGAGACCGCCCGCTCGCGGCTCGGTTTATGGCCTGGCAGTAATTATACCTAGCCACAGCTCCTCTTAATTGACTGTAATGGATAGCCACATGAGGATACGGATATATTAAAAAGGTTAATTGGTTTGGGCCGGGCAGGCGTTTGGATGGCGGTCCCTTCTGAGGGAGGGTGACTCGGGCACCTCGGCACGGCGCTGGTGGGGGTCCGGCACCCGGGTCACTGGGACTCTGCTCATCTGCTGCTTCTGCAGGTTCCTTCCCCCCCTGCCCTCCCCCAGATTTGCTTTTTAAAAATTAGTACACGTCTGTTTCCCTCAGCCTGACGGAGTACGATGGCACTGGTGTCCCCAAGGTGCAGCAGTCACCCACAGCTCACCACAGACGCCACCGCTGGTGACCGCTCCGGCCGCCCAGGCGGGTTTTGCAGGGAGCAGGGATGGCTTCTGGCTCCTCTTCCCTTTGGGAGCGGACGGAGGAAAAGCAGAGCCCCCGCTGCACCGAGCCGGAGCCCACCCGGACCTTCCTGCCCGTCTGCAGCCCCAGCAGATATTGGGAGAGATAGAAACGGAGAGCCACGCTGGCTGCACCCCAGGGTGACAGCAGGCTGGAGATGCCACAGCAGGATGCAGAGTGTCCCCTGGACCATCCCTGGGCTGCCCCAGCACCCCCTTAGCGTGAGGGACACCCAGCTCCTGGCCAGCAGCTGAGGATGCTCCCAGAGGGACCCGGCGGGCTCCGGAGCTGCCGTGGCAGCATCTTTTCCCCAGCAGGGAGGTCTCCAAAGGGAGCCTGATGGAAGCTGAGCTGTTGGTGGGAGCTTGGCCACTACTGCCAGGCAACTAACAGAAAACCGCCCGAAAAAGCAGACGTGACTGCGAGATGTGACAGCAAAATCAGTGTTTGCACCCAGGGCGAGGCAAGGGGCGAGGTGTCGGGCTCAGAGAAGGGTTGTGCTTGCTCCTCTTCTGTTCCATCTCCCCAGCTCCTGGACCTGCTGGGAAAAGAACAGGGTGTGCACAGCAAAGGCCGCATTGACGACAGGACGAGGGGGAATGGTTTTACATTTTTAAATTGGGAGAGGGGAGATTTAGATTAGGTACCAAAAAGAACTTCTTTGGTGTGAGGGTGGTGAGAGCCTGGCCCAGGTTGCCCAGAGAAGCTGTGGCTGCCCCATCCCTGGAGGGGTTCAAGGCCAGGTTGGAGGGGGCTTGGAGCAACCTGGTCTGGTGGGAGGTGTCCCTGCCCAGGGCCGGGGGTGGCACTGGATGATCTTTAAGGGCCCTTCCAACTCTAACCATTCTATGATTCTATGACACTGAGTGCTGTGTCCCCCATCACCGACGGCCCCACAGCCACTGCCGGGGGGACACACGCAGCCCCCCCTGCTCCCACCCCCCCGGCAGAGGCCCTAAAGGAGCAGTTGTGCCCGAACGCACGGCCCCAGTGCAGGAAAACAACCTCAGTGCCAGCCCAGTGCTCCAGAAAATGCCGTGATTGCAGCGCGTTTTGGTGCAAGGCCGTGGCAAGAAGGCTCTCTCGACCGCGTGGGGTTTTTTTATTTTAGATTTTTTTGGCAAGGGACGCGTGGTTTTGTAACCCCACCTTGGGTATTCAGTCCTCCCAGGCACGCCTGAACTGCAGGAATGTCAAGCGAGGCTTAAGCACTTGCCCCAGCCTCACAACCAGACAAAAGCTGACACTTTCTGGCATTAAATCGCTAAGAGACAGTCAAGGACTCTTCAGTGCGGCTGCAAATTGTGTGGCCAAGCTGGAAAACGCAAGCCACATGCTCCTCTTGGCCCAGCACGCACCCGTAGTCAGATAAAACCATAACGGAGCNATTCTGTGATTCTATGACACTGAGTGCCGTGTCCCCCATCACCGACGGCCCCACAGCCACTGCCGGGGGGACACACGCAGCCCCCCCTGCTCCCACCCCCCCGGCAGAGGCCCTAAAGGAGCAGTTGTGCCCGAACGCACGGCCCCAGTGCAGGAAAACAACCTCAGTGCCAGCCCAGTGCTCCAGAAAATGCCGTGATTGCAGCGCGTTTTGGTGCAAGGCCGTGGCAAGAAGGCTCTCTCGACCGCGTGGGGTTTTTTTATTTTAGATTTTTTTGGCAAGGGACGCGTGGTTTTGTAACCCCACCTTGGGTATTCAGTCCTCCCAGGCACGCCTGAACTGCAGGAATGTCAAGCGAGGCTTAAGCACTTGCCCCAGCCTCACAACCAGACAAAAGCTGACACTTTCTGGCATTAAATCGCTAAGAGACAGTCAAGGACTCTTCAGTGCGGCTGCAAATTGTGTGGCCAAGCTGGAAAACGCAAGCCACATGCTCCTCTTGGCCCAGCACGCACCCGTAGTCAGATAAAACCATAACGGAGCACGAAGCAAAAATACCTCCCCCCCCCCGCAAAAAAAAACCAAAAAACGCACCTCATTTGTCGACATGTTGAAATGAGGAGAAAAGCTCCGTGTTTTGGTTTACCTGCTTGGAAAACACATCCCCCCCGTGTCCTGGGACTCACGGCTGCTCGATTCCCAGCTCGGTGGTGCGGCCAATGGCGGGATGGATGCAGTTAATGCCCGGAGGATGCGTTCAGCGCCCGGAGGATGCTTTTAGCACCCGGATTTGCACCCTGGGACGGGGCCGAGGGCATCAAGTGCCTCCGTGGAGCGGGAGCTGCCGAGCGGTACCCGGCGTGGCCGGGGAGGATGCCGGGGCTGCCGGGGAGGATGCCGGGGCTGCCGGGGAGGATGCCGGGGCTGCGGCTTTGAGCCATCCATTGTGGCCGCCGAAATGTTTAGGAATCAGCCGTTTAATGAGAACAAAAGGAATTAATTGGTGGTTTAGGCCTAATGAGACCGCTGTGCAAATTAACAGTCCTCATCAGCAGAAACAAACAGAGTCCTTAAACGAATCGCGCCCGGCGAGCCCTGGCGGGGTGATAAATAGGGGGGGGGTCGGCGGGACCATCTGCCCACCCCTCCCCGGCACAGGCAGCGGGCGGGAGCCGGGCTCCGGGGAGGGGGGGGGGAAAACCACCCCAGATCTCAATAAAGCATAAATTCCCCGTTTTATTCATCCAGGCCCAGCTTGACACCACCGTCTCACCGCCCAGATAAAGGCGAAACCCCCTCGCATTTGCATCTGAAAGGGGCGAGACGCGGCCCCTCGCTCGGGAGCCGGGAGCGGGGTCTCGGGGGGCGTTTAGCCCCTATTGAGGCCGGCACAAAGGGGCCCCCCCGGCCCGGCTGCCGGACCCTGGGTATCCGTCACACAGCCCGTTTGTTCCCGCTGTTTACTTAAGACGTTCCTCAATTCCCAGCGAGGATTTGTGTTTCGGGGTTGGTTTACTGCTGCTGGTAGGCTGGAAGGGGGGGGGGATCCAAAAAAAAAAAATCCGTCTGATCTTTAATAATCAAAGTAATTAGAATAATCCCTTCAGGGCTGAATGGGGGATTATTTCTTCGTGTCATTTTAGTTTCATCCTCATTTGGGCTCATAAAATGTGGAAAAAAGCACTTCAAAAGCCCCACTGTAGTCCCCGGCCCTTCACGCTCTCGAAAATTCCCAGCCCGGCGCCTGCCGAGGCCCCGTTCTCAGGGAAACCGCCGGCCCCGGCCTGTTTGGCTACAGCAAATTTATTTATTTCGGCGGTGGTCAAATAAACACCGGGTCCGGCGAGATTTGTGGATCGTTTGTTGTTTCGCTGTCTTGGGCAGATAAGGAAGCCTTTGATGAAGTGGAGGGACTTTGTGTGTCTAATCTGAGCCCAGCAGCTACACGCAGCGATTGTAAAATGCTGCGGTGTCTGCAGGGAACAGTAATTACATAGGAGGATTAAAAGGTCCTAAACCTCACCTATATTTCACTTCTGTAAACTAGCGAGGAACAAAGAATTCTTGGCTCGCCCAGAGGAACGAATAATTGACACAATTCGCAGGCGCGGGATTATTATAATGTAAATAAACGAAGGGAAGAGGACAAAACTAATTTAGGCTTGAAACTTTTCATCTGGCGTTTAACAAGGGGGATAAACACAGCTTCCAACAGAAACGCTGCAGAAAAACACCCCCAAATCCCCCTTTCCCTTTTGCCCCTGCCGGCCGCCCCCTCCCACTCGGGGGTGCAGCTCCCCGGGGGGGCTGGGGCCGACCTGGGAANTTTTTTCCTGCCGTTTCCCCCTGACTCTCACCCGCTCGTGCCCGTGCCCGGAGAAGCTGCGTGGGAGCATCACGCAGGCGGCCAACCTCGGTTTTACACCCGAAAGCTGAATTTTAACCCATTTTAGCCTTCTCATCAATAAAACACAGCCTTCCCCTGGGCCCCAAGGGCCACGCAAAGCACAATAAACCGGTATTTATAAAAACCCTAGGTGGCAGGGAGGTGCAAACAGGCAGCCAGGGTGCTACGGCTGCTTTAAGACACCTGAGCACCACAAGAATTACATGAGAGCGGGGCCAAAAATTTAAAAAAAAAAAAAAAAAAGAAGCCCAAAACCCCAAGCAAACAACAACAACAAACAAAAGTTCTTTTTTTTTTGCCAGCTTGACTTCTGATTTCAGCTGAGGGAAAGCGTGCAAGCTCCCAGCGGAGGCTGAAGCCCAGAGAAGGGCTGGTGGCAGCGCAGGAACGAACCCGGCTCCGGAGCCCAGGGTGAATTTCCCAATAACCAGCCCCAGGAGCGGCCGATCCCACCGAGAAACAGGGCTGGAAAAAAAAACCACCAACAACACGGGAGGAAGGCGAAGGCCGCGGCGGGTGTGCGTGCGAGGAGCGTGCACGAGCGTGCGTGCACGAGAGCGTGCGTGGCTCCCGCGCTGGCAGCCAGCCCCGGCTCCTCCGGGTTGCCACGGGCAGGGGGGAAACGCTCCCGGGCTCGGGGCTTTAAATTATGAACAATTATCAGCGGGAAAATGACAAGAATGAGAAAATTAACAAAGAGCTCAATACATTGGGCTAAATGACTAACACAAATGCATTCCTATTAGGCAGTCAATATTGGGCTGGCAGCTCCTGTCTGTGCCTATTTCTCATTAGACAAAGCCTTGACCTTGACCTCATTGTCCCGTTTGCCGGGAGACAGAATCCCATAACAACTCGTTTGGCGAATGTATTGGACCAGTAATCCATAAATATTGATTCATTGTTTGCAGTGTAATTTAAATGTCAGTTATAAGCCCAGGGCAGATAAAGATCTGTATCAACAATAAAACTGGATAGAGGCTATAAATCCCCCGGGGCAGGCTGGGTTAAAATGGATATGCGATGTGTGCATCCTGTGAAAGAAAAAGCAAAAACAAAGAGAAAGAAAAAAAAAGAAAAAAAAAGCAGCCACATTTCCTGTACATTAGAAGGAAGGAGGATATTGATTATCTGGGCAATCAGCCTGGGCTTGCAAACCCCAAACTGGGTGGCCCCCATCCTGCAGCCTGCCCCTGCGGCCCCTGCAGCCCCTTCTACCCTCCCCACGGGAGATGTGGGTCCTCCTCCGCCCCTCTCCTTCCTCCTCCTCCTCCTCTCCAGCCAGACAGGGGGGCCTGAGCTGCAGGACCCCACATCTGAGGCTCCCAGCACCCCACACGCAGGCACCCGTGGGCAGGCACAAGGTGGTCCCCGAAATGTGCTGATCTGCTGGCCCTCAAAGAAAGAGGAGGGGACGACCTTGACCCCTAATGGAGGAACTGCCCTGAAATAGAGAGAAAAAATACGTTTTTTGGTTGTAGTGCTGTTTTGTAGCAGCCCTTCTGTAACTTCGTGTTCACTGCAAGCATCAGCATCTTTGTGGCTGGCACAAAGATGTAAAATTGTTGTTTAAAAAAGAAAAAAGAAAAAAAAAAAGAGTCCTTTTTGGGCTTGTAGACACGGCTCCAACCACACCAGGAGCCCTTGGAGCAGCGTTTCCCTCCCAGGGCTGCAGCACCCCAGGGTCAGGAGCTCTCCCTGCCTCTGCGACCGGTGCCCCAGGGCCGTGCCAGCCCTGGCCATGGCACAAAAACCAGAGGAACAGCCCCAAAAGCAAGGCCCAGCGCCGGCCCAGGCCACGTCACGCAGACAGAGAAGGGCACGTCGCTGCTGTAGCTAAATCTGGGCGAGCATCAAGCGGCATTTAATAAACCGTGGGGGCAAGGCGGTGGCCAGGCTTTACCCCCGCAGATGCTGATCCTTCTGTGATGTTTCATTTCTTCTAACCATTTAATTACACTTCCAGCGATTTCCCTGCTCAGCCTGGACGCTGGTGGACTAATCGACTTCCCGGTGACACAACGCAAATCCTATTGATGGCAGCCAGAAGGAGTTTCAGCCCGCAGCTGCCCAGCCTGGAGGGGCTCGGGCAGCCCCCCAGCTCCGCATCCCCCCGACCCCTGGCATGTGGGGACCTTCTGTGGTTCCCCTGCCTCCCTGACCTGGCCATTCAGCAGTCGGTTCCTGACCCAAAGGCTCAACCAGCCCTCGCGAGGCTTTGATCCTCCTGTAGCATCCTTCAAAGAATCATAAAATAGAACCATGGAATTGCCCAGGTTGGAAGGGACCTTTCGGATCATGGAGTCCAACCACCAACCCAGCACTGCCAAACCCACCACTGACCCATGTCNCAGCCCCTCAAGGTCTTTCTTGTCGTGAGGGGCCCAAAACTGGACCCAGCCCTCGAGGTGGAGCCTCAGCAGTGCCCAGTACAAGGGGACATTCACTGCCCCAGTCCTGCTCCACGTTGTTCCTGACACAGGCCAGGGTGCTGGTGGTCTTCTTGGCCACCTTGGCCACCCTTTGGAGGACTCCCACTGCTGGGACCAGCCAGCTTTGCTCTCTCCAAGGTGTGAAGCAGCCAGACCTGCAGCTCCCCTGCAGCAAAGAGCCCCAGAGTGACACTGGGGGGGGACACCCCAGGCTTTGGGGGTCCCGGGCACAGCATCTGCTCTCTTTTTGCTGCTCGGCCACAGCCGGGGGGGATCCACTGGAGGTTTCCCCAGCCCAGGGCTCCTCCAGCCTCCGCTCCCTCCGGTCCCAGCCCAACCCCGAAGCTTTGAGGAAAAACCATTCTTAATTTTCTCCAAGAAATAACACCCCCTCTCGCCACACACCCCACAAAGTACCCTCTTTATTGGGGGTCGTTTGCACGACTCCCAGGAAAGAAGAGCTCGGACGCGCGGGTGAGGAGCCCGCGACACGTGAGAACATTTGGGCAGCCTCCTCCCTGTCTGCTGGGAATGAGACACGAATCCTCATCCTCGAATCCTCATCCTCGGCTCTCCCTCTCAAACGCAGGCTTCTTCCTGCAAATGTATGTAAACTTGCAGCTCAAGCCCATTACGCATTCAGACGTGAATAGATGGCAATTTGAAATGTTTCTTTTTCCTGGAGACAGAACTTCACATTTTCTCCCGCTGGTATTGTTTTTATGCAACGCATTACAGTTTGGGTTTTGGTTTTTTGATGTTTTTTTGTTTGGTGTTTTTTGTTGTTTTTTTTTTTTTTACTTTAAGTAACAGCCATTTAAAATTTTTTTTATAGTCTAATATCTCTGCGAAGCAGTCTCAGACACTGAGCTCATTATTTATTGAGCTCTATCAGTGACTTTAAAAGAAATCTTTTATATCAGATTTGCAGCGTAGTAATCTCCTTAGTCTGTTTGACAGGAAGAAAAACCACAGTGCATAAACTCCTTTACTGCCTCCGAATACGGGTTAAAAGAAATACACTTTTCAGGGGTTGGAGGGGAAAATTCTGGAGACTAAACAGACTGGCATCTCCCAGTGGCGGGATGCTGGTGGGATTTTATCTCCTACCTCCGAGAGGGAAACAAAATGCCCAGTCTCTTTTCCAGGGCTTTCCAAAAGGCACGTGCAGCCTCAGACGGGCACGAGACCCCCGGGATGGGGAGCCCCCACCACGGACATCGCCAAGTGACTGGACAACACAAATAAATCCTTCTTTGCATGGTCCATCTACCAGCTTTCTTTGATAGAAGTGGCAAACCTGAATATCTAAGGACGCTTGGGCTTGAAAGGAGGGTGCTGCTGTGGCACAACCCTCCCGTCTCCACCTCCAGCCGCCCAGTTTGCCGGACCCAGGGCTGGAGCGGGAAGGCAGCCCCTGCTCGTGCTCAAACCAGCCCCAAAGCAGAGCATCAGCCCCGTCCATCCTTGGTGCTGCCAGTTTTTCCCTCTGGAATCGATATAAACATCCCGGGGAAGTTTTCATTAAGGTCCCATTTAATAGGGTGGGAGGGGAGGCTGGTGGGGGACGCTGCCGGGGGGGGCGCGGGCAGCAAACGCCACCTTTTAATGTGGTCCCGAGGAATGCGCACTCTAATCTTATTAGGCTTAGGGGCTTGGAGTTTAGAAGTTTAATTCAAACCCACGTTATTATGGCTTACCCTTTATGCTCCCCTTGCGATGATTAATCCGTGAAAAT
>VXAK01019606.1:191861-226662 GCA_013399435.1 Arenaria interpres | reverse complement strand
CCTGTACATCCTCCCTGCCCTGTACATCCCCCCAAGCCCCATGCATCCCCCCACTGTCTCCAATCTGGCAGCCAAGCTGGGGACACAGGGATGTTTTTCACCGAAGGGGCACGAGCAGGCAACTGTCGCTCAAATGCCACCACACAGGTGACAGGGCACGCAGCTCAGGGACTGGCATGGCCTGCCCCATGCCCGGGTGTGCAAAGGGGTGTGCAAGGAGCTTCTGGTCCCACACAGGCACCATCCTGTGGGTGCTGAGTTGCCCGCGATGCCCCCGCATCCCAGTCCTGTGCGACCAGCACCTCGCAGGAAGAGCCCCGCTGGAAAGCTCGGGGTTAACAGCATCCCATTCAAAAGGCTTTTATCTAAAAAACAACATTATTTACAGCTTCTACCTCCTCAAGGGTAAATGTGCAGCCACATCATTAAGCACAGACAAAAGCCTTTAACCAGGCAGGGGCAGGGGGATTCACAACCCAGCCGGGAGGGAGCTGGGGGAGACACAGGCTCCCCGGGAATGCAAAGCTGGGGTGGAGGTGGTGAAAAGCAGAGCAATGCGAAGTGGCCACTGTGTCACCTCTGCCGTGACACGGAAACCCACGAGCCGCCCGGCTGCCAGACACCCATTAGCTGAAAGGGGAGGCAGAGCCAGAAAAACCAACATCCCTCCCCCTGGGCCCGCCGCCCCCGCATCCTTCCCTGCTCTCAGTGCCATCCATCCTCTCCTTAGCCACGCCGGGCATCCCCCCCCCGGCCGCAGGCACCCGTCCAGGGGGTGCCCACTGAAATCAAACGCTCAGGGACGGGGGAAAAGGAGCCAGGATGCTCCCAAGCTGGCTGGTCCTCGGGGCTGTTCCTCATTTCTGCCAGCAGTGATTGAGGACCACTTCCCAGACGGAACAAACCGGCAATTTCTTTAGTGGTGACAAAAAAATAAGCGGGGTATCCTTCCAGCTGCGGCGCGGCCAGGGCTCCAGCATCGCGCTGCAGGGCTGCGAGCCTGCCCCCCAGCCCAGACCCCTGCGGAGGGGCTCGGGTGGGCTCCTGCCCTCCTTCCTCTTTTCGGGTGGAAGGAGGGTGGGAGGAGAGATAAAATCCCTCTTCCCAGGGCGGTGCGGAGAGCTGGTGGTTGTATTGCCCACCAAAGAGCCACCGCACCCCCTCCCTGCAAAATGATGTGCTGCTAAAACTCCAGTTAATTCTTGCAGTCGACCTTCATAGCATAATCAGGTTAATGTGGTTCGGGGGCCGAGCAAGCCCCATCTCCCTGCACATAATTCAATAACGGCTTGAGGAGCGAGATCCTCAGATGCTTATGTTGTCATGGAATCCATGAAATAAGATTAATCGGGGCAGAGGAAAAGAAACTGAGAAATCAGAGCCTAGTTGGGGAGGATAAGAGGAGCTGAGGGGGAGGATCACCATCGAATACCAATAGCCCTCTCCTCTGAAGATCTCCAGACCTCTTCAAACACGGAGACGCTTTGCTCCCTCTTCGCGGGAGGAGCAGGGTGTCAGCCTGCATGGGGTCTCGGGCAACAACTGGCAGGTCAGGCACTTCTCCGGGAGCAGGAAAAGGTACCGGAAAAATGGCCTGAATGATCTCTGTTTCGTGCCAGCCCCTGGGCGCAGACCGTGCTCTGCTGCAGGGAGCGATGCAGCTCCTGCCTCCCTCCCCGCCTGGCGGCTCAGCGGGCCACACGGCCCTGATTAACTGCTTTAATTAGGGGAACACGGGAAACTCAGGGGTGAGAAACGCTATAAATCTCCTCCTGCGAAGAAGAAAGTAAGTCTTGAATTGATTTGGAGCGGCCGGGGAGCAATCTGCGGAGCAAAGGGCCCTGCTCCGACAGCCACCTGAAATGAGGGGCACGTCCCACCTGGGGGGAGCTCTTCCCTTCCAGTTAACAAACCCGCATCCATCCCTCTGTACCCGGGGCCAGGAGAGCAGAAAAGGCCCCGCATCTTCTTCTCCAGCTCCATCACCGCCAAAGCACCAGCCCACGTCAGGCAGCAGCATCTCCCACCTCTATTTTCCACGCCTCTTTGGATATGGGTTGGTACAGTCCCTAATTTAGAGGGGGGGGCTGGATTTCATTTATAGCCCATCCGACACGCGCTCATCGGGTGGTTGGTTTTCCAGGAGGTGGGGAAAAAAAAAAGGAGAAAGCATTTTGAAAGGAAGGAGAACACCTTTCTTCTTCGGCCTCCTTAACATCACTCCGCACATCTTACAGCAGAAATCACTCCAGAGATCATTTAGACATGCTTAGCTGATAATTTAAGCTTATAATTAAAAAATGATTTATTGACATACGCTTTAGTGGCAGAAGTTGTTAGAATTTCATGTTAAATCTATAAAAGCCCTCATTCACATCCTTAAGACTCAAGGATTATTTATAACAAGCCCTTATAACCAGAGGGGTGGGGTGAGAATTACATCTCTCTACCTGCTCCATATCCCCCACGGGGATAAATCCTCCTTCTCCGTTAATGCTCAGAGGGGACAGGACCTGAAGAACGGCTTGGGTTTCACACTTCATCACGGGTGCCCTTCAATCAGTTTGCCGGGGTTCCCTTTGCTCATCAGAGGAGGGAAACCCAAGAGATTTGGCTCCCTGCAGGGTGCACGGTGCTGTACAACCCACCTCAGGGCAGAAATCACAGCAGCCAAGGACAGAAAGAGGCAGGGAGGGACCTGGTGAAAAATGACATTATTACGTGCCACCAGGAAGGGGGACTTGCCCGTCCTCCAGAGCACAGAGCCCAGGACCCGCTGGGACGGCAGCAGTACTCGATGAGGTCTAAAAACTCAACATTTTTATCTCCGGGGGGGTGCAAAGGCTGGGAAAGGGCTGCAGGGAGTCATCCAGTCTGCCCCACGGCTTTCCATCTGCACCAGTGTGACCTGAAGCTGGTGGAGATGGGGAAGACCTGATCCTGACAGAGACCCTCCTGCCCAGGGAGGAGGAAAACCCCTCCCACCGCCCCCAATATTTGAAAATGTCGTATCAAAACGAAGGTAGAGCATGGGATATCTATAGCCAGGAGCAAAATATTTACCCTCTTCTGCCAGGCAGAGGCGGCAGGAGCTGCCCCAGGAGATGCTGCTGTGTCCCCGGAGCCTCCAAGAAAAGCGTTCTCCTCTGCCCAGCCCCANCCAAAAAAAGCGTTCTCCTCTGCCCAGCCCCAACCCCCAGCCCCCACCGACCCCCAGCTCAGCCCCTCGGCCGCGGGAAGATGACAATTAGAGCCAACATCTTCTGCGAGATAAGGAAAACGCTGCTTCCTGCAGACCTGACACCAGACTCCGCTCTTGGCGAGGCCAGAAGGAACCCAGGGAAATGCCGCCGCTCGCAGCAAAGTTACTCCTTCTTCCTTTTTAACAGTTGCTTTAGGTCAAAATCTCTAAACAGGCTCTGTCAACAGCGGGGAGGCAAGCAGGGGACACGGCACGTGATGGCCTTCTGCGACGCAGCTCCCTGCTCCCTCACTCAACATTTACTCTGCGCGGTTGCCCACAAATCCACCTGATGGGAGAAGGTAAATATTTCCCCAGCTGACGCTCTCCCGGAGGAATGCCGGCGCATCGCTCAGCTATGCTGGAAATGAATCACCTTCCAAATATTTGCTTTATCTTACCTTGCCGTGTAATTACCACCTCGACTCACCCCCCCACCACCGCCGCCACCGATTCTATTTTGCGAGCAGCCAAATAGTTGGCTTCAAACCCACGGCGGAGGCAGCGAAGCCTGGAAATGATGACGGAGTGGGGCTGCTGCGGGAAGGCAGTGCCGGGACTGCAGCTTCCATCGCGCACTTTTCCCCCGGGATTTGCATCCCGAGCCCGATCCCAGCCTTCTCCCTGCCGCGGTGCCCACTGGCACCCCAAAACCTGCCCGAAAGCAGAGAGAAAACCTCTGAGCACCCCGTCTGGGCACCCCCTTCTCACCCCTCTGCAGCGACAGCAACACTCCTCATCCCCCTGGTCGGAAAAGTTCTAATCTAAGCAGTGAATTATACAGCTTTAATTAGTATTTAATTTAGATCGGAGAAGATAACTATTATATGTTTACTAAATATCAATTAATTATTTAAGATACATTTGTCGCAGCTCACAACAATGCGATAGATGTGTATCGGGGCCTCCATTAAACCTAAACAAATACGTGCTTTTAACAAACAATCAGCTTTTAAAGTGTAATAGCTATTCCACCAGATGAAATTAAAAGATTAGCCGGGGCCGGTGCGTGATTCCGACGCCGGGTGACGGGAGCGGAGCAGCGGAGGGGCCGGGAAACAACAACCTGAGCATCCCCACCAGCATCCTCCCCCAGCGGCGGGTGGTCCGGGGTGCCCCGAGCATCCTTCTGAGCCGGGAGAGCTCACACTCGCACGTCCCGTGTGTTAAAGGCAGTCAAGTGTGAGGCCGAATGTGAAACCGATGCTCCATCAGCAGTACGGGGACGAGAGGGGACTGTCACAAACAATGACTTTCTTTATCCCTTGGCGTTTTGTTCCCATGGCATGAAGGTCAGGAGGAAAGCAGATTTATTAAAGCATAAACAAACTGCATAAATGCTTATGGTAATTCCACTTCCGTTAAAAATACCGGTTATTTTTAAAGCTACTTTAAATTATCTCCTTTCTAATGAAAACTCACATGTAATCTGTTAGTGAGGGATGTCTGTTGAACCATGAATTATTCAAAGAAGTCTCTGTTCTGTTATCTGGAGTCTCTGGAGATTATTCCCACCATTGTCCGTTGTGATGGGTCATTATGCACTCTGTGAATTTAATCTTTTAGGCTATCCAGCAGCACAGAAAAAATGTATGAATAACAATTTTCCTGTAATAACCTTCAACGAACCTTTCAACCAGAGTGAGTAATTCCAATCCTATTTTCACATCAATAGAAGAGTCAAAGCCAGGCAATTATCTCTTATCTGTTCCATAACCCTCCCCCTTTAATTTTTAAAAAGGATGTTAAAGTACTTACTGGAGGCAAGAAGAAGAAAGGAGGCTGGAATGAAGTACGGGCAAATTTTGATGAACAGTGATAGGGGTGCGGTTTAGATAATACGTAATTTCTCTTCCCCCCTCAACCCTCCTCCCCCCGCTCCCATTTTGCCGCATTCCTCTGTTCCCAGTGGCACACCAGTTGCCTCACCCACGTCCTTACTGGGGCAGGGGGAGGAACAACCCGCCAGCCCCACATCTTCCCCCTTTTTGCCCTCACCCTGTGGGGGAAATGTCCCCACCGGGGGATGTGCTCCCAGCCCCCAATGGCTCCGGCTGGTTCTGAGGTACACGGGCTGCCTCACTGGGCTCCTGGGGGGCCCCGGAGGCTCTCTGGAGGGGTAACAGAGCCCAAAGCCACTCATTGCCACCCCCAAACCCCAACTTTTTTCCTGGGGACTGCAATGCAGAGGAGAATGGGACACATGCCCCATGAGAAGCGGCATGTGGGGTCCGGCCACCCGTGGGACCAGCCCCGTGCCATCAGATGGTATTCCTGGGGGGGGTCCTTGGGGGGGAATGTGAATTTGCAGGGAGGCTTCGGGCAGCGATAAGGAAGCGCTGGTGAATCCCCGTCTGCTGGGGTTCCAGTTTGCTGGGCCGGGCACCGCACCAGCCGTGTTTGAAGGTCAGAGGTTTGTGACGATAAGCCAAGAATGAGTAAGCTGATTGCCAGCCTCCAGCCCTCCGTGGGGGCTGAACTCCGGGGGAAAAAAAGCCTCTCCAAGGCTCGGGAAGGGACATTTTCTGGGCGAGGGAGGCTCAGCCGGGGGGGGCAGAAGCCGCAGGGTGGGGACTGGGACTTCCTCGTTCCATCCTGGTTTGAGGACACGACACAGCCCCATTACCGAAGGCTGTGGGTCTGGGGAAGGCAGGAGGATAACCGAGCAGGGAGAAGGGTCCAGGCACGGCTGTGACCCCTGGGCTGGGGGCTGGAAGCACTTTTTTCCCCGGGTGGGATATGGGGAGGAAGGGATAACGAGGGCCAACAGCATCCCCGGCACACGGCGGGGAGCTGCCGAGCTCAGGGATGCTGATGCCTCGCTGTATCCTTACCTGCCTCCCTGAACCTCTGCTCACAAGGTCTTTTAGGATGAAACACTTCGCCTGGCGCCAAGAGGAGCGGCCCCGAGGTGGCCACGCAGCCCTGCTGTGTGTGTCCATAGCCCAGGCTGGCTCTGAGCCCCTTCCCCAAGGAAAACCGTCCCTGCTGAGCCACCGTGACACCCCACGGGGTCCTGCACAACTGCCCCATCCCCAGCATCTTCCCTTTGCAGATGGATCCACCTCTCCCAAGCGGGAAGCCCAAAACACCTTAGGGTGCCCATTCCCCTTCAGAGCCCCCCTCCTACGTTGACCAGCTCCATCCCATGCCCCCAGTGTCCCAGACACACAAATGGAGCAGCCCCAGACCCCCCACCTCTGGTCCTCTCCCTCTCCATGGGGATTTCTGCTGGTGGGAGAAACCTGGAACATCTGCTCCGAATCAAAAAAGGCCCTGGGTTTTCACCGTCAAGGCTGCAGCGCTGGCAGAGCTGCCTGTCCCACCTGGGCCAGCTTGGGCTCCTCTTAAAATGTGGATTATTACACATATGCAGGAATATATATATGTAGAGAGAGAGAGAGAGCAAGAGTTTCAAGCCGGTGGAGCCTGTGCGTGACCCAGCTCCAGCTGCCACTGCTGCAAACGCAACAGCATCCATCAATGCAAATCCCCGTCCCCAGTAAGTGTATAAAATTGCCCTATTTGCACTCGCTATTTCCTTCAGGAACAGAAATATCGCCGGAGTAATCTCAGCCGGATTGCCAGCGCTGCGCCGCAGAAGGATCGCATTTGAAAGTCTAATGACGGGCATATTCCTCCTAATCAGGACAGTAATTTCATGGGCAAAACACCCCATTGTTTCCCGGAGAATGGCAACCAGGAAACAAGAATGCCGCGCTAAACATTAATTGTATCAGTGCCCAGGCATTTAAGAGAGCAGGGACTTCTCAGAGCAAGGCACATCCCGGTTTTGGGGACAGTCGTCTTTAAGAGCCCTGGAAGGGGATGAGAAGGCTGATCTGCCGCCAGCTGGCAGCCTGGCGCCCGCCGGATAAATGCAGGCTATTGTTCAGGGCTTTTACAACAGCACCAGCAAGCACACAATAAAAAAAAAAAAAAATTAAAAAAAAATAATAAAATAATCAGCTGGCAGCGCAGAGGTGAGGGCAGGAGGAGGGATGCTCCGTGCACGGGGCTGGCCGGCAGCACTGCCCCTCCAGAGAATCATGGAATCATCAGATGGTTTGGGTGGGAAGGGACCTTAAAGCCCATCCATTCCCACCCCCTGCCCTGGGCAGGGACACCTCCCACCAACCCAGGTTGCTCCAAGCCCCCTCCAACCTGGCCTTGAACCCCTCCAGGGAAGGAAACTTCCATGTGGGTGGGTGCTGGGTGCCCCAGTGCACCCCCCTGGCTCAGCCCTGGGGCTGTGGTGCCACCGAGGGGCATCCTGCCTGGCCGGGGCCGTGGCCAGCACCCCTCGCCAGCGGGCAACTCCACGGGCTGCTCTTCTCCAGAGCTGGGGGGCTCCGGCTGTGCACGCTGTAAACCAGCAGAGGAAATCAGTGCCCGGCTCATTGAGGAAAGTCAACAGTCAGCCCTTGTTTTGGGGGGAAATTCGTTTAACTCGAGCTTCCCCACAGCCGCGCATCGGGGCAAAATGGCCCAGGCTGTGCCCGTCCGTGGGCAGGAGCCCCCCTGCTGCCCGCTCCCCTCCAGGGCCGCTGACGCCAGAGCCCACCTGTTTATCCTCCCTTTTGCAAGGGAATAATGCAATATTTCTTTCACGCCGCTTTAAGCCGATTAGCGCCGGGTCGGTGTGGCTGAACCGCGCGTGTCCCGGCACGTCGGCCGCGCCGTAACGCCTGTCTGGCCGGCAGAAATGTTTTGAGCGGCGCTGGCCAAGTCTCTATAAATTACCTCTTAAGTCACCCAGGCTCCCATCCCCGCGCCGCGTCTCGAAGAAATAGCTGCAGGCTGAGAACAGACTTCTAAAAAGCAATCAAAAAGGCCCAGAAAGTGAACGGTGAAAACAGCCCAAGAGGAGGACGGTGCGCAGCGGCTGCAGCCCCTGGGGGGGACTTGATTTGCTCCTTTCATTAATTTAATCCTCAATTAGAAGCAGGAGGAGCTCTGTGGTCAGGATGAGCACTCATGGGGGTGAGCACCTGGACTTGTGGATGCTGCTGGGGGCTTCGGGGACACCCCCGTCCCCAGCCCTGCAAAGCCACCGGCCCCAACGGAGACCTCCCACCGGCATTGACCAGCCCCCCCTCTCCCAGGTGATCCAAGGAGGAAGCATCGCTTCCCGAAGAGACCTGAGGAGCATCTGGGCTCCTGGAGATGCCGTGAGCCAGCCCATGCCCTGAGCAGCTGTGCCACATCTGCACCACCCCAGGGTGACCACCGAGCTCTCCCCCGTGGCCACCAGCCGCTTCCCAAGGCTTCCTCCATCCAGGGACCCAGCAAAGGACTCTCCGTTTGGATCTGGCCCGTTGATATTTCTGGACTCCTCAGACCATGAACTCTCACAGACACTGACGCTGGATCGAGCCCCAGCACTTGGGCTGTAAAATTAAGCCCTATCAACAGCTCTGCTTCCTCCAGAGGAATGGAGTATGTGCTTTAATGACTCCTCTTGGCTCCAAAGCCTGAGACACAATTGTGCTTGCCCGTGGCCAAATTTCCACTCAGACAGTCTCATTTTTAAAAGTGCAGGCGCATGTCTGGCCTTAGGGGTGTCTGGGTGCTCATCCCCCAGCACCCCCAGTGCTCCCATCACCTGCAGTGCCCCTGCTCTGCCCCGGGAGCTGGGGGACAAGGTGACCCCGGGAGCTGGGGGTCAGCTCTCTCCATGGGCTCGGGGGGGGGGTACCTCTGGGCCAGGCACCCACCGGGACAGGCACTCTGCAGATGCGGCAGAAGATGGACTGGGCAGCACCCGCCATGGTGCCATGGAGAGCACCAGGGATGGGGCTGATGGACAACCTTGGCATCCCAGTGGTGGCAAGAGCAGAGGAATCACAGGCAAAGCTTGGCCTGTGGTGTCTGTCATAGAATCACAGAGTGGTTTGGGTTGGAAGGGACTTTAAAGCCCCCCCAGTGCCAATCCCTGCCCTGGGCAGGGACACCTCCCACCAGAGCAGGGTGCTCCAAGCCCCCTCCAACCTGCCCTTGAACCCCTCCAGGGAGAGGGCAGCCACAGCTTCTCTGGGCAGCCTGTTCCAGCGCCTCAGCACCCAATCCTGTCCTCCCTCTTGAGATCTGCACGTGCTGCCTGGGCTGGGAGACGCCACCACCTCATGCAACTGGTTTCCCCTTGGGCGGAGGGGAAGAAACCCTACCTCAGAAGAGCATCGAGGAGAAGAGCAGGAATGTCTCGTGATGGGGAGCTATTTGAGAACAGGGAAGGCTGGAGAATGCTTGGCCAAAGCCAGCTCTGCTGAGTCAGCACTGCAGGCAAAGCCCATAGCAGCACAGATGGGCAGGCATGCTCAGAGCTCCTCTTTGGGGCCACCTTCACCCCATGGGGAAGAGACACCAGAGCCTTGTCCCTCTGTGAGAGGATGGAGAGGTGCCCACCACCCCAGCAGCGGGACTTCCCGTTCCTTACCCCACTTTCCCCCCGTTTTGCAGCAATCAGAGCAGGAGCCAACACCATCCATCCCCCTTCCCCAATTCCACGGGTCCCATCGAATTGCAGAGCAAAATGCCCCAAACCCCTTTATTCCCCGGTCTGGTGGTGGAGGAGCAGGAGCTAATTTTCCAGCAGTGCTTCACACCCATCCATCCCGCTCCTTCCAGCGGGGCCGGGGCAGAGCGAACGCTTAATGAGGCAGCGAAGACAAACATTTTGTCAGCGCTGACAAAGGTGAGCTTTTATTAAAGCAACCAGAAAAAAAAAAAAGAAAAAAAAAAGGGAAATTAATTGGGAGAGCTTCCAAACGAGCCCTGGCGACGGAGGGGAGGGCGCAGCGGGGGGGGCAGGTGTACTCACCCGCCCGACGAGAGCCATCGACAGCCAACTGCAAGCAGGTAATTTTTTCGAGACAATGATTTAGAGCGAAGCGCGGAGAGGATTTCGGAAACCATGGTACCGGGGTCCCCACGGTGCTCATTAAGGTTGTACAGATTGCATTTCCCATCTCCCCGCTAGCCCTCCAAAGTGCCTGTTATTAATTCATAAAAACATTGCAAGAGTGATTGAATCCAATGATTACTGGAGCAGGCAAACACAAGAGATGGTAAAATATTCTGTCTCTCTCTATCAAGGCTCTCCAAGCACAAAAAAAAAAAAAAAAGAGAGAAAAAAAAAAAGAAAAAAAGAAAAAAAAGAAAAAAAGAAAAAAAAGAAAAAAAGAAAAAAAAGAAAAAAAGACGTGTTGTGAAATATTAATCAGAGCTGTTTGCCCCTGGGCAGAAAGCGGGGAACGGTGCAATCAACGTGGCGCGAGCTTTTCCCAGTGACATCTATTTGAGAAGCTGATTACTGTGGGTAAACACAACTAAATATTCCGGATCTTTGGATTTCACCTCTGGTGTCGCCGCTAAAATCCGATCCCCTTATCATCCCTCCGCAGGCAGGGCCGGGGGAACGGGGCAGCGCTGCTCCCGCTGCAGCCGGTGGCGGGGGGAGAGCGGGGGGACGGGCTCCCATACGGGGCTGATGCTTCAACCGCACCACAAACGTGAGCTGGGGGGGGACCGTCGTGTGAAAGACGCCGCCGGAGCCCTCGGCAAACCGGAGGGTTTATTGCCTGCTAGGATCCCTTGAAAGTGTAACTAATGGATTGAGGACACGCAGGGAGTGCAAACAATTAATAGAAAATTACCGGAAAGCGGCGTTATTAGCATCATTACAGCCCGATCTGGAAGCGCCGTCCCGCGGGTCCGTCACCGATGTCCCCTCGGCTGCGCAGAGAGGGGACGGCGGGGCCAGGACACCCCCGGCAGCGACCCCGTGCTCCTGATGAAGCTCTCACCGCTAAGGTTGCCGGTAATTAGCTATGAAGCCTCATCTACTCCCCTCGAATATAATTGAATTTAATAGCACCGTCCGTGTCATTATTCCTCGGTGGCTGCCAGACGCCGGCGGGCTCTCGCTGCGATCGGGGACACGGGTGGACACGGCTGGCACCAGCAGGGCCGGGGTCTGCAATGCTAATTTCCTTTATTTTTCTTTTCCTGGGCTTGCTTTCCCAGGAAAAGAAAGAAGAGTTGTCAACCGAGAAAGAAAGTTGTCTGCCAACTACCAAAAAGCAGAAAACTTTGGGCTGAGAAAGGTTTGGGTTTTTTTTTCCCAGCAACCAAAAAAAAAAATCTTTTTTTTTTCTTTTAAAGAAACCCTCCGTATTCTCAATAGAAGAAAAATTATTTTCTCACAAAGCCATTTTTCTTTGGAAAAAAAAACCAAAAAAAACACCCTTCAGTAAAATTTTCAGCTGGCTCTAGCTCTCAGGAAGCTGTTAATTACTTGTCATGTGCTTTTAAAATAATTCTCCCCTCTTCCAACCCTTGGCCCACACATGCTCTGCTGCTTCCCCCCCCCCGCCCCCCGTCACTGGAAATGCCTCAGCGCAGCCAAAGCAAACGGGGCTGGGAGCGTAACGTGCCGCTCTCCCAGATGTTCCGGCGTTCAAACAAGCATTAGGAAACGTGTGCGAGAGCGATGGGGGACTCCTTGCCCTGTCACACCTTCCTGGCTTGGCGAGAGCCCCCAGGGCTGGCGCCGACACCACGGAGGAGAAGCCGTGAGGACGTTGGTGGAGCGGAGGGTGAGCACCGGCCCCCTTCCCAGGAATGGGTTTTTGCTGAACGTGGTGTTTTGCTCCCACCTGAGCCGGTGGGCATGAGGAGGGCTTTCCCAAAGCAGGTGTCCCTGCATCCCTGCATCCTGCAGGGAACTGCTGGAGAGGGGACAGCAGAGGACTGCAAAGATGCTGAGGGGCCTGGAGCATCTCTCTTATGAGGAGAGGCTGAGGGACTTAGGTCTTTTCAGTCTGGAGAAGAGAAGGGGGGATCTGATCAATGCCTATAAATACTTGAAGGTTGTGTGTCAGGAGGATGGGACCAGGCTTTTCTCAGTGGTGCCCAGGGACAGGACAAGAGGAAACGGGCACAAACTTGAATATAAGAAGTTCCAACTCAACATGAGGAGGAACTTCTTTCCTGTGAGGGTGGCAGAGCCCTGGCAGAGGCTGCCCAGGGAGGTGGTGGAGTCTCCTTCTCTGGAGACATTCAAATCCCACCTGGACACATTCCTGTGCAACCTGCTCTGCGTGGACCTGCTCTGGCCGGGTGTTGGACTGGGTGGTCTCCAGAGGCCTCTTCCAAGCCCATAAACCCCATTATCATTCTCTGATACTGTGATCCCTGCATCCCCGTGCAGGCAGCGCTGCTGGACCCCTCCACTCACAGAAGAATTCTTCTCCAAGGCTTCCTTCTGCCTGGGGAGCAAGAGATGCCTCAGGACATGGGGAGGTTGCTGTGTCTGGGAGAGCTTTTTCTCCCTCTTTTCCTCATTTATGATGGTCACTCTCTTCTCTGACCGAGCTCCGAACCCCAAACCATGCAATCGAACCGCACGAACCTCCAAAGCCCAACCAACCTACTCCCTGTGGGGGGACGGAACCCAGCCCAAACACAAGTGTGGGGTTTTGTTTCGCTTTGGGGTGAATTTTTCCTGGACTTAACAGCCGTGGAAACTGAGCTCTCTTTACCCAAAGCTCACATATAACCTACTTGTTATCACACCACCCGGCCAACGCGAGTAACTTTTCCCCCTACTCACACAATCGTGACTTTTCTGACCGCACTACTCGCCCTGTACATACGGTTCTTTCCAATTTGTTCCAATCTGGGGGCAATATCAACCCAAGATGTGCACAGCACGACATGCTACTAGGTTCCTTCCACCCTTTGACACCAGCCGCCCCACAGCAGCCCTTTCCCCAGGTCCTCCATCCTCCAGGGAGCCCGAGCGCTCACACACACAGATGTTAAACGCCCACCCAGGTACCAGCATCCTCATCCTTCCTGGATTTCCTGGGGCTGCCTTGGGTTTGGACTCATTCTTTACCTTTTCATGCAACAATCCATGGAGGGGGGGGGGATGGACAGTCCCTCCACCCCCAGCAGACACAGTGGAGGGGCCAAGCCAAGACCTGCAGAGCCCATTTAATCCACCTCAGTAGCCTGAAAACAAGCCTGGGCATCTTTATCAGAGCATCTTTCTCTCTGCTGAGAGGTTCAAACCCTGCGATGCCCGGACAGGCAGCTGAGGCACTCTGTGTTTAATTGCAGAAGAGGGCACATTTTATACCCATAAAACTTCGTACCACTTAAGTCCCATTAGGAGAAGACGCCGCCGAAACGGGAAGAGCAGCATTACCCTTACACAACAATGAAATTAAATATTTGGAGCAGTAAACAGAGATGGGCTGATCTCAGAAGGGCTGGATGTTAAGTCCAGTTCACCCAAGTGCTGGGATGATTTAAACCACTTGTCTGTACAAACCCGGGCCGGGGAACCCCAGGGGAACCCCTGTGAAAACTTTCGCCTGTCCTGAATTTCGGTGGATGAGCAAGAAGGACTTTTCCTGGGGCGGTTTAGTGTTTTTCATTCCAGGTCCCTGAAGAAAACAGGAAACGTGGAGTCAGACGGGAAGAACTCAGCCACATCTCTGACCTAACAAAAGGGTTCTATTCAACAGCCAGGCAAGGAGACTGGCGTTTGCCCTTATCCTGCCTCCTCCGAGTTGTACAGATCCTGCAGCATCCCCCACCGCACTGCAGGCAATGGGGCAAAATACTTAAAAATGACCCATGTCACCCTGAAACTCAAAGGAGGAGAGCGGGGACACCAGAGTGCTGCAGCTCCCATGCTCCTCGCTCGCAGGGATGCAGGTGGTTTGCCCCGAAACGCCATCCATCTGCCCACCAGCCTGTGATGCTGCCTGCGCTGATGGGCTGGCAGCCCCGTCTGGGGGTATCGGCGGGGCCGGTACCCGTCCCTGCTGCCACAAAGGACGGCCAAAGTGACGTCCCATTGCCAGCCCGAAGCCCAGGCTGCAGGAGAACACAGCTCCAGAGCCACCCGCCAGAAGAACCTTGCACCCACGGATGCAAAGCGGCTGATTTGAATAACGATGATCATTTACATGTGGCTCCAAATTACCACCGAGTTTTCCCGTCTCCTGCGAGCCGAGCCGGCAGCGCAGGGACGAGCTCGTGGCTGCTTGTCAGAGCCCAGAGCTTAGAGCAGAGACAGGCGGAGGGGACAAATATTTAGGACTTGTTTGAGCAGGACCAGACCTGTTGCTGTTCTTCCTGTTGCCCAACTATGACATTCTCAAAGGAAAATGAAAAAAAAACCCAACCCTGAATGCGCTCCTTGGCTCGTCATCCCTTACCGCTTCCGTCGCTTTGGACCCCGGGATAATCCCAGCTGGAACGATGCACTTGCTCTCAAAGCATCGCTCCAAAGCCCACAGCAGCATCGTGCCAGGCACCGGGGGGTGTTTGGGAGCCCTGTTTTGGGGACACAAAAGCCACCCGCAGGTGCCTGGACTAGCCCTTTCAGGGATGGCCAGTGCCCAGGAGGCTCCCCTGGGAACTGAAGGATTTGCCCAGGGCTGTTCTTGGCCCCAGGCATCCAGGGTAACCTAAAACCAGTGCATGGGAACGTCTCCTGGGCACCTCCAGAAGATTGGCATGTGCATCCCACCGTTTTGGGGAGACATCCCATTTAATGCCTGCACCCGGAGGTCTGTGCAGCTCCATCCGACACACTGCCCGCTCGCACACCCCACATCCTCCAGGATTTCCTTCTGGAAAACCTCTCCAGTGACCCCAGGCTGGCCGCAGTCTTGCCCGTGCCCAGCGGAGGAGGATGCCCAGGCAGCTCCTCTCCCTGGCTGCCCAGGACCTGCAGGTCTTGGGGATGGGAGGATGCTGTAGTCCCAGTGGGATGCCAAACTGGGGGAGCAGAAATAAGCTTCAATAGAATCACAGAATCATAGTATCATAGAATCATAGAATGGTTTGGGTGGCAAGGGACCCTAAAGCCCCCTCAGTGCTACCCCCTGCCCTGGGCAGGGACACCTCCCACCAGACCAGGTTGCTCCAAGCCCCCTCCAACCTGCCCTTGAACCCCTCCAGCCAAGAATTTCTTCCCCAGACCTCGTCTAAATCTCCCCTTTTCCACTTTATAATCATTCCCCCTCGTCCTACCATCCAATAGCAATAGATACAGCCGGCAAAGTCTGGTGGACCCACAGCAAACGTGGTGGGGGCCCTGGTGACGGCAGCCCCACAGCCTGGACCAGCTCCTCCGCTCCCTCCCCACCGCCCGGCTCCTCGGGAAGCCTCTCGGCAAGCCTTTCCCTTCAAAGAACAACTTGGATAAATATTTTCCTAAACAAACAAGGCCAACTGTGAGGTATTCCCCAAAGAAGCTTTCCAGAGCCGGATCTCGTTTGTCCCGGGGAACGGGGGAAGCGAACGCAGCATCTGGCTGAAGCCGCAGGCAGCCACGGGGATGCTTTTAATATCCTGCGCCTGGCGATTGAGTACGGTGGAGACAAAACCGCTTAAATCAGTCAGCGGCTGGCTTTCAGTGCGGGACTGGCCGTTACTGCTGCTCCAACCGGGGAGCAGCCCCTTTCGCACCCACCCCGCGAAGGCTTCGGAGACCCCCGCAGAAACGATGGCACGGAAGAAGCAGCAGAAAGGCTCAAATGAAACCCCTCCCGGCGGAGGGGGTGAAGCAGGGCGCTCGTTAGCAAGACGAAGCCAACATCCAATAAAAGGACGTTTTGCTTTTTAACACACCGCACTCGGAGGGGTTTCCGTCCTTGGCGATCGCTTGTAGGTACTTTCCCTTCTGCTCCGCCACCAAGCCCCGTCTCATTATTGAATTTTTAATTATATATTTTTTTTTTTCTTTACAGTGAGACTGGAATTTAAGTTTCCACTCGGAGAACGCAAGCCGTGGTTGGTGGATATTCCCATTAATAAAACACATTTTGTCTGCGGCCGCTCACAGCACGGCCATTGCCTTCGCTTCCCTCCAGCAACGGGACGACCATTGGCTCATTTGTTCCAATACCGGTGAATCCCAAAAGGTTCGTGAAATTCCGCGTCTGGATACTCGCATAAGGAGACAGGTCAGTCACTCTTTAGCCCTCTCCCATTTAAAAGGCCTCAGGTGGCCCATCGATGAGTACAACCAGGACAACGCTGCAAGCATCAAAACCACAGCCAAAGCCCGAATTCCCAGACTACAGCAAAGCTCATTCATCCCCGAAGGATGACGGCGGGGAGAGGCACCGTGAGCACCTCACAAACGACTTTCAGAGCAAACAAAGGGCTGAAAGTCATTCCATAACGCATTTGCAATTAATGGTCTGTCCAGTTCCAGGTCCCGCGGAAGGGAAGAGAAAGGGGGGCCGGAAAAAGCCTCACTCTTGTTGACTGAACTCCTCTCGGACGCTCTAATTGACAAATTAAATCCTGATATTTCAGAAAGAAAACCCCTTGCAGCTCCGCGGTGGTGGAAGGGGAGAGGAAGGACAGGACTTCATTCTTCTCCTGTTTTTTTCCCAAAAGATGGGAAAAGTTGAAGAAACAGGAGCATGGTCCTCCCAGACTAGAGCATTAAATGGTTGTCCCAATTTTGCCAGAAGAATTGATGGAGGGAGATGCTGGTCTCTCAAAAATGGCCTCTGCTCAGGGAACTGGCTCTCCTGGGAATCAGGGGAAGGGCAGAGCCCAATTCAGTGAGCAATGAGCAAAAGTCCTGCCAAGGCTTTGGTCCAGCTAAAGCCAACCCTCTTTGAGCGCTGTCCCGAATGTCTGGGGTTCTCTTAGATAAATGGTTCCACTTTTGGGTTGCGTTAAATAAATAAATACGTTTTAAAGCTGATAAAGTGTTTTAAAAATTCATTAAAGCGAAAGAGCCTGGCGAGAGGCAGCCGAGAGCGGAGACTGCAGCCTGAAAGCCTCTTCCACCGCCAGCCACCGCTCTGATTTGCGCAGAAGGAAACGGTGATTTCTCCCTGCAAACCCCACCAGGCAGCACCGAGCCCCGCCAGATGGGCTGGCGAAAATTCCAAGGGACATAATTAATAAGAACTAATTAACCTCGCGAAACGCGCTTGTTGCCGGTGGCCCCGGCGTGTTTATTGACCGAGCTCTACACGAGGCGGTTTCCTCTCCGTCTCCCTCTCCTCCCCCTCGCCCGCACGCCTGGATGCAGATAAGGGAGCGGAGGCAGCTCCGGCGCTTTCAGGAGATGTGGGGACACAGAGGGGATGAGCCAGACAAAGCACTTCACATGGTCCACTACACCTTTAATGTACAGAAAGTAATTAAAACGGGAGACAAATTCATCATCAGTCAGCTCAGTTCAAAGTGCAGCCAGGCTGTATCTTCCTTATGCATGGGTAGCGTGATGTGCATATCCGTCATAAAACCTGCATTAAAAATTAGTCAAAGCTGTTAGTACATCACAGCAGACCAGATGGTTTATGCTCTGAAGTGTTTCAGGAACCTCATTTTATTATACATGAATGCCTCGTGTCGTGGGCCCGGGCTGATATTTTCATTAAACACACTCCACAAAGCATTACAGCTCTCTTGTCATTTCATTCAGCACGGATGATTTCTCGCACACGGGCTTTACGGTGGTGGCTTGTCACGGCTGCTCCCGCGGCACGGCGCGGCACGGCGCGGCTTCCCCGGCAAAAAACCTCCCCGCAGCATTGCCTGCATCGCTGCTGGGTGTCTGCTGGGCTTTTTTTGGGGGTGTTCCCCACCAGGAACCTTCCCGTCCGCAAATATTCCAGAAAAAGACGAGCTCTCACTGCGTTCAATGTAGTTTTTCCTCAAGCCAAGCCATGCACGCTGTTCCAAGCCATGGGGTTATCCCCAGATCACCCCCCAGGAGCTGTGCCGCAGCCGCTTGGGGATGTGGAAGAGGCAAGAGGAAACGAAGAGTGGTTGGTAAAATCTTAATAACTGCAAATACTGTGCTTGAAAGCCCCTTGGAACCATCCGGCGTTGATGCTGGAGCAGCCACACCGTGGCTCTGGACCCGGCTGTACCCACCTCAGGTTTGGGATGCTCTGTCTGGGTTCGGTCCCAAGCGGGGACCCCAACGGCAGCCAGAGTGATGGCCTCATCCTGCCCTGCACCAGCACCTCCAGAAACCTGGGGTTTTCCCATGCCAGATCCCAGGAGATGATACCTGGGATGAAGGGGACCAGACCCCAATGCGCAAAGACTCAGCACTCCCTCCTGGTTCCCCCGGACCCAAGGGGATGCTCTGCACCCAGAACGACTCAAAATGAAACACAAAGCCCAGACAATCCTCCCTGGCAGAGGGCAGAACCTGCAGCAGACACTAAATCAGGTTGGCTGATGGTTACAGAGAGGCCTTGGGTGGTGCTGATGAGCATCCCTGGCCGGGTCTGAGCACCATCTCCCCGTGCCCTGGCCGTGAGCATCCATCTGCAGCACCAGCATCCATCTTCTACCAGCGCATCCCAACGCAAGCTGGCCCCAGGGCTCACTAACTGAATGACAAGCTAGCCCAAAATGGGCATTTTTACAAAAAAAAGAAAACCAAAACAGAACCAAACCCTCACCACATTGAAGCAGCCTGCTTTTTAATGTGGCCTGAAGAGACGCGGAAATATTTTAATTTAGATTTTGCTCCCCACAAATCTGCTTTAAATCACTAGGGTCTAGTGAAAGCACTCGATCAAGGTCGCGACTGCCTCGCGGGTCGGGGGCCGCCTCCCCTTCACTGCAATAACTTTCCTTTTGAGCCACAACTCTGTGCGTGTGTTCCTGCAGGCATTCGGGGTAATAGCTATTCGGCATTTTAGATTAAGTTTAAATTGGCTCAGGTCATGTGTGCTATAATTTAAAATTTGTTATCTGAGCTCAATAGTCCATTAAAGAAAATACCTCACTGCTGAGAAACAATCCAAAACGACTGCCTTCGCTGAAAGGAGCCCCGAGAGTGAAAAAGAGGGAGCGAAATAACATTTTATCCCTGAGACACAATCACCCTGTCAGGTCAAAGCGACGTGCGTCGGCAGAGCCACATGGCTGCAAGGTCCCCGTCAGGGCTGGGGACAACCTGATGGAGGAATTCCACAACTATGATTTTATTTTATTCTTCCGAATTTTCTTTCGGCAGCTCAGATAAACAACTTTCTTCAATTTTCTTCACCTAGGACTGGAAAGGTCACAGAGCACACAGAACCATGCAACCTTGGGACAAAGATGATCACAGAAGCATAGAGGGGTTGAGATAAGAAGCCCCCCCAGTGTCACCCCCTGCCCTGGGCAGGGACACCTCCCACCACACCAGGTTGCTCCAAGCCCCCTCCAACCTGGCCTTGAACCCCTCCAGGGATGCGGCAGCCACAGCTTCTCTGGGCAACCTGGGCCAGGCTCTCACCACCCTCACACCAAACAAGTTCTTCCCCACATCTCAGCTCCATCTCCTCTCTTTCAGTGTCACACCCTTCCCCCTCCTCCTAGGGCTCCCCTCCCTCATCGAGAGTCCCTCCCCATCTCTCCTGGAGCCCCTTGAGGGACTGGAAGGGGCTCTGAGGTCTCCCCGGAGCCTTCTCTTCTCCACGCTGAAGTGCCCCAACTCTCTCAGCCTGATAGACTCATCTCTTCCATTGCACATCCTTGTGCCCTTCCCTCCGGGGCTGCTCCACAGAGACAGAGGAGACCTGTGGGACACCAAACCGTTGATACCTGTCACCCTGAAGGTCTGGAGGTGGTGGCTGATGTCTGGAAGGCGCCACGTAGCAGCTTGGAGCCACGGTGGGCAAAGGGCAGAGCAAAGCGGTCCATCAGCGCTTCCCCCCCGACTCCTCCATCCCCGTGCCCGGCCGTGTCAGAGCCGGGCAAGAGATTGAAACGGCTCCTGGCCATTTCCAAGGCCGTCGCCATCCATCAGGAGCCTTAACGAGTCCATTTACCGGCAGCTGACAGCTCACAACACGCATCTCTGCTCTCCCAACGCTTCTGCTGACAGAGCTGGAATGATTTGCGACATCCCGCTCCCCGGGGGCACTTCTGCATCCTATTGCCATGGTGGTCAGCCGGGAAAAATACTCATTTTCCCCCCCGTTTCCAACCCCCTTCCTATTCCCTTTCCCCACGGAGTGGGGAAAGGGAAGAGGAAGGGGGTTGGAAACGGGGGGGGAAAATGAGAAGTGTTGGGAAAAATGATGGGAAGCCCCATTGGGGGGGTCCCCTCCTCCTTATCGGATTTAATATGTCAATAAAAATAGGAAAAAACCACCCCAGACGTACCCAACGAATCCGTGCCCGAGGTCGTGCAGCGGTTTTTGTTTCCTCCTTTTCCTAAAGCTTCTAATGATGTCTAAAAGAAACCCCATGCGCGTTCGCTGCCATTTCCCCTCTCCCTTTTATCCCGGTTTACGGTGATGTATCCGCCTCTGGACAAAGCGAGGTCTAATTAGCCACAAGCCCCTATTTATCATTTATCATCAGCTAAAGGAGGCTGCAACAGAGAATAAATTCGATATATTTTTTTTTCTACTTTCTTTTTTTTTTCGAGGAGGATCTTCCACTTCTGCCAACAGCATTAACAATCTGTAAAGTAATGAGGTGCTGTTGATGGCCTTAGACAGGCCGAGACAAAAACATAATTGCCTTCTGTGCTGTTATAGTTCATTAAGGCGGACGCGTTGCCGACCAAACCTCTACATCACAAAGCCCGGCTCGGTCCCAAATATTAACAACGTAAGACGGAATAGACCCCTGACCTCTCCTGATGTCCCCTGGATTGAGCCCGAGCGCTTAATGGGGCAGTTTCACGGCTCTCTCGGAGCGATCGCTGCAGAAAAGCAAGAGCTATTATCCCTCACTCCTGCTCCGCGTTGTATCCGTGTTGCTGCCGGTCCCGGCTCCATTAAAAGCCCTTTGCAGGAGTTTGCTGGTTGGGCTGCACGCGGCTATTCCGCCTGTGTCCACAGAAACGACACACACCCAGGACCACAGAATGACACGGGGTTGGAAGGGACCTCTGGAGACCACCCAGTCCAACCCCCGGCCAGAGCAGGTCCACCCAGAGCAGGTCCCACAGGAACGTGTCCAGGTGGGGCTTGAATGTCTCCAGAGAAGGAGACTCCACCACCTCCCTGGGCAGCCTCTGCCAGGGCTCTGCCACCCTCACAGGAAAGAAGTTCCTTCTCATGTTGAGATGGAACTTCTTATGTTCAAGTTTGTGCCCATTTCCTCTTGTCCTGTCCCTGGGCACCACTGAAAAAAGCCTGGTCCCATCCTCCTGACACCCACCCTTGAAGTATTTATAGGCGTTGATCAGATCCCCCCTCAGTCTTCTCTTCTCCAGACTGAAAAAACTCAAGCCCCTCAGCCTTTCCATGTAAGAGAGATGCTCCAGGCCCCTCATCATCTTTGTAGCCCTCTGCTGTACCCTCTTCCAGCAGTTCCCTGTCCTTCTGGAACTGGGGAGCCCAGAACTGGTCCATGTGCTCCAGACGGGGCCTCCCCAGGGCAGAGTAGAGGGGAAGAATGTCCTCTCTTGACCTGCTGGTCACACTCTTCCTGATGTACCCCAGGATGCCATTGGTCTTCTTGGCCACAAGGGCACATTGTCAGCTCATGACATCCTATTGTCCACCAGGACTCCTAGGTGACAAGTTTGACACCCGGGTCAAACCCGATGCAAACTTCACCAGCCCCAAAGGCAGCCCTGGTATCGGGGAGAGGGGGGTATGTTTAGTGCCAATTAACACCAATTATCGGTGCCACATTCCTCCTGGAGTGAGGTTTCCAGCAACCAGGAGGCAGAAGGACCTGGAAGGAACCGCAGAGCTGAGAATGTGGCTCCGTATCTTCTTCGCAACCAGAGGTTGGAGGGTTGGCTTTGGGTTCCACTGATGCTGTCTCAGCCCGTCCTTAACCCCAGCAACTGTCCCCTTTTAAATGTGCCCCAAACCATCCTGCCACCCCCCCGGGCACCTTCCCATTCCCAGCCGGAGCTGAGCCAGAGCTGGATCCACAGCCCCCGGCACCATCAACACCCACTGGGCATCGCAGCGTCAGGAAGGGCCAGTGCTCCTGCCCCAACCTCGGGAGTAGGATCCTCAGGGCAAGGGATTAAGATAGATCCCATGGGAAAATGGACCACTGGGGCCTGAGGGTTTCCCCCCCAGTTTCTCCCCTGCCCTTCTCATGTAAAACATCTGGTGACTTCACTGGAGGCTTCTGCCCCCAGCCACTCCCCCCCTGCTCCCCACCTCACAGGAAGGACCGCGTTGGGCCATCCTCCCACCAAAACCCAACCGCATCCTGTTGTTTCTGGAAATAAACATGACTAAAAACTTCCAAACTCTTGCAATAATCCTTCTTCTCTGTGCAGAGTGTCAAAAATTGTGAAAAGTGAAAGCCGACCAAGACACTTCCACCTAATTAACCCAAACCACAGCTCTAATCAGAAAAGAGCCTGCCTGATGAAACCTGTTTACGTGTTTGCCATCGTTAGCAAGCCGTGTTCATTAGGCAAGAAGTGTTAATGGGTGTCAGGAACTGTAATCAAAGAGGGGTGGGCAAGTGACAGGTCCCCCCTGAGTTTTGCTCCAACGCGCAGCTCTCAGCACCCCCCGACAGCACGGAAAGGCAGCCGAGCCCAGAGCGACCACTTATTCGGGGAAGGGAAAACCAAGGGATGAGACAAGAAAGACGAGCAGAAGGCTCTCCAGGAGCAAATTGGACACTTTGGCTCAGGAGGAGAACAAAGCTGCCGCCTGGAAAATTTAAAGGCAGTAAATCTAAGGCAGAGCTGCGGGGGCTCTACCCTGGAGGCAGTTTAGTCCCCAGTTCCCTCAGGAGGATTTAAACTGGCCACCCGCCCTCCTCGGGGCGCCCCAGGCCCCGTGTTCCCACCTCTGGTGGGTCCGAGCAAAGCCCCCCACCGAGGGCAAACCCCCCTGAGCCCACCCAGCCGCTCGCTGCTCGTAGCGATGCCCTGCAGCACCCACCCCTCCCACCTCAACCGCCACCGGGCACTCACTCCGTGTCTTCCTGGAGCCCCCAAACCACCCCAAAGCACCCCAGAATAAAGAAGCTCTTGGGGCTGGGGGGGAAAATGCAGCGTGAGCCCACCCTGAGCCGCAGGTGCTGGGGCAGGAGCTCCAAGGGCATTAACGGGGCTCTGCGGCGACAAAAGCTTCTCTCTAATAAGCATAATAAATTACTTTCATACCCTATATAGGCTGGAGTCCCATGCAAATTCAGCCGAGCACTCCATCGTTATCTCTGCGCTCTAATTAGGCTTCCCAGCACCCGAGAGCGGGGTGGAGCCCATGCAGGGCCATTCGTTATTTCTTAATGATGCTCCCCCTTCACGGCAACAGCTAGGAGGGATGCCTGTGTGTACACACATAAAGAGCATCTCGTTTTGGTAAACGCATCCCTTGATCTTTCCTTTGGCCAAAAAAAAAAAAAAAGGAGGGGGGGGGGGAAAAAGCCTGGGATCAGCATCACACGCGGGAATCGTCCTCATCGTGCTGCACCTCCTCCACGAGAGGTTTCATCTCCGGAGCCGTGACCCTCCCAGGCTCTTTTTGCGGCTCTTGCAGCAAAAGGAGCCTCTTAAGAGAAAGGAGTCGGCAAAGGGAAACGCCGACACCAGCGCTGAGGTAAAAAACACCCCCATTTTCAGGCGGCAGAAGGCATACTCCTCACTCCCCATCAGCGCCGCGCGCCCCTTGGCTGCTGGGTTGGCTGCGATATGGCCTTGGCTGCAATCAAAACCTATAAGTGGTTTCAAACCCCGTGTCTCCCCCCGCATCTCTCGGCTCTGTGGGTCCCCGGCCGTGCTGTGCCCACGGGATGGGGGACGCTGGCGAGTTCCTCCCAGCCTCAGAACCCCCCGGTTTGGCTGAGTCTCAGGCATGAACATCACCCACCGGTGCCTCACGAGAGCCTGGCGTGGGGTGCTTCCCCCCTCAAAGCCTCCCCCCTGCCGACGCCTCCCAGCTCCCAAAGTGAAATTATAAAATTAGAACCGCATCACTGGGCAGGGACAAGGGAACCATTAATTGCACAGTTCCTCCGGAGCACGGCCAGGCCCGCCAGCCGGGCGCATCCGCAAGGAGACATTTCAGATGGAAACAGGAGAAGAGACGGAGCGGTGGCCGTGCCCCCATCCCAACCCACGGGTACCCGCGGCGGTGCCAGACCTCCCCAGGCAAAGCCCCACAACACAGCAGCCCTGCGAGAGTGAAAAAATAATAATAATAATAAAAAAAAAGGCATAAATCATGCATGTGCAAAGCCTTTCGGTAATTAACGTCACCGGTGATATGTCTGGGAAAGCTGCACCTCAGCCTCGCGTGATGTTCTGCTAATTAAAGGCTTATTTTGTTACGGGAAGCCCTTTGTGTAAGATGTTTCACACAATCCAGCCCGAATTTTATGACCTGTGGGCTCCGCGCAGTGAGTAAACTGATGATCCTGGATTGTGCAACGCTCATTAAACGTTAATGCTGTCTGCATTTCCACCCCTGCCTTCGGAAGGCGACTAATCATTTCCCTAATAATTGTACAAAAGCCTCTGCTCACCCCCAAATTCTTTACCAAAATGAAGCCCCCAGCAGCCACCACTGGGACCCCCCGTTTCTTCCAGTTTCATGTAAGCAAATGCCGGAAACTTTCTTCACTTCTTTAACATCCTTCACTTCTTTAATATTCTCTAAGATCCCTTCTGCCCGTAACAGGTCTGCGGGAACCGGAGCGCTGGGAACGCTATAATGCACCTTATCCAAGGTTAAAACTCCTTTTTATTTGCTAACACCCTGGAGCAGGGGGTGTCCCGCACCCTGGGAACACAGAATCATAGAATCATCTGGGTTGGAAGGGACCTTCAAGATCATCTAGTCCAACCCTCAACCCAACTCGGAGAAAAAAACCATCACTAACTAACCCATGTCCCCCAGCACCACGTCAACCCGCCTTTTGAACGTCCCCAGAGCCTTGCTGGGAAAAGGCAGCCGGAGCTGGGTCAGCATTTAAAGGGGCTGGGGTGTTGATAAGGGATTAAAATAAACGGGGGATTTTTATTTTTTTTTCTTCTAATCATAAAATGCAACCCGTGAGGGGGGGAGAGGCGGGGGCCAGGCTGTTTAACAGCAGGCAAACCCACGCTGTGCCCTAAGGGAGGCACTGAGAACAACTCGCTGCCCGCCAGCATTTCTGGGCCCAAAACGGGGCAAAAAACCCCCCATGTAGCCCCCCCTGGGATGACGGCAGCGACGACTGTCCCAACCTCCCCCTGCCACCGCCCCCAGCCTCCCACACCCGGCCCCGCCACCATCCCGGCTCTTTCCCAGAGCAATTTGTGCCTACGTGGGATTTTATGAAACCGTGCCAAACAATTCTAATTTATTCCTGCCAGCTAAAATGATAATTTCTCTCCACTCCTGTTTTACTAAATTGCTACCTTTATTTTTGCAATGTGTATATAATTACCAAATGTTACTAGATTCTACCCAAAATTTCCCTCCTTGGAATAGCGGGGATGTCTGCTCACTGCTGTCAATTTTTTTTTAAATGTTATGATTGATAAAATTAAACTGTGAAGCAAGGCATGAAATCTGTCTCAGAGACGCAATTTTTTTTTTTAATTTTTTTTTTTTTTGGCAATAGGAGAAAAAAATGCCAGTCACCGAAAAATTCACAGACTGATTCACTGGAGAATGGAGGGAACTTGGGTTTTTTTTTGGTTTGGTTTTTTTTTTTTTTTTTATTTGGCTTGAAAAACTTAATAAGACATCCACAGCAACTCCGAGCTGTATTGTTATATTCAATTACTTATGAGGCCCCAAGTTTCTCCATTTTAATTGCTCGAAGCAGGGAAGCTTTAGTCACAGTGTAATGTACCCAGGCATGTATGGGGTTTAATGAATCATACTAACTCTGCACTCCAAGCAATTAGGTAAATCTAGCTGTTAGTTAGTGAGGCATAAAATAAATTTAATCTCTCTTCTAAAAAATCAATTATAGTGCTGTAATGTATAATTCAATTTGGGTCATGCTACATAAATTTCCTGTTTTTAGTATGTTTTTCACCCGGTTGTTATTGGATTTTGCAAGCTGCACGCGTGTGAGTTCGGGGAGGGGAAAAAAGCACTTTAAAGCATCCCGAAATATCCTCGCTGTGGCTGAGAGGGGGCTGACGGGGACACGAGATGCCCCCCCAGCCCCGAGGTGTGCTCCCCGTGGGCATCCCCCAGAAGCCGTTTTGGAGCATCCCCACACCCCCAAAGTGACAGGAAAGGGGAGAAAAGGATGTGGGAATGGTGTGGCCGACCAAAACCAGGCACAACCTGGGGAAACGAGCTGCCGCATTAATTAGTTACTGAATAAAACGTTAAGACTCGGTCCTGCCAGCCCCCCGAGGCGTTTGTGCCACCTTTCCCTCCCGGGAGCTGCGGGGTCCCGGCTCCCAATGGGCGCGGAGCCCGAAGTGCAGCAGATCCCCCTCCCGCAGATGCCTGGCTCCTAAACCCACACCCGAAGGTTGCCAGGCCTTTCCCAGAGATCAGCCCGGCTGGTTTCCGCAGCCGGACACCCCCCCAGCCCCTCCACAAGCTGCTCCTACCCCGAGACACGTGCGCTTTGAGGTCGGACCACCACAAACTCATCCCCCCCCTCCCTCCCTGCTGATGGAGCCGCTGCGGGAACGGCTCCCGGCGATGCTGGGGATGCAGGGGCTGCTGCCCCCCCCCCGCAGCACCAGGGACCCAAAACGCGTGGGGTGTCCCTGGAGAGCAGCTGAGATGCACAACGTCCATCTGGAGGTGGCACAGCGGTCCCTGAAACAGCACGGGGTGCTCCAGCACTGGGTCCCCAGACCCCTGGAGGGACGCTGGGCAACGCAACATCCTACCGGACTCTTCCTAAGGAGACGCCGCACACAGACACCCCCAGCATCCACACACAAAAAAAACTGGAAAGAGGATGGATTTTGCTTTTAGGGTTCAAGATAAAGGGGTGTCGGGAGGTGTGACCCCCCCAGGGAGGTGGTCCCCCTGCCTGGAGATGCTCTGGGGACAAGCGAGCAGCAGCCAGGACAGCCCAGGAGCGGCAGGAGCAGCACCGCAGCCTTGGCAGGGAGAGAGCCAGTGAGTCACGGGCTGAGGCTGCAACGTGGGAAACGTTGGGTGCAAAAAGCACCCAAAGCTCCTCACGGCGTGGGAGCAGCAGGGCTTTTCACACAAAAGCAGCAGCAAAACACTGTGAGTGGCCCCAGGCTCCTCCTGAGCTCTGTCATGACACAGCCAGCCCGGGCAGAGGACAAGGTGGCACATTGCGATGGAAGAGAAGGCTCCAGGGAGACCTCAGAGCCCCTTCCAGTCCCTCAAGGGGCTCCAGGAAAGCTGGGGAGGGACTCCTGATGAGGGAGGGGAGCCCTAGGAGGAGGGGGAAGGGTTTGACCCTGAAAGAGGGGAGATGGAGCTGAGATGTGGGGAAGAACTTGTTTGGTGTGAGGGTGGCGAGAGCCTGGCCCAGGTTGCCCAGAGAAGCTGTGGCTGCCCCATCCCTGGAGGGGTTCAAGGCCAGGTTGGAGGGGGCTTGGAGCAACCTGGTGTGGTGGGAGGTGTCCCTGCCCAGGGCAGGGGGTGGGACTCAATGACCTTTGAAGTCCCTCCCAACCCAAACCATTCTGTGATGATTCTCCACCCAGCAGCACGGGTTTGCACTGCTGGGACACGCGTGGGACAGCACTCGGTGGCTACCTCTGCTGCTCCTCCTGCCAACATTCTCACCAGCGGATGCAAATGCACTTTATTCTCAAAGAGCTTTGCTGGCTCTTTGACGAGTCAGACTCTCCTGGAAGACCATGTGTTTTAAACCACGTTTTCCCAGAGGGAGCAAGGTGCGATATCTAGAGAGACGGGATTTTTCCCAAGCAGGTAAAACCCCCGGTGTCTCACCTGGACCAGCACCCGAGGCCACATCCAGCCCTCCCAGCAGCCAGCCAAGCCCCAGCAGGAAAGATGTATGAACTGCCCCGATTTACAGCCTCCTAAAGACAGCTATTCCATTTGGTGGGCACTGGGGATAATAAGTAACGGTCCCAACTGCTGCCGCAGAGGATGCGCTTGGTGCGGAGGGAGCCAGAAGGGGCTCCGGAGAGGCAGAGCGGGAAGGGACATTCCCTGAGGATGCCTGAAAAGTGGGAACCGAGCGGGGAGCTCTGCCTCCGAAGGGCTTCCCCTTTCCCAGCTCGGTTCCTGGCCCCCGGTCGTGCTGGGCTCCTGCGGGATGCAGGTGCTGGAGGAGCCGGTGCCACCTTTCGGAGCCGTTCCACATCCCAGGAAAGCCAAAGGAGGGAATTCAGAGCCAGTCCTGGCACCTCCACGCACACCACCAGAGAACGGCCTAATCTTCTAATTAAGCTTCGCTTCTCAGTGGGCGATCAGGGCTTCACAGTTTATTAAAGCCTTTCCTCTTTTTGATAATCTTTTTCCTCCGCCTGCGTGTCTTTGGGAGGAGGATTGTATCTGAAGCTCTCTCCAGCTGCCCGGTCTCCGACAAAGCAAACCATGCCAGCCATTTTTATGCTGACGGGTATTTTTTCCACCCCCACATCTCCTTTTTGGATTAAAAAAATAACAGATATTTATGGTTGTTCACACGGAATGTATTCCCCAAGCCCTGCCCTCTCTAATGGCTTTTCATGCAGCTCTCACGTGCTTTTATTTAATACCTTTGTCGCTCGGTAAAATACTAAAAACCTTCGTTTTCAATCCGCTGCTGCTTCGGGGCTTCAGGGCTCGCTAAGAAATACCCAAAATAGGAGGTAGGAATAATTAAAGGAAAGACATGCCGCACGCGGGCCTCAGCGTTACATACCGTCTGGCTCCATCCATGAGATAAGTGTTATTTAAAATCCACCAGCCAAGTGCAGATTTTATTATAAGCACAACCTCCCAACTGCAAAAAAATACCCCCCTCCTGCTGTCAAAATAAGCGCTCGCTATTGTTAGGCCATTTCAACTTGTTGCCTGGCGTTCTTCCCTCCTCACCAGCTTTATGGAGTTTATTCCGTGGTTTTCGAGCCCTCTCGGCGTGTGGAGGGGGTGGAATCTCTCCCCCCCGCCCCGAGCAGTGTTAACCCACGGGAGGCGATGCTCGGTCCAGCCTCCCACGGGACAAGGCTGGACTCAGCCCTCACGCACGTAAAAAAAGGTGGTTTTTCAGATTTATATGCAAATCCAAGGATGCTCCCGCTGTCAGGGCTCCCCGGAGGTGGGAATAACCCCTCCCACCATGCAGCCTCGCCTGAAATGTCAAGGACAGGGGGGCAATGGTTTTAAATTGGAAGAGGGGAGATTTAGATTAGACACCAGAAAGAAATNCCATCCCTGGAGGGGTTCAAGGCCAGGTTGGAGGGGGCTTGGAGCAACCTGGGCTGGTGGGAGGTGTCCCTGTCCAGGGCAGGGGGGTGGCACTGGATGATCTTTAAGGTCTCTTCCAACCCAAACCGTTCTATGATTCTATGAAATGCCACCAGGGAAAGGGGCTGAGTTTCCACAGCCATGTCCCACCCAGCGATGCCATCGGTGCCCAGACACCCCCTCTCCCTCCCCGCCGCGGGCTCTGCAGGCAGCGGCTGCCGCGATGCTCTGACTGTGGTACCGCAGAGATTTACGATTTAAAATTAAAACCCCCCAGCTCAAATGCTTGGCCTTAAATTACACTGAGGAGCCAGCTCTCCTGGACGAGGTCGGCATTTGCATACTTCAGAAGTTGGGCTTAGCCCGTTTCACCCCTGTCACCGCAATCTAAGAATAAACCCAGATGAAACCGTGCTCCCAGCTCCAAAGCCCGAGTGCCCAGCTCAAGCTTGACGCCAGGCCAGGTGACTCGTGTCCCCACATGGGGTGTCTGATGGCCCTGGGGTGCCGTCCCGGGGATGCCAGTGGCCCCCACCCTGCCATCGCCCCCAGCCCTACGCGTGGAGGGTGGGAGATGCAGAGCATCAGCAGCCCCGTGGGGCAGCGGAGGCATAAATCAGCGCTGCTGATTGCTCTCGGGCAAGAGCCATCCCGGGGGGGGCCACGACCAGCATCAGGGCTTTGCCTGGCCCTGCTGGCTCCGTACCCCCCCACATGACTACAGCCGCCCCCCCTGGCTCCTGGCACAGCCCCCGGGGAGGGAATTCTGCTGCGTTAAGTGCAATAATTGTAGTAATTGCCTGACTCATGTGTACAGTGGGCTCTCAGAGAGGGTGCCGGCCCCGTGCTCCTGCCACGCTGAAATTCCCCCAAATCAGCTTTTTAAAGGAACTCATTACATTCACTGCTGCCTGTCCAGCAGGGGTGGGGGGGGGGCTTTTAATCAGGGCAATAATGAACGATAAATTAGAAGTGAATTAGTGCAAAATAATTGTTAAGCTCTCCAAGTTCCTAAACTCAGGCAGACCTTTCCCATCCTTTGATGTGACTGAGTTTTAATAAGCCCTGGCCAGGCTCCAGGACCACAGGGTTATACGTGAGAAATTTTAACATATAAATATAATAATTGACATGTGTACAAATGCCTGCAGGAAGGGGCTCACTCTCACACACACACACACACACACACGTATTGTGCCGCAACATTAATAGCGCGTCCCGAATTGATACGGCTGCTAAATAGCATTTCTTGTCCCGAGCTCCTATTTTCACACGCGGGGCAAATATGACCTTTGTCTGGGGCTGCCAGCTGCTTATAATTTTGACAGATGCAAGCACATTTCTGGGAAGCCGTATCCACTCGGTGGCTAAAGATCAACAGGCTCCGCTCGGGCTTTAGGAAGATTGATTGGCTCAGGAGAATCCCATTTGCAGCCCCAACTGAGAATAGGTTTACCGCGGAGAGGCGTTAATGACTTCGATATCAACGATCTAAATATGTCAACCTGCGACTCGTGTTGGTATTAAGGCACGCTATATTTATACAAAACAGCCATTAGCAGAATGCTAATTAATGTGATTCGGTTTCCAAGTAAATCTCAGCCCTTCCAAGTGGTGTAACGCAAGACTTTATTTTAATCTCCCTGGAACTGCAGCGCTGCGGCCATTCCTCGGGATTTGCCAGGTTTATTTTTGCTGATGTTGCACATGGTGTCCCCCCTCTTTCCCGGGTCGGGAGCACCCACCGCAGGGACGGAAGGGGCTCCGGGAGCTTCCTGACAGCTCTTCAAAGACAGGTCCATCTGGACGGTCGCAGCCCCACCGCCTGCCCCAGCAAAGGGGTTCACATACACAAATCACAGCACCCCAGAATGATATGGGGTTGGAAGGGACCTCTGGAGACCATCCAGTCCAACCCCCGGCCAGAGCAGGTTGCACAGGAACGTGTCCAGGTGGGGTTTGAATGTCTCCAGAGAAGGAGACTCCACCACCTCTCTGGGCAGCCTCTGCCAGGGCTCTGCCACCCTCACAGGAAAGTTCTCCTTACTTCCCATGTCCCAGTTTGTGCCCATTGTCCCTTGTCCTGTCCCTGGGCACCACTGAGAAGAGCCTGACCCCATCCTCTTGCCCCCTGCCCTTTAGCTATTGCTCAGCATTGATGGGGTCCCCTCTCAGTCTGCTCTTCTCCAGCTGGACAGCCCCAGGTCCCTCAGCCTTTCCTCAGCAGAGAGATGCTCCAGCCCCTCATCATCTCTGTAGCCTCTGCTGAGCTCTCTCCAGCAGTTCCCTGTCCTTCTGGAACTGGGGAGCCCAGAACTGGTCCCAGAGCTCCAGATGTGTCCTCCCCAGGGCAGAGCTTAGTGCAGGATGACCTCCCTCCACCTGCTGGTCACACTCTTCTGAATGCTCCCCAGGATGCCATTGGCCTTCTTGGCCACAAGGGCATATTGGGCAACTTGTCCATCAGGACTCCCAGGTCCCTGGTCCTGGATTCAGGCATCAAAGCGAGTTTCACCTATAGATTATCCCAATTTTTCTTCCTAAAGCGTGCAAGAGGAAAGAGTTTTGCAGTCATGGCCTGAAAGGTACCACGAGAAGAGCCAAATCCATGATCTTAGTTGCCACCAACTGCCTCTCGGCTGTCACCTTCAGCAAGAAGAAATAAAAAGCCAAGGCACAGCGCTGCTGAGCACATCACACAGCGAGGCATCGGCAAACTGATGCCACGGAGAAGATTAATGGAGCAGAGCCGCAAAAGAAAAAAAAAAAAGGAAGAAAATGAAAACTGAGCAAACACGGGGCTGGTAAAAGGCTCTGTCGCTGCCAAAGTGCCTGCTCCCCAAACAGCCCGGGTCACTGCGACGTCCTGGGCAGCGCCCTGACACCAATCCCATCCACAGCCCATTAGGATAAACAGAAGATATTTTTCCCCTTAAAAATAAATAAATAAAAAAAAAGTGAGGAAGTGCCTTGGGAGGGGCTGGAGGGGCACGGCCACGGGCTGCTCTCAGCATCCCCTTCAGCAGACTGGGAAATGATGGTGGAAACTGGTGACGCGGGTGAATTGGCCTCCGAACCCTCCAGCCTGTTATTTCCTCGTCCCGCACTCAGTGATAGACGGTGTTGGCTTTTCGCTCCATACTAACGACAGACGCCGTGGGACCGCAGGGAACCTATTTGCCAGCCCGGGGAATCACTCCTTCTGCTGAAATCTCTGACCTCATCCACGTGCGAAAGGCATTACGGAAGGAACGGTGGGAAATACTGAGTTTTTATTACAGATGAGACTTTTTTTTTTTAACTCCTGGTATTTGCAAAACAAGCCGCGTGTAGCGTGCTCTTGTCCCAGCGTGGGATGAGTGCCAGCTCTCCTGGACACCCCCAGGGACACCCACCAGGACAAGGACAGGGACCTTCCCGATGGGCTCCGGGAGCCCGGGCGAGGGGCGAGCTCTGGTGCAGCCGGGCACCACGAACACCAGAACCAGAAGGTGGCCCAAACCCACCATCGATGGAACTTCAACAGCCCCAACTGTGCACGAGGCGAGGAACAAGGAACCCCTAAAATTCAGGGATGAAAGAAATCCCAGAGCAATTTTCCAGGCTGTGTTTCCCCACGAGGACCAGCGCCTTTCCCCCCTGGGCCCCCCCAGGCCGTGCCAAGCGAAGCACTCGGGTACAGGGTGCCCAAGTGGGGTTCCCCTGCTGCTCCCCGTGGCAGAGGGTGCTGTTTCACATCAGTATTTTAATACCGATGCTTTAATACCGATGCTTCCTCCTGGGGTGGACGATGCTGGCTGCGAACCACCCACCCTCTGCACCACCACCCCTTCCTGCCACCCCACCTGCCCCAGTACAGCCCCAGTACAGCCACTGCGCCGGCCCCAGCACCCAGCCCTCGCTCTGCTCTTCGAACAGAAACACCCATTTCTTCGCTTCTGGTAATGATCAGCAAAATAAAAACCTGATTTTTCTACCGAGCCGGAGGAGCCCAGAAAGTGCTGAGGCACTTTAACAGCAAGAAGTGTTGGGGCAGCTCCAGCGCTCCTCCGCGCAGCCAAAAAATCATTATTCTTTGGTTTTTTTTTCTTTTCTTTTTGAAAAAGGAAAAAAAATAAAAAGGCAGGGCTGTGTGTGGGAGGCTGTGTGCAGCACACCCTGCCTGCCCCACCGGCTTCTGCTACGGCAACATCGCGGGAAAGTTCGGGGGAACCCGGGGGTGCAACGGGACAGAGATTTAACCCAGCACCTCTGTCTGGGGGGGGGGACACAAAGGACGAGGGGGGTCTGACAGCCCCGCGGTGGGCGGCCCTGGGAAGCCTTCTCCTGGGATGACATGTTGAAAGGGAGATCTCTTCTGCTGCTGGAGACGGGGCCAAACCCTTGGCTGACACCCAGCTCCGGTCCAGCGGGTGCCAATAAAGTGCACATTTTGGCTCATTACGCCGCATTTTCACCCAAGGCAGTGCCAAGCCCCACCTCCCAGAGGGCAAACTCGGAGCCTTTGCAGGCTGGGGAGGCTCGGCTGGGCTGGGGGGGGGCGGCAGGGTGATGCCAGCTGGGGTCAGTGACATTTGTCATCGCTGCCACCATGCACGGGGGATGTCGCCAGCACCAGCAGAGCTGTAACGTTGGAGGAACCCAATTACCCCCCTCCTGCCTCAGCTGAGGGCATGAACCTGACCAACCCCCTCCAGGAGGGTGCTCGGGGTAAACAGAGAATCCCCCGGGGGCAATTAACGGCGCAGGATCCTGATGGGAAACCCATGGGCTGGGAGGGATGCAGGCTGCTGGCCTCGTGTCCCACCGGGAAGGGAGCACCCTGCTCTGTCCCTGATGCCACTGGGGTGAGGGAAGGGCACCAGAGCAGCACCAAGCAGCATCCCATCTCTCTGGGGCCCCATCTCTCTTTATTCTCCTCTCCTGGGGGGGGTTTCTCCAGCGTTTTTCCATTTTGGTTCTCGGGGTCCCCCCGTCGGTCCCCAGCACAGCCCAGGGCTGAGCCCAGCCCTAAGGCATCCCCCGGCAGGGACCCGCGTATCCCGGGCGACCCCCTCCATCCCCAACGCCGCATCCCGGCCCCAAACGCCTTCCAGCTGGAAGGCTCCGCCGTAAATCTCATGGGGGGGAATCCGCTGGAGCTCACCGTGACCCCAGCGTGTGGCTGCTTCCTCCTACCACCGACACGAACTACCGCGGCACACAACAGCCCCCCCGCACACCGACCAGTTCGGGGGGGGGAAAACATCTGGCT